>JBCNYG010000007.1:10499014-10509583 GCA_039654305.1 Porochilus rendahli | reverse complement strand
TTGGGTGAAACCATAAAATACAACCACATAAGAAAATTTCATTACAGTCCAACATGTAGTCCGGTTGGTTCTACCACTCTTTTGAATGCTGGCGGTGCTTTCACTCTAGTGGTAGCATGGGACTGAGTCTACATCCCATACAAGTGGCTCAGGTTGTGCAGCTCATCCAGGATGGCACATCGATGCGAGCTATGGCAAGTATGTATATGTATACATATACATATACATACGTACACATGCTTCACCCTCAATTTCTCGTACCCCTATTTCTCGTACAAAGTCCGGCGCCGGATGTTATTTGGTATTGCCGGAAAAATTCTCGTACAAGTTCACAAATCAATGATGGAAGTCTGCGTCAGTCATGATTTTCCTCCTTTACTCCTGCCCGGCCCGTTCCTGTCCAAGTGAACAGACGAAAATATAGCAGCAGAGGGGCATGAAATAATGTCAGATGAACAAATAGTGACACCAGTGACAGGAGAGCTAAGTGAAAGTGACGACCAGCCAGAACCCACATTTAAAATGAATGTGGTGAAAGAAAGTGCTGAGACACTCCTTAAGTTTGTGGAAACACGATATTGTATATTGAGTGTTGTAAAAGTCCGGACCTGCTGCTGAATAATGGCAATTGCTGGACAGATTATGGTGAACGTCCATGAAAGGGTAAGGACCACGGCCTATCCTGCCTAATAATCCAGGAAATCAATGTGTATGTGTGTATATGCTACACTGTGCTAATACTGCAAGGGAAATTATCACCTCTGCATTTAACCCATCCACAGTGAGCACAAACACACATTGGGGACTGCCTGGAGAGCAGTTGAGGGGTCGGTGCCTTGCTCAAGGACAGTTGAGCCATGAAGGTGGTGGACAGGACAGTGCAGCTCACAAACAGCGACCCTTCGGTCCCAAAGCTCCTTCTTCAATACCTAGGCAACGGCTGCTGTGTGTGTATACATGCATGTACGAGTTTAAAAACTGCTGTAAATATGACATCTCTGGGTTTATATCTATAGTATCCCTAGTCGTATAGTCATTTAATCTAATTTTTTGTCCTAATTTTCTATATTATCCTAATTCTTAATTATCCTTTTTTTATATTAAAGACTAGAGGATGAGAATTTTTGCCTTTAAATGAACATGCTTAACTCCTCTCTGAGCTAAAACTGCTGATCACAGAATTCTTACCGCCGTAACAGAGTATTTTCTACCGACAAAAAGACGTTTTCAGTGCTTCTACTGACTTTTGCTGAGAACATTGCTAAAACTTCACAGAAAAGAAAGTTCACAGAGATCTTATTGGGAGCTCTACTTTGAGGCAGTGCTCATATCTATGTGTCATGCATAGTTTATATTCAAATCATTTTCATAAAAACATGATTTTTTTGCTTACATTAAATTTAATTGTACAGTTAACTTGAATATATAAAACATGTACAATCTGTTAGTTTGGCCAGTGTTTTCAGTGATGGGAGGAAATGGGATGTAGTTAATGTTTTATGGTATAGCTGGGTTACGAAGTGAATTGCATCACGACCTTGCAGCTTGATGATTTATGGTTTGATTGTCAAATCAGGTGCGTTATTAATTTGCAGCTTAATATGAATGGAGGGGTTGATGCTGACGTGGATATTTGATTTTACTCAGATTTAGAGTTTGCTTGCTAATAAACATATTTAGAGAGCAAAAAAATGGAAAAATAACATGGTTAATTGTTTGGACAAATCAGTGCAAGTGATTATAATATGATTAATTAAAAAAAAAAACAGATTTATGGAAAAGAAATTTCTTTCCAAACAAGGGGCCAGTAAAATTAATCTTCTGTTCTGTTGGGAGGAAATATTACATTGGGCTCTGTCGGCTGATTAATTATCCTTTTCAGACAGTTTATTCACCACATAATAGCATTAATTTATGAAGGTTATCAATATCTATGCCCCGGCCTTTCGTAGTATTCTGTGAAATTGGTAGCACTTTATACTGGGCAGGAGTGAATAATAGAGTAAATAAAGCAGGCCATTAGGAGTATGCAGACTGAAAGAGGGAGTTTATGCTGCAAAGACGGGGCCAAATCAATGTGGTAGCAGCGAGAGGTCCTGACTTTAAGGGGCTTACACATTTGTGATACAGAGCACAGGCGCAAAGCTGTGTCATACAGTGCTTCTAATAGCCATCTAAACAGCAGCTTCAATTACACATGAACGTTCCTAATAACTGTCTCAATCTTCACATCAGTGAGACACTGGGGTCAGCTGGGGAATTATGTTTGTATTTCACGGGTTTGTACTTAAAAGGACAAAAACACAAAGATTTTCTGAGTATTAAAACATTACTCCATAATTGTATCTACATTTTCCTTTTGCTATTGCATCATGTATCATAGGTTTGTTTCTAGTCTTGTATTGGAAAACAAATTACTGGAGGAAAAGCACCAATTAAATTGAAATCAGAAACGTGTCAGTTAATAAAAATGAGTCTGTGTTTAAATAGATGGGGCCAGTGTTGTTGTGGCTAGGGTGCTGATCGAGATTTTGTGGGTTTCATATCCCCCCTTAACCCCCACCATGCTGACTCCCCTGGGCAAGGTCTTAACCACAAGTGTGACTCTGTCCACCCGTCATTATTAATGGGTACCACAGAAAAAATACTGGGAAGGTAAACCGGGATGAATTCCGGCTGTGGTGAGCCATTAGGCTTGGGTGTGGAAAGCCCAACAGACCTACTTACCAGTGTTTAAATATAATTATTAATTTAGTTGCTAGGTTTAAAAGGAAGCAGTCAGGGCCTATTTTCATAAGACACTGGCGTAGAATAGTGGTATTTCTTAACCTTCATAGTTTTTGCCATGTAATGTAAAATAGAAATGTTAGAAGTATACGGATAACTGATCAATTGTTATGCTGGGTCATTTGTTTGAAAACCGTTTAACATCAATCTCCAAGTTTGTTGATCATTTGCTTGACTAACACTTTATTTGATGTTTAATTAATCTGAAGTAAAATATCATGTAGACTTGAACTTTCCTGCACCAATTTGTAGCAGCTTCTGGAATCGATTCTAATCTGGTTTTAGAAAAGCAAAGATGTTTTTTGCTTGGAAAATCAAAATCTGCTATCTTACTTGTATAGAGGCAGTTGATTTTATAAAATTACGTATTAGCGTCAGGCTCTAATGAGGTTAATACGAATCTTTGCTTGCTTCAGCAAAATGGAACACTTTACTAAGGTAAAACCAGGAATGTTTAGAAACACAGACCACAGTGGTGCTATATGGCTATACGTTTTATAGAGTTGCAAGGTTCAGATTCAGAAAATGAAGCACAATTCCTGGTAGTTTTTTTTAAATATTGATATATATCGTTCAGGGTTTACCCAACATCTCGCAAGAAGTCAGCTAAGATTAGCTCCAGCTTCTCCTGTAACCCTGATGGATAAGCAGTACAGATAATGTTTGGAAGGGTGAAAAAAAAACTGTGTGTGTGAGGAGCCCATGATGAGATTTAATTAAGTAAGAGTATAAGTACGTTTTAATAACACTCAAATCAAATACATTTTCAATATGCTTTTTTTTTTTTTCCCCAACCTTTTTCTGTTGAGATTTGATTGTGTTACTTCATGGTTTCCATTTGACTAAGGTGCAGCTGTTAAGGTAATAAGAGCACCAGAAGATATGCAAGTGGCATTTTTCAGTGGTTGGAGTTGGCTCACAGTGGTGTGACATCCTGTCTGTATTCACATCTGACTATCTATTATTCATGCAGGGAAAGAAAGAGAGCGCATGGGCTGTCTGAACACACAAATACTCCATGCCTGTGATTTTCTCAGACAGTAGGCTGGTAACACATGTCTACCTAGAATGGGTTATAAGGGTGCCTGTGTAATTGGGTGTAAATGTAAATTTGTTGAATTAAAAAAAAAAAAAGGAATATACTACTAATTGACATTTTATATGCAGTGTCTTGTTTGATCCAAAAGGAAACTTGTTTTTCTTCACCAGTCACCATCACCATCTTACCAGAACAAAGGATTTTGTGTTGAGCTTTACTAGGAAAAAGGAAAGATTTGAATTGGTCTTTTCTTTGTTTTGTTTTTTTTTAATGGCACATGTTTGGTGTACTCTTCCAGGAAATGCTGGTTTTAGGCATTTTGGCTAATGTGCCAGAAAATGTGCTAGGAAATGTTTGCTGACATTACAGCACTTTTTTTTGACAGAGATGAATAGAACAGAGTGCTGCAGTCATTTCCGAAGCCAGAAAACCTCAAAAAAGCTTAGGATGAGGAGGAGATGATGATGATGATGGTGATGATGATGATAATGTCAGTCTGCTAGTGTATTTTTTTGTGATCACGCAGCTGAGAACGTCATCTGTAATATACTGCTGAAAATGGACATTTGGATAGTAGGGCAGTAATGTCAGTTTTGTTTTATGTTCTTTTTGATGGTTAGCTACTTACAATGCCCTAATTCATTTTACACTAGGACACAAATGGCATAGCAGCGATATAAATATGTGCTAAGTTTATATTCTGGAGCTGTGAATCTGCTTAAAGTAGATTTATATTTACATTTATGGCATTTGGCAGACACCTTACAAGATGGCAGTGTCCATATTCTCTTTTAAAGGATAGCTGACTAACTGCATTCATGCTTAGAATAAAAATGTTTGCACTTTGTAAGTCAAATAACATCATTATTAGTGCCCCGCTATGCCCATGCCCTATAGTGGTCCGTCTGTGTGTGCATCCGTCTGTGTGTCAATATATCCCCAACCTTGTCCAGGCTGTAACTTACAAATCATCGGTGCCACCTTCTTAAACTTGGTGGATAGCACATTGTTCCCTTGTAACATATACTTAACCTGCATGTTCAGGAATTCTTGTGCTCAGCAAATCTAAAGAAACATCTGAATGACTTTATACCACATTATGCCATGCTTTTTATGCCAGTCTGCATCAGCGTTTCCTGCCACTGGGGTTAATAAAACACTCATTCATGCATTTCTTTCTTCTTCGTTTCTTTTTCTAGACTTTCTCAGATACAACTCCACATGTCACTTGTCAAACTGATAATAAGAGGTGCTACCAGTTAAGAACAAAATTATGCCGTATGTATATTAATCACACAAAATTGTGTATATTAGTTATACCCTGACTTGCCTTAATATTTTGTGAAGTTTGTTCAGTCATGAACAATTTTCGTAGCTGTGCATATACCTCACACTGTTCATTTGCTAAGTAAAAATAAATGAGTGAAATTAAATGCAAAGGTCCCTTTAGTGGAATGTACAGAGAACAGCTGGAATGAGGTAGTGCTCTTACAAAGACTGCAGCTCACAGCATGGGAAACTCTATTAACCTAAGATTTACAGCTACATAAAACTGGATAACTCTGGTATTCACTGGATCCTCATCTATATGTAAAAAAAAAAAAAAGCAATTTTCCCAAAATCAGACCTGTCCACATCACTCAAATCTAACTATTACTATATAATATGGAAATGCTAAAACTAGCTTTCTGTAGTTTATAACCATGACTCAGAGGCTGGTCAGGGGACCTGTGAGTCAGCTAATAGCATTGTTTTAGCTAACGGTGTCTGATCAGCCTTCTCCTGTGAAAAGGAAACAGTGCAGTTACAGAGTTATTGCCTGGCTTAATGCACAGAGCTCACCTGAACTGCCTCAGTGTCATGTTTAAAATATGTGAAAATGAACCATAGATATGTCTATCTCATTATAGTTTGCTTTTCTTGTGTTTCCTGTAGTGTGCACACTAGAGCAAAGTTTACTTTCGCTTCTCACCAGACTAGACCGGATGCCATTAGCTACACTGTAGGTAACCGTACCTGTTGAGGTCCAGTCAGCCAACTAACAGCGCTCCCTAAAAGGTGTTTGTGTACATTACCGGAAACAAAAAAAATTGAAGTAAAATTAGATTTTTCTGGTTTATTTCTGGTTATGTGTGATCATTTTTATGTGTGAAGTGATAACGCCTTTTGTGATCATGCTTTTTGTTGTGTTTCTTTTACAATCAGTGAAATCAAGAATGCCAAGGTTTTTCTCCATTCACTTAATTTTGATTGCTTCAGGAAAGCAGTCTCTCCAAGATGTTTTCACTGAAATCAAACGTGAAAATTAGCATGTTTGAACTAATCCTGTTGGGTAAACAAGGCCAAGGCTTGAAATTCACAGTGAGATTTTTTATTTATTTATTTATTTTTTTGTTTGCTGCAGAATTTATTCTTATGCAGCCAAGATTTGTAATGCAACTATTTCTTTCACATTTATTGGCAAGCCATCACCCCAAACAGCCACAAGCCAATAAATCATTCTGCACTTCTTCACTGTCAAATTGAGTTTTGTACTGCAAGGCACTAATGCAAGTATGGAGCAATCAAAGCACTATTGGCATGAAGCTAAAGCTCCAACTCTGGCAGGAAAGTAACTGCAGTGAAATAAGCGTCAGTTTTTGGCATGTTCAGTTAGTCTGTCAAGGTTTACCAAGGTTATAAAACCTGAAGTCCAATCACGGTGCTATTAAGAAGGATGGAGGGGAGGAAGAAGGTCTCAACTGTAATAGGAAGGACAAGACTTTATCTTGTGCTGCTGATACCTGGAGAAATAGACTAGCGAATAGAGCATATGAAGCTATGGCTGTGATTTTACCACTTTATTACAACCTCCGTAGACTACTGAAATCCCAAAACTGCCGAAGGGAAATCATGGCTGAATATAAGGTAAGCTCTGAGAGTTAAGACCAAAGAATGTTAGTAATTGGTGCAGACAGTAGTGAATATCAGCTTCAGTGCTCTAGTATGGAGCTCTTTTCTGGTCTTCGACACTCTTGGTCTAGAGGCACAAGAAGGAGAAGACTGACAAGTGAAATCCCACGAGCTTAAGCTCTCTGACTGCTGCTTGTCACTCAGAGTGAAGGAGGAGGGCTGGGTTGTCGATCTCTCTCTTGCGTTTATATCATAGTCTGAACATTCTCAGTGTAATTTCACCATCCGAGTGAGGCAGACAGACGTGTACTCCTACTGTGAAGCCACACTCTCAGTCTGTTCCCTTTAAAACCACCAAGTTTTAGTTATAATTTTTCTTAACGAGCACGTCATCAGTAACGTAACTAATTGCATCATCAATGACTTAAAGAAACAGACCAATGAATTCAAGATTCTCAACTGCAAGCTGTTTGCACACTTTCATAATGCACAGTGAGTGGAAAAGAAACTGCATTCTGTTTTTTCCCCCACTCTTCTGCTTTATCAGCCAAAGTAACGCCAGCATTGCTATCTGTGCACAGTGAACGTCTTGTAGATTGCACAGTCAGTAGATCCCTGTGGCTGTGCAGCAGATTGTCATGCAATGCATATCATTACCACCAGCTTCTCCTATAGAAGCACTTGTAGCGTATTCGTCTCAGCCTACACACCTGAGTATTTGCACCATCGTGAAGATGTACTGCGGTATAAAGAGACAGGTGTGCTGTTATATAACACCGCACGCACCCTGCTGGCTATTGAGTTTTGTAGTCCGTATCACCCACCCACCCACCCGCCCCAAATAAACCAAAAACAGAAAGCATGAAATGGTGTTTTGTCTAGCAAAGGCTAGGCTGTCCAATTGCGATGAAGACTAGTGCAGATGTTTATGTATGCCATCATTCATTCCCATGTAGTATAAACCTGTCGTTTACATTTTATACCACACTGCCCCCTGCTGGAGATGTGGGCAAGCTGTTGGTGGTCTTTTTCAACTTGTAGGTGATTTGCATTATTTGGACAAATTATTAGACACATGGGCATGTTAAAAAAAAAAAAAGAGTTGATGGTTATTGTTGGTTGTTAAAGTAAAATAAACGGTTATTGCTCCTGATCCGTGTGTGTGTGTGTGTGTGTGTGTGTGTGTGTGTGTGTGTGTGTGTGTGTGTGTGTAGCCTTGTGTGTTTCTGCGCCTGTACAATCTTCATGCATTGACTCAAACTGCTCCTGAACAATCTGCTGACTGTGCTAGTCTCCTGTGTTTTCACCTGCATGGTGGCACTTCATTCGGTAAAGGACTGTGTGTGCTTCCCTCAGACAGCGCTGAGCTGCAGCCACTCAAAAGGTAAACTGTTACAGATTTGATATAATAACGCTTTCAGAATACAGGGAATTGCTTTATCTCAGGTTTAATACTTGATTAAGAGACCTGGTTTTTCTTACGTCTCACTTGTCCAGGTTATTGGAGGGTCACGGAGTAGTAGCTGGTGCAGATGAAGTAAATGATGCCACTTTTCTAGATGCTTGGTATACTCCTCCAGAGGTTCTTGGTAAGTTACTGCCTTTATAGATGTCTGGAACTCAGTTTTATCCCTCTAGGTGTCTGTCACTGTATCCACGGTAATAGGATATTTGCATAATGTTTCCTTTTTTGAACAGTATTAAGACATGTATAAAAATGATGACATTTAAAAACCTTGGAATTTTATATTTATATGATTTTGTAGTAGCATTGTATTGAAATATTTCAAATTTTAAAGTAGATCATCATTTAAAAAAACATAAAATGTGATATTGTTTTTCTGTAATAAATAAATAAAAGATCCAGAATGTGTTTGTGTGCGTGAACACGAGAGAAAGAGAGAGTACGTGGTTTTCTACCTGCTTGGGAACAACTGTTCCATGTAGGGAAGTAAAAATACATACATTTTTACCAGAAGGGATATTTTGATGGGGGAAAAGTTGTTAAGGTTAGGCTTAATTGTAGGTGTAGCAGTAATCAGCTGCATCAATAATTGTGTGCCCATATTTGTTAGTAGAGATAGCCCAGATGTTGAACTTTGTTTTTGTTTTTTCCCCTGAGGTGATTTTTGCAAACAGAATTCGACTGTGCGCTGTTTGCATTTTTTGTAAAGTGAATTATTAGAATCAATTAGAATATTGTGTGGAGCTACATATTTCAGTGATGCTTGGTTTTGAAATACATCTCAGTGCGATATTTCTAATGCCTGAATGGACTGCATATCCATGAATCTTCTGTTTCTGCTGTGTTTCAGGTGAAGCTTTCAAAGAAGACTTTTATACAGGTGAAATAGAAGGCTCTTAACTGGTTTGGATATTTTGACCATCACACTTTTCGCTGTGTTTCAGCAAACCACATTTCGATTTCCTGACTGAACCTGAATTTACTTCGCTGATTTCTTCTCTTTGTACTTGATCAGTTCGGACTTGTGGACACACACTGCCGCAGGTGTCTCTTGCTCGTGTAAAGAGCTGCTCTGCACCTGTGTTTTGTCACGTCCGTGCTAAGGTGAAATCTTACCGACCACAGAACTTGTACCAGTGCCTCAAACTCTTCTGTCCACAATGTACAGCACTGTGAGTCTTATACTGTATTATATGCAATAATGTGAATGTAATTTATTAAATCATTTATAAATCAATAACAATAATTTAAGCAAACTCTATGGAAGTGTATCATTAGGAAATGTCATTAAAAGGTTAACATACTGTACATAAGCTGTATGGTGAGCTAAAAGAATTAATTTGGTTTCTTGCTATGGATCTTTGCTAATTCTACTAATGGCTTTCAAGTAAAGGTGGGGTTTTAAATTGTGAACACAGAAAGTGGCGTGATAAACACAGTGGAACATCCCCCTACTGTTCTAGAATAGGAAAACTGCTTAACTGATCAAATTAGTGAAGTAGAACTGAATATCAAATAATAATAATCATTGAGTAATGGCAGAAATAAGAGTAAAATCATCATGTGCTTAGATTCCGCCTTGAAGATACAGATGGTAGATGGTTCTGGGTTCAGATTTGTTATCGAGCCGTGTTGTTCTGTGTCTCACTGTTCAGTAAGACAGTTATGCTGTTGTAGCATGAGCAGAAAACAGATTCACAATGCGACTGTTCAGTGTAATAAATTTTCATGAGCTGGTATATGTTGAAATTCTGCAGCTGTTCTCATCCTATTGTGCATCATGTTGCCTGTATAATAGAAAGGAGGTCCCCAGTGATCGGGTTATAACGCGGGTATTCCAGGATGCTTTGAGGGTCACTCAGCTGTGCAAGGAACCCTGGGCAGTCACCTCTTCAGTGGACACCATTAGCATGCATGTGTCTTGTGATATGGTCCTGAGCAATACACACACGCAGCTGCTGTTTCTGCAGGGTAAGACGTGCATTGTATAAAGACTGCACTTTTCCAGGGATTTTTTGGGGGGGATTGATTGGAGTGACTCGATATGTATGATGTTTGGCGAAATCTGCTATATGAGACCAATGCTTTTTTTTGTTGACGTTTTGTGTTTGATGTGATTCTTTTTTTCGCTTTTTTGGGATGGGTTTGCTCTAGGCATTACACTGGACGAAATGTGTGTGATATCTCGAGAACATCATAACGTGGTTCCTGTGCGCTCAGAAGAAGGGAGAATGAGACTGCTGGATTTCTCAGCCCCGTTCCTCTTCAGGAGAGACAAGAGATTTTATGGGTCAGGACTGATGGTTATCAATGATCCAGTGCTTGCATTCCGCTCTCGTTCTTTAGCCTATTAACACAAATACTTCTATAATTTTCATAAGATCGG
>JBCNYG010000007.1:10481880-10498986 GCA_039654305.1 Porochilus rendahli | reverse complement strand
TACTTCTATAATTTTCATACCTCCATTTACAGAGCGCTGGAAATTTGTTTTATTTGTGGTGTGTGTGTGTTAGGTGTAAACGGTGCTCTCGGTCTACATTTGTGGAGCCTAAAGTTTCAGGAGTTGAGGTGTGGGATGAGCAGAATGTGGCCAAAGGTAGAATTCACCTTAATAACTATTGGTTATTACTTTTCCTCAACATTACTACCAGATTGTGTTCTGCGATAATCTATATCTCGTTTCCTTTTCTCTTCATCTTCCCCTCATCATCCTCTTAGCTCTTGGTGTGCAGCTGATGCAGTATGCTTTGCTGATGAAATTTGAGCTGGAGGATGAGACAGACACACTTGAAGCTTTCATTTGGGAGGATGCTGTGAGCAGATTCTCTCTGCTCAATTAAAATCGTCTTTGACACAAAAATATTTGAATTAAAATTTAGATTTTTTTTTTTTCCTGTCTTATATAACCTGCGTGGCAATTAACAAAGTCAGTGATGTAGAAAAGGAAAACTCAAATTCAATCTTTCTTTGTGTGGTCCTCTCATTCTCATAGGAAAAATTCTTCCAGGTCACTGCTGCTGACACATCAGCCTGCCAGGATTCGCAGGATAAAGTTCAGACGACTGTAGATAGGCTTCATCCACCAGGGAGCAGCATGGGTAAAATCATTACTGCTCTTAATAAACAATAAGCAGAGAAAGCATGCAGATATACACCACATATAATTCTTCAGCAGATAATTAAGTTTGTCCAGTCTGAAATATGGCTTATGTTCTGTAGTTTTCTTATTACTGATGTTTATCTCAAGGAGTTTCTTTTTTGTTTTATTTTTTTCCCACAGAAGAATGCCCGTGGCTGGACCTCTGCCTTTGTGCCTACACTGTGGAGGAGAATGGCAGAACCCAAGTGTGCTACCAAATCACTAATACAGAAGCAAGAGGCAATTTCTACACTCCCTAGTGAGGAGAACTTTCCTTTTGATGCAGAATGCTGTGAGAAAGCTACAGTAATACACTGTATGAATTGATCTAAATGAACTGAACACACTGCAGTTTAAAATTTGGCACACTTACCAGATTACCAAAACAGATTTTATACAAAGTAATGTTACGTTAAAAAAAAGCTATTATGTACATTGTTTTTCATTAATAAAGTAATTTATCATTTCCAGTTGTATGACTTGGTTTACTGCACTTTGGAAATAAGTCCTACCTGTCCTGACACTGATCATTACAAACGCTTCATCTGAATATTTGTGGATAAATAAGAAATGCTTACTTTTCAAACGAACAGCTTTATCCTGCTCGGGTCACGGGGAGGTGCCTATCTCAGCCGGCACTGGGTGAAGGTTGGGGTTCACCCTGAACAGCTCACCAGGCCATCGCAGGGCAACACATACACAACCATTCACTCACATGCACACCTTGGGTCAATTTAGAACGCTGCTTAACCTAATATGCGTGGCTTTGGAGTGGGAGGAAACTGGAGTGCCTGGAGGAAACCCATGCAAACACAGAACACACAAACGCCCCAGCCCAGGACTCAAACCCAGGACATTCTTGCGGTGAGACAGACGTGCTAACCGCTACACCACCATGCCGCCTGGTTTCAAACTCTAATAAACAACATTCATGAAAAATTACTACTGCCTCCTCACTATTTCCTCCAAGGTCTCTACATGGTTACCAGGCCTTTTGGTGCCAACTGTAAACAGAAAATGTGAAGCAAAAGCATGCTGGCAAAAAAGAAAACTTTTTTTCAGCATTTTGAAGCAAAGGTTGAATGTACCAAGTGTGAACAGCATCCCCCAAAAACACCCCCCTTATTAAAACTGTGTTTCTAATGTGCTTCTAATACCACTTTAATATCCTGGTAACTACAAACACTTTTCATGTGGATTCCAACTGAGGAGCTTATTGTTTACAAAAATAAAATTTTTACAAACAGTAGACTTAAGCATTTCTTACGCTGGTATCTACATTACTGCTTTCTATATTGCTTCTATTTTTCTCCTTTAGTTCTGTTTTTCCCTGGAGTTTCCCTTTTCATCATTTTTACTACAGTGCTGGGTAAAGTGGAGAGAAGCAGAGTTACAGGAAAAATATACTGTAGAGATTTAAAGCTGTGCTACACGCTACACTACATCATGTCATGTCTTTTGTTAATCAAAGAACCAAAGAGTTTGTTCTCTTGCAGTTTCTGATTATTTATAGGGGTCATTTGTCCTGAACCTCTTTTTGTTCATGGCAGGTATGTATACACAGCAGGCAAGTGTGGCCTCAAACGGCACACTGCTTTGAGGATCTGAAATGTATCTTTACAAGATGCTATGTATACGTATTACTGACTGCAATTTTACTCAGTTGCTAGAATTTGTAGCATGAGGAACAAACAGTGGAAACAAATGGCCTTGGTATCATATATATCTGAACAAGGAGAATGTCATGTTTAAGATGTATCAGATTTTGCTAGATATTGTGATGGCGAATGCATCACATTTCTTTAGTTTAATGCATAATCACAATATTTTTCACCTACAAGGTTTATTCTTTAAAAGGTCTGTTTAGTTAATCTTTCACCACTGTTTATGCAAAATTTAGTTTTGTTTTTTTTAATGTCTAACTGTGGCTGCTTCACAATTTTTTAAAAGTGAATAACCAGAGCCTGGTGTTAGAGGAGTACATCTACAAAAAAATGTTTTCCTCTCATGCAGCTGGGAGAAAGCTGTCAGCTATTAAACGCACAGGATAGAATTAAGCAAATTGGTCATAAAATATTGCAGGCAGGTGCAAGCACAAATAATCCTGCACACAACTGTACTATGAAGGTAGCAGCTTGTTCATTACATTATTATGGATTTCTGCAGTTAAAAGCATAGTGGGGAATATTCTTTGTGCGTAGGATACCCTACTGTGCACTGCATTGAGTTGATGTTCTATGCTGCAATTAAATTCGGAGACTATAGGTTTGTAAGGATTAGGGAATTGGGAGCAGGGTACGGGGATTTTGGTTAAATTAGGTAGAGAATAATTGCAACTGAAGTCAGAGTAAATTGCTGGGGTGTTTAAAGTCCATGATGGACAGTGTTGGTGTGATTCCGCAGAGTGGCGCTGTTTTGGAGGGGGGTGTTTGTGTTTGTATCCGGTGGTTTGTGCACAGTAGGAGTAGATAGAAGAGTCAAAGTGGTCCACTGTTCCTTTATCAGCATGCTGAGACCTACAGCACAGACGGAGGTTATCACTCAGCAGCTCTAAATCGGCATCAACTAATAAGTAAATCCTGTAATCGATGGATTTATGAAAGATCGGATAGTCAGGTTTGAGTATGGTTTCTCCGAGTGTTTAAGGAAAAGATGGGAACACGATTCATTGGATTATTTTGCCTGCTTGTGTGTTGTGAACTTTCAACTGCGTACAGGCGCAACTTGGGATTTGGGAGCACCAGGCGCACCCGCTCTTATATTAATAACACAGTCAGGACTAACACGGAGCGCACACTGTCACCTCCGTCTTACAGGAAAGTGTTGGATCAAGAGGGGAAGTGGGAAGATGGTTTAGAATTAAATCTTTCCAAGACTTTCGAGGGTGTTGTCCTGGGTTCTGGGTCTCAAAATGGTCGGATGGATGTTACAGCTGTCCGGATGGACATTAATAAAGCACCGTTTGGCACATCCGCAGACTCCAACCTGTCCTGGATACACGCACTTAAAGGAGAGCACACGAAAAATCCTGCAGTGTTTCGGCGACCCAGAAGAGCTACAAGAACAAATCAAAGTGAATTCGGATCAAAAGTTGAGAAGTTGGAGACCCTCCCTAGATCATCAGCTCAGATGCAGCCCACAGATCCGCCGATTGGTTTCTCTACAACTTACCCTGCGATCACTTTCCCTGACGAGGACTACGAGGACTTCACTCCACTCGGCCCCATTATCACCCGACCCAGAGGTCCTGGGCTCCCAAATCCGTTTCATCCAGTCAGAGAGGAATCGTATGCTGCATATGCGATCTTATTAGTGTCTGTAATCTTGTTCACAGCGGGGATAATCGGCAACATCGCAATCATGTGCACTGTGTGTCATAATTACTACATGCGCAGCGTCTCCAACTCACTGCTGGCCAATTTGGCCCTGTGGGATTTCCTCATTACCTTCTTCTGCTTACCCTTAGTCATATTCCACCAGCTCACGAAGGACTGGCTACTCGGGGAGTTTTCCTGTAAAATTATACCATACCTTGAGGTAAAAATAAAATCAAATAAAGGAGAAAAAAATAAATATTGTGTGCACTGAGAGAACACTAGCCTATAGGCTGAAGCTGTACCAGGGTGCCTAAGTTAAATGTTGCCTCTGTCCCAGCATGTAAACACAAAAATATTAAATATTAGACATGTACATTATATTTTTTCTTATTTAACAAAACTGTAAAATGGATTTAAAAATTGTTCTACAGAAAACTCAAAACATTCCCCTAATGGTAGTGTACCATTCTTTAATGATAGGTGGAACTATATTTTGGCTAAGAAAGTTAGCACTGTGGGCAGCACTGTGGAATAATGGTTGGCATGTCCGCCCCACAGCAAGAAGGGCCTTGGTTTGATTTCTGCAAGGGCATTTCTGTGAGGCATTTAAATTTTCTCCCCGTCTTTGCCCTGGTTTCCTCTGGGTACTCCTGTGTCATCCCACAGTCTGAAGAGGCTGATTGGCAGTTCTAAATTGCTCCTAGCTATAAGTGTGAAAGGTTGTGTATGTTGGCCTGGCAGCGGAATAGCAAGCTCTTCATGGAGTACCATGCCTTTAACCAAAGTTGGCTGAGATAGGAACCAGCTACCCTGCGACCCTAGTAGGATAAAGCTGGTTGACAAATGAACATTGTTTATGAAAAGCTTGCTTTTATGTAGACAATTTATTTATATGTTTGTTTATAATTATGATAGGTGGTACAGTGGTTAGCACGTCCGCTTCACAGCAAGAAGGCCTGGATTTAATTCCCAGCTTGGGGCGTTTCTGTGTGGAGTTTGCATGTTCTCCCTGTATTTGTGTGGGTTTTCTCCGGGTACTCCGGTTTCCTCCCACAGTCCAGAAACATGCACAGTAGGCTAATTGGTCTAAACAAGCACTGTAGATACTGTTTGTATTTTGTTTTGAGGTTGCTCCTGCTAACTATTAGCATTGCTTGTCTAACATAAGAGCAATAACAATGAAGCTTCTCTAAAAGTCCTATTCTATTATAATGACAGGAATATTATGCTACTGATTGCTAACAAGCATCACTTTTTAGCTAGAACGCATACACTGATTTGCATAAGGCTCATTAATGACCAATTTGCAAAAGACTTAGGCTTTGTTAAATGATTTATTTCTAAGAAGTGTAATTCAGAGTAAGTGGACTAAACACAAATTCTTTTTATTGCTTAGACAAATGAGCTAGTGGCACACTAGCTGGAGCACATGCGATTTACATAATGGTAAATCTGAGACCGCATTGCCTTGTTATGTAAAGCAGATAATGATTGTGCGCTGTTGTCATGCTGAAGAGGACTCTAATCAAGTCATTAATTAGAAATGATTTGAGAGGCTCTGTAATAATAATAATAATAAAAAAACAAAAAGTGCAATGAGCCCTGAAGAGATTGGTTTTTATGCTTTCAAATTTTCCATGCTCACGCCCAAGTATTCAGTGACAATCCAACTGTAATATAATTTGTCTTCATTCTTTTTAACATTACCTCATTCATTCTTTCATCTCCTTAGTCCTTCTATATATTCATCTCTAAAATCATCCAGTCTCTGACAGTGTATAGTTATTCTTTGGCTTCAGAGTGCATGTGCATAAAAGTGGATGGACAATTTCTTATATAGCAGTGTCGTTTCAGTGGTAAATATTAAACTGTAGAGATTTTCATCATAAATAGAGGTCAGAAAACCAAGCACTGGTTTCTCATTATTATATACAGTTAGTGTTATTTAGTTTACCAGCTGTTTCACAGATGTTACTTACATGGCAATCGAGTTCAGAGGCTTCACCTGTTGAATTCCTGATCATAAACTGAAAGACAGTGACTTTAACCAGAGTTTCAAGAAGTACATGTACTGCAAGACTGAAGGCTGTTGGCTGGAATGCCAGCGCCATCTGTAACTGGATGTTCAAGAGCACATAACTAAGCTTGCTCTTTGCTATGCTCTAGCTAACCCTGGCTTCTCATTAGCTTGTATATCGTTCCTCCAGCTCCCCCAGGCACCTGTAACTGTCAATGATGTTGCAGCGTTTTGAAAGTAGTGGTAAGAGTTACTTGTTTGCTTGATGGTGTGTGAACGAATAGAGAAGGTGGGAATCACCAAACAGGAATAAAATAAGTTAAAATGTAGATATAGTTGAAAGAAAAAGAATAATAAGAAAAAATATTTTCAGTGCACTGTGTGCTAAAATTGTGCCAATGTCTGTTTTTGGGAAAATATCCATCTGCAGAATCAATCAAAGCAGTAAAAAGAGTGGACCAGGGTTAAAGGTGTTTGACCTACTCAGACACTTGTCTTTCTCTGAACACCAGTCGTCTTGCTAGATCATATAATTCGGAATTTTCATATGTGCTTAGTAAGGATTTAATAACAGAATCAATCAAACTGAAATATTCTAACTTGTTCAGATGCTATTCATTGATATTCCTACATATTTTAGATGTCTTCTTATTCTTATTCTTTTTTCATATTATATTTGTCAAAGCTTTGAACTGCATATAGTAATCTGAATACTGTGCCTAGGAAACTGACCAATCACATAAATATGTGTTCATCTTTTGGATTTAAATGTAATCTGTTGCCTTACCCTAGCATGAGCACAGAACACACCAAACCACACATTAATCAACCACAGCACGCACTTACCAGAGCGAAATTCTTACGCAAAGTTATCTAGATCCCAATTAAATTGCACTTTGCACAAGCATGGTGCCCTGTATAACATCACCCACCCGACCTGAGGTCGTTCCACCTTCCATCTATGGGAAAGAACTCTGGCATGTGTCTTGATTTTCCTTCATGGGGAAACATTCGTTAAGTTCATAGAAAATATCCATGTGGATATTCCATATCCATGTTAAGGCACCCAAGTATTTATCTATCAATTGAATTAATAGAATTTTTTTTAACTTCATGACCGATTGAATTTAAGCCACTGTGGCTTATGGTAGTAATCATTTGATAGATAGTTTGGATTGATATATATTAATACCTTATTTATGTCTGTCTGTTACAGGTGGCGTCCTTGGGCGTAACTACATTTACCCTTTGTGCTTTGTGCATTGACCGTTTCCGAGCTGCATCCAATGTGCGGATGTACTACGAGACGATCGAGAATTGTGCCTCTACTGCAGCCAAGTTGTCAGTGATCTGGCTGGGTGCTCTTTTGCTGGCACTGCCCGAGCTGCTGATCCACCAGCTGGTAACAGAGGAGAGAGAGGTGCCTGCTGAGGAGCTCCCTGAGGTGGCTAATGAGCTACTACCCAGCGAGCGCTGTATAATCCGCATCTCCACAACACTCCCTGACTCCCTTTATGTGCTGGGACTTACTTATGATGGAGCCCGTCTATGGTGGCACTTTGGTTGTTACTTTTGCTTGCCAACTCTTTTTACCATTATCAGCTCAGTGGTAACAGCGAGAAAGATGCGCCAGGCTGAGAGGACAAGTGTTCGAGGGCAACGTGAGCAGATCCACTTGGAGAGACGAATGAACTGTACGGTAGTGGCTCTGGCCATCCTGTATGGGTTTTGTGTGATCCCAGAGAATATCTACAATGTCGTGTCTGCATACATGGCCATAGGAATGCCTCAGCACACTCTCGATGTCTTGCACATGTTTAGTCAGATGTTACTGTTCTGCAAGTGTGCAGCGGCACCTGTGCTGCTGCTAGTGCTTTGTAAGCCTTTCAGTAAAACCTTTCTACATTGCTGCTGCTGCTGCCTGGAGGAATGTGGCCCACCGAAGGTCTCTAATGGGACTAATGATGACAATGAGAATGAGGCCACTGCAGAGCTGGAGCTCTCACCTTATAGCACAGTGCACCGAGGCACCACTAGTTATACATCTGTGAGCACACACTGCTAGGAAACTTCTGTATCCCCCCATAGGTACACGTTATACCATTTCATACCCAAAGGATACAACCACTGCAATGTTCTACACTCTTTCATGTTGCACCACACTATAAAGGACCCAGACTTACCGAACAGACCACTCTGATATGCCCACTGACTGTGAGATAACTCACCTGGCACAATTTGGGAGATGTTTGGCAACAAATGGACTGCATGAAGCAATTTACAGTATTATAGGACAGATTTTCTTAGTGATGGAGCTGTTTGGTAGTGTTTACAGACGAAAGCCTTGAGCATTAACTGTAGTTTAAATGGAGTTTATAGGGATTAACTCACACTTTTTTTGCACAATTGTCTTATACCTATATTTTGAAAGTTTACATTTCTTTTCTTTGCAAACACAACATAGTATTTTTGTCTCATGAAAAGTAACGTTAAGGTAGCCAATAGTTTATATGTGTTTGAGTAATGGTAAATAATGATTCATAGGAATCAGTTCAAGGTTAAGCCTGGCTCCCTTGCTATGTAAGTATTAATTTTACTCTGTGTTTAGTAGCAGAAAAAAAAACTACATCACTCCAGCTGACACTGTAAAATAAAGACTGCTATTTTAGCTAAAATATTGTTATAATAATAATAAAAAAAAGAAAGATCAATTAAGATTGGTGACACTTGTGGGAAATATGAATATGTATTATTATTATTATTATTATTATTATTATTATTAAATCAATAAATTAATTTGTTTGTTTGTTAGCTTTGTTGGTAATTCATCCAAAAGTGTTTCACAACACTGGATGATTCAGTCTGAGTGAAGGCATTGGTTTTATACATGACATCAGTGCTATACAGTATGAGTGCACACAGAGGCTATTGTCTTCCGTTGGTTGCCAGAGCAACATTAGGCATCCGTAATGAAAAGGTCTGTTTACATCAGTGGCAGCCATGAAGAAAGAGTTTAGCTGTGAGAGGAAAGATGTAGGAAGTGCTGTTTTTGGCAAACTGGACATTTGGAGCTGGTTAATTACAGTCTGTCCTGAGGATGTCTTTGCCTCTGCAGAGCTTCACATGCGCACACAGTATTATATTCAATTGAAAAGTGAGCAGAATGTCCATCATTTTATTTTCCTGTTCTTACAGTTTTGTACAATAATTAAAATGACTGTTATAGACAGATGAAAGATCTGTAATTTTTCTTGCCTTAATAGTCCTTTGATATTCAAAGTACACTGCGAAGAGATGGTAATTCTTGTTGTATTAAACATTGTGAAATACTGTTTCCAACAAAAACACTGCAAAATTAATTTTTAGAGACATTTGCGCCAAATACACCAAAAGTGATCCTAATTTAACCCAGACCATTACAACTCTAACCTTACAATTTTGATATTGTGAGTAGATTTTATTTAGTATTTAACATCTAAACCTACAGCCTATCCTGATGAACAGTTCCTTGCCTAACATTCATTATCCTATTGCAAAAGCAACATGAATAATTAATGAGTGGTAATCTATTTTTCTTATTTTCCCTCCACTGGAGTAATTAAGTGTGCAAAAATGCATATGAAATTTAAATTGACTCATAAATGTTAGGAATAATTTAATAATTACATGTTTTTCTTCCATTACATACAGTATATTCCTAATGGATCCATGTTCAGTGTATGTCAGCTGCAGATTTGTTTGCTTAGCCATGAGCTATTGTATACTGACAGTACTTTCTTTGGTGGGAACAGGTCATAACCCCATACATACAACCCAACGCCCATTTATCAGATATGAGCCTCAGTGAGCTGCGTACTCAAAATGGTTGTCCGCCCTCAGCATACTGTATAATGTGATATGTGTGACAGAGCGGATTCCATGCCGATGGGATAGAGGCGGCTTTGTCTCTTGTTTCTCTTTGTGGGACTGCTGTTCATTTCTAGGTCATTGCCTGTGGTGAACACTTAAAATGCAATAATAAGTTGGAGAGCACTGAGATCCATCCTCTTTGTAAGGCTCTGCTGACTGTTTCACATGCATATATTTGCTACCAGTTACTGTAATCTTGGCAACTGTTTCCTGATAATCACTAATATAATATTAATGTTATGCCATGGGCGGGATGGTGACGCAGTGGTTAGCACGTCCACCTCACAGCAAGAAGCCCTGTGTGGGTCCTGATGGACGTTTCTGTGTGGAGTTTGCATTTTCTCCCTGTGCTTGCGTGGATTTCCTTCGGATACTCTGGTTTCCTCCCACAGTCCAAAAACATGCAAAGAAGGCTAACTGGCTGCTCCAAATCTCCCCTAGGTGTGAGTGTGAGTGCGAATGGTTGTACGTGTGTTGGCCCTGTGATGGCCTGGCGAGCTGTTCAGGGTGTAACCCGCCCTCGCCCAGATGGTCCCAGTCAGATGGTTGGGTTTCAACTGAGTTCACGATCACAGAGCAGATTTCTTGTTGCTTAGGCTGTAATATTTAAAAAGGCTTGCCTTTAGTGTTTTGTACTTTAAATAATTAAATATTATGTTAACTAATATTATAAGGTTGACAAAGCTAATACAGCAAATGTAATTAATGTAGGAAAGGTGTAATGGAGTATGTCTCATGGAAGACACTAATTAAGACCCACTCAATAATAATAATAATAATAATAATAATAATAATAATAATAATAATAATAATAATAATAATATCCAATCCAGGTTTGGCTTACTAATAAACAGTTAATTAATGATCTTACTAAAATTCATTCTGTCAATTGTGTTTTCGTTAAACACTATTAATGTTGACATTACTCATTTTTTTAACTGTATATAAAAGCGTCTCACATTTTCTCTTCATTTTACACAATCACCACCCAACCATGTGATTCAAGAGTAACTGGTTTTATAGAGAACTCAAATAATAGGGATGAAAAAGATTAGCAGAGCTTCTGCTTTCCCTTTATACTTTTCCCCTCATCATACCACTTTAATGAAAAACCTGTTAGACAAATGGTACCAAATAAAAGGTAAGCAAGCATGGCTGAGTTTTCACTGAACAATGATCATTGTTAAATGGTTGAGCAAGTATCACATTGAACATTCTACAGAATAAGGTTGTTTTAACTTTATGATGCATCATATTGCATTTACAGCATTTAGCAGTCTAGCCAGAGCTCCATACAGAAATGCTTAGCAACCTCTGTCATACAGATTCTCATGCTTGTTCAGCAGGTCAGGGAATAAGAATACTGTTGAGCTAAGACTTGACATTTTTAGGCAAAATTGGCCCAGAGCAACTGCTAAAACATTCACCTACTATAGCAAGAGACATTTCTTTTATGGGCTCTGGGGCATTAGACTGAAACTGCATGTAACACAACAGGATGTCTCGGATATCTTCCATTCAGCCGTTCTGGTCACCTGATCAGTGAGCGCTACAGAAAGTAACCTGCAGCACTCAAAACATTGCTGCCACCAAGCATATCTACAAGAACACTCCATGGTTTTATATTATTGCTTTCATTTTTTTAACACTTTAAAACATCGTGTTTTATTTATTTAAAAATAATAAATTGATTAAAAAATAAAATTACCCCCTAATACACCTTTTAGTCTTTAGAGTAGCAATATGACTTTCACAACAAAATAGAAATGAAATCTCTCTCTCTCTCTCTCTCTCTCTCTCTCTCTCTCTCTCCCTCCCTCCCTCCTGCGTGTGTGTGTGTGTGAGAGAGAGTGTGAGTTTGTGTAGTTTGTGTAAACTATACAATTGGAAGAAACCTCAGGATGCACTAACACTATAATCATGTCAGATCAGCAGAACACAGTGGCGGTAATGCTCTTTATTTTAACTCATATTCTAATGGGCCTGAGTGTGCACCTTGACTGAAATGTAATCAAATGTCAGAATAGGTAAAACATAGTCTACAACACAAAGAAAGCATATTTTTTTATTTCCCACATCACCCTTGAAGACTAAGTAAAGTGTATATACATTCACTTACTCACTCAGGACAACTTATCCTCTTACGGCCGTAGGGAGGCTAGAGCCTACACTGAGTGAAGATGGGGTACACACTGAACAGGCAAGACCATTGCAGGGCCAACACGCACAACCATTCACAGTCACACTTCCAGTGAGGGGAACTGCCATTTAGCATAATGTGCATGTCTTTAGACTGTGGGGAAAAAAAACTAATTTCCAGGAGGAAACCTGTACAAGCATGGGGAAACTATGCAAACTCCACACAGAAACTCTCGAACCCAGGACTTTCTTGCTGTTATCCAGATATGCCACCCAGTGTATATACAGTAAATATTATCTATATGTAATGTACTTTTGTTAGGCTTTTGTTGTGGTGAAGGTGATTGTTAGCTGAGCCTCTAAAACAGCATCATGGGTTTCAATAGGAACCATAAGCACGCTCTGCATTGTTGATTTAAGAGCATTTCTGTGTGGGAGAGAATTCTGCTCACTCTTTGACATGGCTGTGTAGTTTTAGTTTCAACTGGTAAAGTGACCACTTGTTCTACTGAACGTCTGAGTATTATGCAAATAATTATTAAAGATAGGTACAAGGCAAATGATGACAAGACAACTTTTCAAGCACAAATGAACACAGAAATGTTGTTCATTTGAAGTCTTTGATTCCCTTAGTGCCCCTTAATACAAAGGACCTGACCACTGACAATTATTCTTGTACTTGGAGTCAAGAGGGAACAATCGCACTCCTGTGTGGGCATTTTATGACTTGTGGGAGGAGCCAAGCTGCCACCCGGAGCCTATAACTCAGTATTCACTAAGACACAGGGACACTAAGGACACAGTACTGTTCTGCCTCACACCCATGAAAGCAATAAATAGCTAAACTTTAAAAAAATAGATTTTTGACCACAATTTAAACATCTTTATAGAGCTTCCCAAATCATGGCATAGGGGACATATGATCCATTTGTTACACTACATAAATGTTGCATGTAAATGTTCTTTTATATATTAGTGTGTATACTACAAATGAATTGTATAATCTTATTGGTCCACCAGGAATTAAAACAAAACAAAACATTATCCTAAGGGAGTAAATCTTGTAACAAACTAGTGGATACTCTTTGATGATACATCCATCATCAAAATTAAATGTGTAACATTAACTATTTTTAAAATGGAAAAATAAACCACAAACTTTAAATTTTTCCTTTTTTTCTAAAACTTTGGAAAAAAAGGTCCGTTGGTACGTCAGATACATAAACATGTTTAAAAGTTAGTTGGCCATCACACTTGATTATGTTTTAGACATCTTGCTCCAAAACAATGGGCCGTTCACATTGACCCGCCCCTTTGTTGCTATCACAACCTCCACCCTTTTGCGTTCTTCTAGAATCTGTAACTTGGCTGTGAGAATTTCTGCTCATCCAGTGACGAGCATTATTGACTGAATGACTGTTGTCAGGGACAAGGTGTGGCGCATTGTCAAATTTCCAGCTCATCCCAAAGGAGTTTAGTTGGTTTGAGGTCAGGTCCCATGTGCAAGCAACATAGGTTCTAATGCACCAGCCTTGGCAACCAAGTCTTTATGGGCCATGTCGTTCTGGAACGAAACTATCAAGAATCAAGGCAAGAGGTGGCACGGCGGAGCAGTGGTTAGCACGTCTGCTTCACAGCAGTAAGGCCTGGGTTTGATTCCCAGGACCGAGTGTTTCTGTATGGAGTTTGCATGTTCTCCCGTGCTTGTGTGGGTTTCCTCCCACAGTCCAAAAACATGCAGGCTTATTGGCTGTTCCAAATGTCCCCTAGGTGTGAAAATGAGTATTAATGGTTGTGTGTGTTGGACTTGTGATGGCCTGATGAGCTGTCCAGGGTGTACCCTGCCCTTGTCTAGAGTTGACTGAGATGGGCGCCAGCCCCACCATGATCCTAATTAGAATTAAGCGGCTTAGAGAATGAATGAATCAAGGCAAGAATAATTCTATGTGGATCAGACTCTGAATCATCATACACAAGATGAATCTGAGCCGTAAATATAAAAAGGGTGGGATGAAGTAGCATGTACATCTGTACAGGTTGTCATCAGCATGATTTACCAAAATCGATAGTAATAGAGTTTGGATGAGGAATTTAAAATTGTGCTTAACAAATATCTTGAGGAGTTTACTTTTATATTACAGTACTAGAGCTTAGCTTCTACTTATAATTAACATAAATGCTCTCTTATTACTGCTCTCCCTGTGGGACCAGACATTTTACAGCCAATAACATAAGATCTAACAAATTCAACTGTAAATCCTGTACATTAATACAGCAGAGTAGTTACGGCTTCCTGTTTCCTAATTCCGCACACCAATATTTAACACACACCTAATAATTTAACTGCACACCTAATAATTGTGCACACTGAGATATTATAGGAAAGACAAAACCTGACAGGTTTGAACTTTATTAACATTTGTATTGACTGAGAGAGCTGTAGTATAGCTGTTGTATTAAAATATCAAAGGAATCGTCAGAAATACAACTTGCTTAATAATTGTGCACCAGGGTTTATGTGTATGTATATGAGGTAAGTTCAGTCTGTTGGGCTTTTACATCTAAGCCTAGTGGCTCATCAGGCCAGTGCTTATCCCCAGTTTTCATAGCATTAGGAGTTCGGATGCTCATGGCTCCTCCGTCCCACTAGTCTCAATATTTTTTACTGGTACCCATTAATACTGCTGGGTGGACAGAGGCACACTTGTGCTTAATACCTTGCCCAGGGGTCTTAGCACAGTTCAGATCTAACAGGGAGTTTTTCTGTGGTGGTAAAGTCTAACACAGAACAGATAATTTACCATATTTTTGTTTAAATAATACAGACAAATGTGAGAATTACTGTTTATAGCTTTAAGTTACAATACATTAAAACTACAAAACTAAACAGTTTAAGTATGTGTGTGGTTCTGTAACATAAAATATTGCAACTGCTGGCAAATTTCTGTTGTACAGGAGGAATAATAATTATTAAATATGCTGCTGATGGGAAATAATGCATGTTTAGCCCTCCACTTCATGTCAAGCCTTTTCTTATATTCCTTACATAAAATATATTGCTGGGCTTATTTCCCCCTTAAGTCTCTGACTCTGGATGACATTTCATATCCATGCACCTCTCCTTCTCCCTGAGTCTGAGGACACAAAGCCCGGGCTCTAATAAATGTGTCTAATAAACCCCCACCTCTTCCTCCCTCTGTCTCCCCAGGAACATACTGACCCGTCTGTAGTGAGCAGACAGCTGCTTTCCGTTTGTTTTAATCCAGCATCTGGGTGCTGCAAGGAGAAGGAGGTGGGTTGAACCACATTCATCTGGGCTAAAATTACTTCTGGGCCTGTTGCTGTGAATCAAATAATTATTGGTCATGCAAAGCAAGTGCTAATGAGCTTTCATTCTGGAACCATAGGCCATCACTGACTCATGCACGACAGACTTTAATTATGCCTGTGGGTATACAAAAGAATGGTGCAGAAAATTCATGATTCCTTAAAAATAGTCTCCTCAAGCTAAAATTCACAAGAAAACATTAGAACCCAAACTATAATTGTAATGTTATTCTGCACTCTATCAATCTACATGATTTGGCCTAAAAAGATGAACCCTACCCTTTGATATTGGACAGCACAATATGCTATGGGGGGCATTGCCTAGAAACGGCAAACCCCTTAAACACCCCATGATTAAAAACTTGTTGCCACTGCATACACTTTGAAAAGACTCTCACACTGAGCATGACAATAAATACTGTAAGCTGAGCCATGGGATTTTGAGTGACCAATAAAAGAAATGATAATTACGGAAACCAGAACTTCCTTGGTTGTGCATTTTTTGGCTTAGGAAATGTAAAATGATTGAATCCTGCCTAGCCAGCTCTTTGTATATAATGAGAATGATGCAAATTTGGTCACTATGTTCCCGGAATGTTACATAAATAAGATTTTACTAAAATGAGATCAAATGATATGCTGGATATATGGTACTTGTTATATTAAGCTTTCGCCACAAAGCTCACAGATGCTATGTATAATGGAAGAGATACCAGACAACAAAACACCAAGAGTCTCGGTGGGGAAAATCAATTGTACACCTCGTATATGGAGCAGACAAGCAGCTACCCTTAGACATTGATAAACCAATATATGATTTAATAAGTCAGGAAAGCAAAACGGGTAAAGGAATGGAACCATTTGTCCTAAAAATACCATGTGTGCACCAGAGACACACACACAGCGGCTTGATTGATGTTCTCAGTTTATCATTGCACCTCAGATTTTATTGATTATAAACTCCAAAATAAAGACATTTTTGGAAATGGGTTAATCGACGGATTTGCATTGGCATGGATTTGGCATGGACACCATTATCCAGATCAATTTACAGAAGTGCTTGTGACATGTCTGTTTATAAACACATCCTGATACTGGTTCATAAGGTCCAGGACTATTAAGAGTACTATTAATCTAAAAAAAACCTTGTTATAATATTAATACAATGCAGCAAAAATATTAATTAGGTCATAACTGGGGCTGTAATTAAAAACCCTTTAAGATGCATACTGTGTAGAGTCCAAATGCAGTCTATCTGTATTCACTAATGGAGCTGAGTAGTTTTTTCGTGTGAATAATGCACCAGATTCTGCCTGCAATTCTGAATTTAAATCTTCTCTACAGACTTAGAAAAAATTGGCTTCTTGTAAAGGTTCCAGGGAAAGATTACTTTAAGGTTTGCAGTATGAGGGTACTTGTTGCCAATGCTGCATCATACACAAATGGGGTCCTGACTGTCACATCTCGATATGCTTTGTCAATGAAATAACACCTGGAGCAGATAGAGTTAAGGGAATTTCTCAAGTGCCCAACATATGCAGCTTGGTGGTGTTGGGGCTTGAACCACTGACCTTTTGAGCAGTACCTCATAGCTTAATATAATAATGATGTAAATTTATATATTATATATATATAGATTTGCTGAATCCCCTGATGAGTGGGCAACCACAAAACAGGTCTGTAGGGCTCAAATAGTAG
>JBCNYG010000007.1:10430749-10458305 GCA_039654305.1 Porochilus rendahli | reverse complement strand
TATATATATATATGAGAGAGAGACATTTATATACATACACACAAACACACATTTTATATATATATATACACACACATTTTTAATTATTATTACCCTTTCCATTTAATCTGAGTAGTCAACAACTTACCAGTAATGCCATAAAATGGATATTAAATCATTACAACAACAGGTCCAAAACTAGCAGAATGATAATTACTTTATGGAATTGCTCAGTGATGGGAGCTTGGGTCAGGGTTCTGCAGGGGTTGATGGTAACAGCTGAGTGCACCAAAACTCCACTCTTGCTGGATGCAGAACAGAATACCTAATACACACAAAAAGTATACAAATAACAGTTAATCATCCAGTATTAATTAGCAAATAACAGCTATTGACTATATAAATTTTATACCTCAGCAATTCAGCAGTAGTGACTTGTCAGTTTAACTACACACCAGAAGTGAGTGCTATGTCAGAGGTATAGTTCTTTAATACTGTAAACCAACCCTGTTCCTGGAGATTTACCTTCCTGCAGGTTTTATCTCTAACCTTAATCATGCACATCTGAATACCTGATTACTGCCTTGAAGAACTTCTTGAAGAGGTTAAAAAGATGTGTTAAAATTCTGATTGGAGATAAAATATGCAGGAATGTAGATCTCCAGGAAAAGTGTTGGAGAACGCTGCTATAAACAATAAAACAATTTCACATACATCATCAAATAGTGAATAATTAAAAAAGTTACAAAAAGAGCATATTTACATCTTTACACAAAGTGGACCCCTACAAAATTAGAGTTACCACAATGAGCTTTATTTATATATACAGGTCCACCACTGTATGTTTTGATGGCACTAATGCCATTGACTGGCCCTTCCCCCTGGCCTAAACCCATTTGAGCACCTATGGGACATTATGTATTGGTGCAGCCAATACAGGCAAGTACCACCATAGACTATCCAGGAGCTCACTGACACACTGATCCCCAGGACACCATCCTCCCTATTGTACATGAGTGTTTAGGGGCGTACCCAAATGTTATTAGTGAGCTCAACACACACAGCAATACATAAATAGATATGTATAACATCAAACTCAATGGTTTCTGACTTTTCTAAGGAGCAATCTGATTTTGAATACATTGAGAAAGACAAGCACAGTCTGTGTACTTTTTAAAATATGTTCAGTCAGGCTTGTAATGTCGTAGAACTTCTGTCATTTCCTAAACATATAATAAAACGAATATCAGACAGAAAGCAATGTTCTGAAAAGTCAGCTGTGGTATCTCTTTAAGCAACTAATCTGCAGTGATTAAAAAGAGAAAAATATTACACAGAGAAACTAAATTCTGCAACACTCACACTGTCATCAAAAGTCTCCGAGTCTGGATTTATTGGATCTGGATTCAGCAATTGTAGCAACCTGTATACAAATTTAAACTTTGACATTTCTGTAGAAAGACAGCAAGGTAAATAACAAAGAGAAAAGATGATCCACCTTGCACAGGCAAACTGGTCTTTGGTGCATGTCTCTTGAGTGAGAGCTGGTTTCTCCTGCACTATGGGGATCTCACTTGTACTACTGCAAGTTAACCACAAGAACACCAATAAGTAGATAAATGGCAAGTTTTTTGATAGTCACCTGGGATATTTGCTGCATTGACATAGGCTGTTGCCATGTACTGTTGTCAACTTCATACTCAGATTTTTCTTGACGTTACAGCATTTAAACATTATCTTTAATAGAAAGCGTTAGAGTGGCTGACTGGCGTATGCAAAACACAATGTGCAATAGTTTAATTCACATGAGCAACAAAATCTAGAGAAAGGAATTATGCATGCATGCTTGGATGTTCGGTTGCTTTTTAGAGTGGTCAATAATCATAATATTTTAAGTCATATTCATAAAATCATAGGGAAGTGAGTCTTGATTTCGAAGAACTTTCTAAGAATACGAGTAAATAAGCACAGTCTTATTAAGAATTACTGTGTTCCTTATTTATACAAGTTCATAAAAACAAGCAAAAATGCAACTACACTTAAAGGTTAAAAGGTGTATATTACCTGGGGTCATTTGACAACTCTATGCTTTTATCAGAAATGGTTTGATCGTCTCCATTATCATCATGCTAAAACACATTTTGGTGATCATGAACACATCCATATTCTTCTCATAATGATGTTTCTATTTAAAAAGATCAGGTAACAATGTAGACAAAATATAGTTTTAAACCTGGACACAAGTCTTACTTTGGTACTTGTGTTCAAATTTGAGAAGGGGTTCAGAAACTTCAGAAACCTGTTTAAAGGGAAAGACGGCTTTTATGAGTCAGCCAGCCGAGACTGATTTATATATTATGACATTATTTATGACTGTAGAAATACTTCACCATACCTAAACAAGTTTAGTTTTTCAGACAACTGCACTGCAAGGGTACTCTCTGAATTTTCTGTATACAATTCTTCAGCATCCCTGAAAGAAATTAATGCATTCATCAATATATTCAAGTTTATATAAGACCACATAAATATATACATAATATACATGCAAAAGAGGTACTGTGTAAGAGAGCCTAAATCCTCTGATGACAAAGTTAAGACATCAAAATTTTATATACTGATATTTAAATCTAGTTGTGTTAAAGCAAAATGAAAGGAAAACCTTCAAAACTCATGTACTGTGTAAGAGAGCCTAAATCCACCAATGACAAAGTGAAGGCTTTGTGTGCATGAGAGTAAAATTGAGAGAGGGAGAGAGAAAGAGAGTGAAAAAACACATTCAAACAATTTCATTATAAACTACTGGAATGATACTGGAAGATATTTGGGCTTTTGATTGAAAAGGAGTTAAAAAAATATTATTTAATTAAACGAGACATCAAAATTTTATTGACTGACATTTACATCTAGTTGTGTTATAGCAGAATGAAAAACTTCCAAACTCTTCTCTTAGACTGAAAATATACACATTTTCACCATATAGTGGTTTTAATGTACATTTATGAAGGTAAAGATGAATACATTTCTTTGTTATTTGGCAGACAGAATATTTCTGTAGACTTTGATTAAATTGTGCTTCTACCACCCTACGTTTACTTCTTCAATGAAGATTATTTAGCACCTATGATTCTTCTTTAGATATTTCAGATATATTTACAGCATTTAGCAGACACGGCCTACAAAGGTGCTTTAAGGTCACTATCACTGAATACATTCTTATATTACTGATCTTGCAGCAGGGGTGTAATGCATTCAAACAGTATGGTTACTGTTTAATGTTTTAGGGTTTTTCTTCACAGCTTTCACAATGTTTATGCCATCAACTGTTGCCGTTTTCCTTATCAGCACATCAGTAGGTTTTTTCTTTTTCAGAACATTCCAAATCGCTTGTGAAGAATGGGACATGATTATAACTGCAGTGAAGTATTTCTGTTAGTCGAAAGTATTTATACTGTGGTTTCCTAAAAAAATGTAGATGTTGTTTTCACCTGTTTGTGTGCAACATAACACAAAATGTTATGCACAGATTGTGATATACCAGGAGTAGAGTGTGGTAGAAATAACAAACCATAAAATTGTAATGATGCCAAGTTAAAATAGTTCATTAGTGCAGAGGTAACTTGCACTCTATGTGATCCCCTTTAGCTTGAATTTGTGTTGTGACTATACTTAAAACATTCATATTATGGAAACATGGAGACACTGTAATTTGCAGGGATTTTAATAAAGATTAAACACAAATTCAGTTAAAAAAATAAATGCAATTTAAATAAAAAGTAAAGTGTCTCAAGGAAAAACTACAATTCTAATGTTAACATGAAACAGGTGAAAAAGAGAAAAGGAGAGAGAGAGACACTATTTACAGCTAAGTGTATAATTAGTATATACTTAACAGGAGCAGCATGTAAATAAATGTAGAATGCAAACAATCAAAATTATCAAGTAGGAAAAAAATTCAGAAAAGTAGTCACAAAACCCTCACCCAGTTCTTGTTATTCCTTCCTGATTGCTTTTGAGGACTGCATTTTTTTCATGTACTCCACATATCTCATCAGATTCCCTGTTTCCTAGCTAATAAAATAAAAATAATTAGACTGGTCCAAACTGTGACCCACCTACATTACTCCATTTTCCCTAGAGTTAGTCAAAGCAAAACTTACAGCAAATACTGCTCCAGTGGGAACATCTGGTTTCACTACAGTCACTAGAGATTTTACATCATCTCTTTCTGAACAAGAAAAGTAGAGGGCCATGAAACATGAGCACACTAATAGCAATACACCAGGATTCAGGCATGTCTAAGCAGCAAAGTATTACTTACGTGGTACAAACTCATTCTTCTCACCCTTGAATTGTGTAGGTGCAGGCCTCAGTGCACAGCAGCCGTTCATTTTGAGAATATGCTGTGGACTGCTGAAAATGTCCCAGGCCAGACTCACAGGAGAGCGATCGATATGCCCACTCTGGTCCCCAAGAGCCTTCTCATTTGAGAAATATGCAAACCTTTTTGCCACCAAATCATCATTTACACAGATCTGCAATGCAATAAAAGTGTGTAAAGAGCTCCAATCTATATGAAATGTCTCAAGTATGACAATGACTTATTAAATGGTGTTGATCTTGCACAAATAAAAAACCTTGGTGCAGATATGATAGACTCATGAACTTAACATAACCCTTTTTTCAACTATCCATATGCCAGTTCATCTGCACTTTACTTATACTGATCAGGTGAGTTTTATAATGTGAGCAAAATCATACTGCAGGCACTAATTTTTAAAATGCTACAAGAACACTATCTGCAGTGTGGTGACTTTTACTTTCTGTCCCGATATGCTGCTACAGATACTTGAAGTTTGATAAACTGAATTGAAATCTTGAGGTCTTTAAATGCATTTTTGTTTTTTTTCTTCAGAATGACTGGCGTAATCAAACAAACTTCAAACGTTCAGACCTGTGTCAGTTTTCTGTGTCTCCTAATTTTAATCCTTTCAGTAACTCATTTTATAATTTTTGGCTATTCAGACTCATTTTGACAGATCAGGTCACTTATAACAGCCTGTCACAGAAAATGGGTCTTCTTTGGGGATGAGGCCATCTGATTAACACCAAGAAAACAGAAACTATGTGTGAGGGAGAGTATGCTGTGTTCTACATTATTGAAGAGAAACTAACCAAAGTGGATCACTTAAAATATCATGGCATCTATATCAGTAATGAATGCAAGAAATAACGGTGCACATCTAAGCTGCTTCATGTTCAGTGGGCAAGCTCAGAAATAGAGTCTTCAGCTGTAGAGAACTAACAAAAAAAAACAAAAAAAAAACTCAAGTATACAATCCATGTGTTATTCCAGTCATGCTGCACGAAGGTGAGACTTTGACATTTTACTGTTATCAAATTTTAAAAACTGAGAACCATTCAAAGTGGCACCTCAGATCATTTCTTAACATTAAATGGAACAATTACATTACAAACGAGGAAGTTCTTGATTGAGCAAAATCTGAAGACATCGGGATCACACTAATCAGTCACAGACTGTGCTGGGCGGGGCATGTGATGCGCTTGCCAGATGATCAGTCAGCCAAAGTGCTGTTTCATGGGGATCTAGCTGAAGAACCAAGAAATATTGGTCCCCCATCTCCGATATAATGAAACTATCAAGGACATTCTTTAAAGTGATGACACACTGCCCACATGAAGAGACAGTAATGGAGGCCAGAAATGACTAACAGAAGAGATGAAAATAAAATGAGACGTTCCAGGTGCCCTGAGAAGAGACTCGCTAATATCTGTTGATATACCCCATTCCTTTAAACTCTTATTCATAATCTGTATTTGTACTCACATCAGGTTTAAGGCATACATTAGTTTTCCTAAATACTTACTCTGACAATCTAGATACATTCTATGTACCTTTATCAGTTTTAACACATGGTACCCTTATTTAAAATAACCAAATGAAAATATGTGGTTCATACAACAGAAATATAATGATCCTACATTTAAAAACGGGATCTTAGATCAAACAGTGTCTAAATAAACAATAATGATCTTCATGTGAAAAAAATGTGGTAAGACGATAATTAATCCAGGCCCAGTTAAATGCTCATGACCATAGTGATGTCTAAAATGCTGTGATTTTACCTTGACATTTCTGATGGTCATGTACAACTCAATAGCCACACAATCATCATGTTTTCCACACATAACAGCTTCAACCAATGTAGATGCTGAAACAATGTAACATATGGAACACAAGTTGATCAGTGTATGGAAAGCTAGACTAGAAAAAGCTTATCTGAATATACTACAGAAATACTGACCTTGTAGAAGATTGTGGATGTATTTTATAGCAGAGCTGTCCCAGTGAGGAGAGGGACTGATAGAGGACAATTAACAAATGCTGACACAATAACTAATAAGTCAATGTACAAGTCTCTAATTTGTTTTACAATTATTTACAGTAAAATTAAAAGCTTTCTGGTCACAGTCATATCTTACACCAGCTCTGCTGACTTGTTATTGAGGTGCACTTTGAGTTTCAGTGGGTCAACCCGAGCCAATCTGAACTTTATAACCCGGAAGGGCAGTTGGAGGAACTTATCAAGAGGAGTCCTTACACTGCAGAAAAAAATGGATGACATTATTAAATACAAAACTGCTTTCAGCAGAGACATGAGAAAAAAATATGACCAAACAATAATCCAGTAATGAACCATTTATATTTTGGATTTTTGCAGGACGTTTCCAGAACTGGCTGTACATGGTTTCCCCCCCTGAAGGCAGAAAGCAATGCTGCAAAATAAAAATATTAATAGCACTCAAATACACTACAAATAAAGTAACGACTCTGGTTTATAAATATATATTGTAAAGAAAATTCAGTGAAAAGAACCTTTCCCGTCTCTATGTTTTCTCTTTTTCTGACACATTCAAATAAGCATTAACCAACTAGATAGCATTAGCTGGGATAAATGGCAAACAATGCCTACATTAAACAGCTGAGTGAACACCCTTACCCCACCCAAGTTTACGGCAGCAATGTTCTCCAAATTAGCCGAGTGAAAAGATTAAGCGAGGAGTTTTCATCTTTTCCAAGGCTGGTCCACAGTGAGTATGGAACAGCAGTGACCCAGTGGATTATCTTCTGTCCATGTTTTCACCCGATATGTTCAATATGATAGTGACTGAAGTCAATGCATTGAACCTGGGATGTTGACCCTAGAACCAAATGCTCATCTGAGGGTATGGAAGCCAACAGATGTAGGAAGGTATGATACAGATTAGATTATGTCTTCTGAAAAAGTCGAAAGTGCTGAGCATTGCAGTTCTGACAGTCAGTCCCTCATGGACCAAACTGGACATATTTTTCTGCATCATGTCCTGAATTCAATTCCAAACCATCAGCTTCTTTTTACATTTTAACAAAGTGTTGATGGTTGATAGAGAACACATTAACTACGATATACTTTTCAAACTTTGACCTCGTCTGGAGAGAGTGAGTAAGGAGAAACGTGATTATTAACCACAAAAGATCTCACAATAAATGAATCTATGCTTCCAAAGGGCAGAATTCTTTGAGACAGTACATTTCACCTCACCTTCAGGAAATTACGGTTATGCTATATGAACTTATAGCTTTAAAAGATAATTTGTTATAAAAGGTCATTTTTGTCTGATAAGTTATTCATTGTGCACTATGAACAATACTTTTAAGTTCACTAAACACTCATTTCCTTTTTGTCCCACTTGTATCTATTGCACCACGGAACATTTTACAGTTAGAACTACAATAGAGTTAAATGTACAGACTTGTTGGTTTAATGAATATCCATACTGCGGTTTCTACGTACTCATCTGTGCTGACGACGACACGCTCTCCATGGTCAACTAAGAAGCACATGGCCTGATTCCTTGTTGATCCCAGGAAGAGCGACTCCACTTTGGCCCTACACCAGCTGCTTAGTGGCGGCCAAAACACTACACACACCTAGCAAGACAGAGATACATGTATAATTGCATGTCAGTCATTAAAATAGACAAGCTGATTTTTTTTTCCCCTACAAATTTTGCTGTTTAGCAGTTCACAGTCGTTTTATCTTAATTAGTGCAACGTCCATTAATGATTACAATACCTGTCCCTTCTCCAGTGACACTGGTTTCACTTTCTGAACATCCAGATTGACACTGTGATAGAAGAGATTCATTTTAACCTGCAGGTTGTCGTAGTCCTGAGAACTCCCAGCCTGTACACTAGGTCCTTTTACAATTTGCCCCCAAATACATCCTGGATCCTCAACCTTACACAAAGAGGGAACAAATAAACAGCTCTATATACACAGTCAGGAAAATACAACTGGCTAACATTTAATAACAATAATTTACACACTCTGTGTTTTATGTACACATGCCCAGTTTTGTTTGAATTCATCAATTTTAATTTTGTGTCTCCTGTCAAGCACAACAGCTGTTGTTTATCTAAAAAAATCTTCCACAATATTTATCCAACCACTGGATTTTTAATATAAGCACAACATTATTTATTAATATCTTAAGATAAAGCAACAAGAGGTAGGCTTGTTTCATATCATAAATCATTTTATTTTAAATATACTTGAGTGTGAAGGTAACTGAATGGCAAACAGAAGTAGATACATTAAGTACGCTTGGCATCTACCCTCACTATATGAGTCACCAATGACCTCACGGTTCCCGTTGGGTTCACCCATTGATACAAGCCTGGTATCACCACAGGGGGGGGAAATCATAGGCTTGTTCAGGAGCTCTGTTTATATTAAGTACATTTTCAGCAGTACTTTATTCTGAACTGCACACAGCTTTTACATATTGATTTATTTATTCTTGTTAAAATTTCTCTGTTAACATGATTTAGTAGGAGAAGACATTAAACCATGTACTCGAATTAACTATCTAGCGCACATCATGTACACATAGCTCTAAACAAATTTATATAAAGAGTGGGACAGTTAAACTTGTTTTTCGGTTTCCATGCAAAAACGCTATGTGGAACACCATGTTTGAAAGCATCTGTTAATCAATAGAATCTATAAGCTCAACTGGTAATCCCTCGACTCGTATCTTTTGAAAGTTCAGCTCAGAAGCACAATTGGTGAATTTGAACGGTCGATGTCCACTTGTTGCTTCATGTATGAGCGCTGGCTTTAGGGTCATATTCGCAGACAGCTTTGACAATATTAGTGCAGGAAAAAAAGGAAATGGAATAAATGTAGTAAGTACAGTAGTGTGAATTTATAAAACAATATATAACATGAAAACCGTACCTTGATAATAACCAACTCGAACATTTTTCCAACCTCCATTTCCAAACCTAAGACACAAAACAGAAGTTTAACACCATTAATGCTGGGTGTAACATTTAACTATCACTCCAGTAGGTAATATACAAAACACCTTATTCAATAGCTGATTCCTTTCCTCCCTTACATTATCATTGAAATGAAACAATTCTGTCTAGTTTTAACATGGCGACCAATCAGACCTCACTCATTCAGGCTTCTTCATACACAAAATATACAATAAACACCTTTGAGGAGATTTCAAGGGTGCTTAAAATACTGAATTTATAAACGGCAATAGATGCCATGTGGCGCTAATACATTTTAGAAATTCATCCTTTATAAAACTTCATATGGCTGATAGCATAAAGGTTGAACAGGTCTCTCAACTTTGGTAATAGCATTAGAACAAACCTTGTACAACCACGAGTACTAAAACCTTTGGCTGAAATCTATGCTAGCTAAGTGCTAGCTAATAGTAACTAGCTGGCTCATAATATCCACATTAGATACACAACCTTTATGTTTTTCACCCCCTACATATAACATATTAACAGTAGAAGACTTTTAATACCATAAAAACAAAAGTTTACCTTCACATGTGGATATTAAAACACGTTTCCCTGTGCTCATCACAGCACCAAACTAACAGCTAACTGATGGATATAACGGACGTTAAATTAATCTCATTTAGTTCATCACCTGGTTTGTTTGTCGTTTTGTTTTGGTTGCTTTTCTCACCCTGTAACTCGACGTACCTTAGTTCCAGTGGACCTCAATCTTCACCCCGACAATTCTTATTTAATTTAATGTGGGGACACAAGTTAAAATGAGACAAATTGGTGATTTTCCAGCGTCCACCCCTGACCCAAACTCCTGTCGCTGTTGTCATCCACCTGTCGTTTGTCCCGCCCACAAATCCAACTTCTGTCACCGCTTTCCAGAACTTTCCAAAACTTTCCAAGGGTGGAAAATATTCAGATATTCAAATAATTATACCACATTAATACATTATTTTAAGGGCGATTTAAAGTTTATTTCAAATATTGATGAAATTGATTACTAGTATTGCATAATTATTCTTTAACAAACATTCTTTATTGAAACTATCAATCTACTTATTTAGAAAGTTTTCTTCTGCTTATCAAACAACAGTCAGCATCTCGCTTCAGTTTAGGTTTCCCCATTACTTCCCTGGGTAAGGTCTTAACCACAAGTGTGCCTCTGTCTACCCACCAGTATGGGTACCAATAAGAACAACTGGGAGGGTAACTAGCGTCTCATCCAGGAGGAGATGAACTCCTAGTTCACGGGATAAGCTCGGGCCTTATGTGTGTTTTTAAACACATTCCAAAATTGTATTATATATTTCAGTCGAAACACATTAAAAACAAAACTAAGAACACATTTATTATTATTATTATTCATTCATCCATTCATTCTCTAAGCCACATAATACTAATTAGGGTCCAGGGAGGCTGGCGCCCATCTCAGCCGACTCTGGCCGAGGGCGGGCTACACTCTGAACAGCGCGCACAACCATTTACACATACACTCACACCTAGGGGCAATTTGGAACAGCCTACTGTGAATGTTTTTGGACTGTGGGAGGAAACTGGACTCACCGGAGGAAACCCATGCATGCAGGGGGAGAACATGCAAACTCCACACAGAAACGCCCCAGCCGGGTATCGAACTTAGTCCTTCTTGCTGTGAAGCAGACGTTCAAACCACTACGCCACCGTGCCACACTATTATTATTATTATTATTATTATTATTATTATTATTATTATTATTATTATTATTAATATTATATGTAAAGATGACAATAAAAGTACATTGACAAACTGTGAGTGTCTGTTGCAATGAAAGCTTCAAGCATTATTCACTCAGGCTTATGTTTTTTAATCCCCTTCTTCAAACAGTGCAGCATGGTGGTGTAGTGGTTAACACATCCACCACACAGCAAGAATGTCCTGAGTTTGTTTCTGTGTGGAGAGTACATGCTTGCATGGGTTTCCTCTGGGTACGCAAGTTTTTCCCACAGTCCAAAGACATGCACATTAGGCTAACTGGCTGTTCCAAATTGCCTCTAGGGGTGGATGTGTGGGTGAATGGTTGTGTGTTTGCCCTGCAACGCTCTGGAGAGCTGTTCAGTGTGTACCCCACCTTGACATAAACCACCTCATGATGATTAAGAGGTTTGGCAAATTGGCAAGTAAGATGAGTGAGTAATCTTGAAACAGGTATGAACTGGCACAACTTACACAAAAACAACACTTCCCAGAGAGGATGTTGCTAATCAGTGTGGTTAGCATCAGTTGTGCTCTGATCAGGTGACAGTCAAGAATTGTTGGAAAATGTTGAAAGAGTCCAGAAAGCAGAAGAGACATGTTGTACATAAAAATGTAAAAACTTACTGTTACCTGAGAAAATGTTTTTTTTTTATTTTGCACTTTATTTGAGTGAAATTTTGAGACATTATTTATACCTTCAGTTAAGTGTTCATTACGTCGGCCACCTCTGCATATAATCATAACAGTAGGTAAGTTGCAGCAATCAATCGTCTTTGTTTCTTATTTGATTTTTTTTAATGCTGTAGCAAACAAATGTACAACACATGATAAATACAACATAGTAAAGCTTGGTCTCAGCACAAGTCTATTACATTTTTAAGAAAACCCATGTAGAAAACTCCAGTGTGCTTGTCTGGATGTTTGGATATTATATCTGTTAGCACTCCGCACTGCTTCTTCACTCTGCCTCATCTCAATGCCAATGTGTAAAATTAGCAAGCACACAACGCACCCAGATAATTATCCGGTGAGCAAAAAAAATGCTGTACTTGAAAATGTAATGACAAGAAACTTGGCATACATTATTGGTGAAGGGGATGAAGCTGAATGTCGAGATGTTGCTCCTGGATTCAAATACGCTAACGGTAATATTCATTCATTCATTCATTCATTTTCTGAAGCGCTTATTCCTAATTAGGGGAGGCTGGCGCCCATCTCAGCCTGGGGCGAGGGCAGAGTACACCCTGGACAGCTCGCCTGGCCATCGCAGGGCAGAAACACGCTGACGGCTATGCAGCCTACTCTTGACAAAAATCATAGGTTGAGAGGTTCGGTTAAGGTTCATATCAAAAAGCACAATGGGAAAAATATGATTTCAATTACTTTGACCATGGCATGTTTGTTGGTGTGAAATAGGTTTTTATTGAGTGTTTCAGAAATTGCTGGTTCCCTGGGATTTTGAAATTTATTTATCTGTTTGTTTGTTTGTTTATTTATTTATTTGCTGAACAGTTTCTGGAGTTGTGCAAAAAACAAAATAACTTATTGTGAAATTTTTGACTGACAGTTCCCTCAGCAGAAGTGCCTTGTTGATGACACAGGGCAGATGACAGTAGCCAGAATTATGAGCCAACAGGGAGAATACAGTAATAGACACAAAAACAACTCCTTACAACCATGGTAAGGAAAAAAACATCTCAGAAAGAACAGCATGTGGATATCTTTTGGATAATATGCTATACCAGCAGAAGGTTCCATTCTTGATAGCCAAAAACAAGCAGGGATTTGCATCAAGCATTTAACAGATCTCTGATCAGGGTTTGTCAAGGTTTTATTCTGGCAGGTCTGCCATTCTGTCTCCACAGGTTTTAATAATATATTAGACAGTTCGTGATCGAATTCCATTTATTTCAGTTATCTCCTTACTTTATTAGGTTTTCTTAATTGATGCAGGTCAGTAATTTGACCATATTGAAGCACAGTAACATCTACGACCACAGGATACCTCTTCCGACGTGGGAGTTTAAAAAATTACTAATTCCTCATTGCACACACACTTACACATGCAGAAACTTTAGTCTTCGTAGCACTGATAAGTGAACCTGTAGCCCAGGCAATAAGGTCAGTGATAGAAGTTACCCAGAAACTTGATGTAACAACCCATTAATCTTTTGTGTGTAAAAGACATTGATATTTAGGGTAATACAGTTATCTAAGCATTTATGGAGACAGTACTTATTACCTTGACGCAGCAGGTCGCTGCACAGTTCGGCTACAATCATAATACTGACAACATACTTACATTGTGTGCTGGATAAGTGTGTAGAAAGTGTGTAGAAATGGGTCCTTTATAGAAGCCATTTGAAATAGATGCAAGGTTCACCTAAGGTTTCAAACAATAATGTACACCACAGTCACAAGGTCTGAGAGCACTAGCGAAAACGCTTTTTATTTTGCATTTTTTCTAATTTAGTATAACAATTTTAAATAGAAAATTGAATTATTAGAAACCACTTGAGTGAGAAGTAAAAAAAAATGGAAAAAAAAGAAAAAATCTTTGAAATATTCACATGAATATACCATGAATGGGTTAATGTGTGCACTGGCACCAACTCTAGTTTCTACAATGATACATTGTACATCGAATTCATAGATGTATCATCTTAACACATGCTTCATGCTTCAGTGCAAAAGAATAGGCATAAGGAAACTCTTTCCTCTTGTGCAAAGCAGTTAATATAGTCAGTTTACATGTATGTATTAAACTCAGAGATGCAGTGCAGAATCTTAGATATGAAAGATTTATGAAAGTATTTTGGACATTCAAGGTATATATGTATTACTTCTTAACAACTAAACTTTTTATAAATATACATTTTTTAAATTTGTATTTTGAATTGTATAATTTATAATATAAATTGTAACAGGTAGGACGATGGTGTAATGGTTATCGCATCCACCTCACTTTAGTCCCGGCCATTGCGTTTCAGTGTGGGGTTTGCCTGTTTGCCTGCGCGGGTTTCCTCTGCATACTCTGGTTTCCTCCCATAGTCCGAAAACATGCACATTAGGCTGTTCCAAATGGGCCAAAGTTGGGAGTGAGAGTGATTGTGTGTGTGTTGGCTCTACAATGGTGTGGTGAGCTGTTCAGGGTGCACCCTGCCTTCACCCAGTGTCAGCTGAGATAGGCTCCAGCCTCCCCACAGTCCTAGTAGGATTAAGCAGTTCAGCAAATGAGTGAGTGGTAATTATATTGTAACATATTTACTGCAGCCATGTAAAGAAACATTAAATGTTATTAAGATAATACATTGCAGATAATCAGTGGAATGCAGTAAATTATTTATAATTGCAGAATTTGTGACAGGAGGAAATTTATGTACATGAGATTCTAATTTGTTTTTTCCCCACCTTCATTTTATTCAGTGTAAAATGTGTGACTTTAATGAAAACTATAACAGTTCACCAAGCATATATGCAGCAAGCAGTACTGTCAGGTGTCCTGTGACACTTGGATCCATAGACTCAAATCCAGAGGGAATCTGGGTTATGCATGTCTTGTCCTCATAGCACTGACAGGTGAACTTGACAGCCCAGGCAGTGAGCTCGGTGACAGAAATTTCCCCAGTGACTTTATACATCCCATCATCCTTCTGTATATTAAAGCTGTTTATGCTGAGGTGAAGGTAGTCATCTGAATCATGGCTTTTACGGACACAGCGCCCATTACCTTGACACAGCAATTCACTGCACAGTTCAGCCGCAGTTGTAACATTGATGATGTATTTATTTAGGGTGTCCGACAAGTATGTAGAAAGTGATTCACATGATTCCTAAATGAACAGAAAAAGTGGGTATTAATTGCTAGTTATAATACTAAAGTATGGCATCAGTCCATAACTGAACAAGATTCTAGTGAAGGGTCAATGAGTCGTTACTCTAGGGTTTCAAATATTTGTATAATTTTTTATTAAATATAATAAGAATATATTATAATATGATATTATTAAATATATTTATTTTTTTTTACATCTGTACCATCTTCTGAAACTGTCAGCATTGTTTAATAGCTTAATTTGTGAGAACACCTTACCTAAACATAATCTTTACAATTTGGCATCTAACAGTCATTCAGATTTTTGTGAAATGCCACTGAGAAGCACTGAGTCAAAAAATAAGAGGATATAGGAAATATTACCTTGTCATTAAAATCATAGCTTGATCCCCATAGCACACATCCAGCAGCCCCCAGAGCTGCACTTTCTCCAATACTCCGAATCAAGTCAATCTGTGAAGGGCCAAAATTCCACATAAAAAAGTCTTAGCATTTTGAGGCTGTTGTACTACTATGCTATAATGAGCCAATTTTTTACCAAAAGTTTTAAAGGTATAAAAACTCTTGCCTCTTGCATGTATAATTCCTTCTGTTCTTGCAAAAGGAGTCGAAGGTACAGGTAAATAGGAGCAGTGTATGGCCGCTGAGGCATATTTGACACTCTCACTGTTTCCAGCATTTGGTTTCGGATGAATAGTGCCGCTTTCTGGGTTCCACTTATAGGGACAGGCATGTATGCCGAGGGGAAGAGGGCAGTGCTTGCCTCCCACAGCCAGAAAAGTTCATTATTCAATTGTGTTGTGGTCTGAGAGCATCTCCCTGTATAGCTTGGTTCCTCAAAATCATAGTTGTAGCAGTCAGGGAACATGTAAAAGCCCCAGAGGACATTTGGCCGTTGTGAGATCCCTAACTTCAGTGTTTTTTCCATGAAACTTCTGGCAGCTTTCTCAAATTGCTGTCTGGCTTTCAATGTAGCTTGTTTGGTTGTTAGGGATGGATTTTCCTGAAGGGTGTAGTTTATGGACAGCATCTTATAGATTTCTCTTACGTCAGCATTTCGGTGAAACAAAGGAAGCCACTCCTCCCAGTCAAGGACAGCCAGGCCAGGATCAGATGATGGAACATACTGGTTAAACTCTTTTTTGGCTTTTTGCAGACTGGCAGTAAGGTTGCCCTTCTGTGGAATGCCTCCATTGTACTGTGTCAAAGTTTTAATATCTGTGTAAGGAAAGAGCCCTATTCGATTTTTGTAGAAGAGAGTCAGTGTTTGTTTCGGGACTTTGGCTGGTGTGGTGATGGCCTGAAACACTTCTAAGTCCAATGGGACCTGCAGCTGATTGCATCTGTTGATAGGAGCATTCCATATGACCACAAACGGTTTAGTGAAAATTGGGGTTGCTGTTGGTGGAAGAGCTGCTGAAACACAGAACCCAGCCAGGTTCAAAAGGATGATGGAAGGTAGTTGCTGTATGTGTTTCTTTGTGAGCAGTGTGTGGCAGCCTGTAATTTCTACCTAAAATACAAAAACAAGCACATCAGCGATACTGTAAAAACTTGAACTGCTACACATTGCTGGATTTCTCTGTGCATTACTATTATGTTGCCATAGAGCTTATTTTAGGTGAACTTTAATAAATTATTGCAAGCTTGGAGAATCTCAAAATAATAGCATAATGATTAAGGCACCACCTAAAAGTGGATCCCCCAGTAGATGTCTCTACTGATAGATGTGTGAGCCGGGGTTTGCTTTTCACCACCTTTCCTTTCACTAGTTCTTTTATATCACCCATATTTTTAATTTAATTATCAGTTTAAAAGGTTCATGTTCATGGTCAGGTCCAGGTGTTGGGTATGCCATATTCCATGGCTGTGGTGCTCCTCTTGGGAGCTCCAAAACAAATGAAACATTTAAGCAGAGCACCGTGGAAGAATTTTTAAAATATATTGAATATATACTAAATGAAAAATATATTAATTAAAGGGAATATAATTTTGCCCTTTTAGTATATTCATTCGTTCATTCACTCCAACATGTGGAGGCTGGATCTCAGGGGAACACCCGGAGCAGCTTGCCAGTCCATCACAGGCTCAATTCACACTGATTATTGTTTTGTGTAAATCCTTTACAATATTCCTGGGACATTAGCCTCTATCCACATACCTTTATCTACATACTATATATGAAGAGGTCTTATAACTTTGTAATTATTTACCTTGAATTTAGAAGCTATTTAACATGAAGAACACCAGCAATAGAAAAAGACACAGGGCTTTGATTATGAAAGATATTTAACAAACGTCATGTATGCTATCTCATACAATGGACAATAGGATTGAAAAAAACTTGTTGTCATTCCAGAAACATGTCAGGGTACGTCATTCCAGTGTTAGTGTTAGGCACAAATATATGTACATAAGTCTTAAGTGCATATGTATATATTCATAATTTCTACATGAATATATGAATGTTATTTACTATGTACCAATGGATGTTATGTTAGGTTAGTTGTATTCATATTAATCTAGAAATTTCCCCAAAATGCCAATATATGCAAAAGAGCATACACAGACAAATTCAAACAACATGCTCATTTATTATAGTGCATTCACAACCATTCAGTATATGCCTTCATGTAATGCGTGCATTTATATAACTGGTACAACATTATTAATACAAAATGTATTATCAATTGATTAATTTCAATGTTTACGAGGTGTAATTTTACTGAAGTTTGTTAATCTGTAGCAAATGAGGTAAAATCTGGCAGCAGTTTGTAGAAATTATATTCGGTAAAAAATAAATGTAAAAGACAATATTGATTTGTTTGTTTTAATGAATTCGTACAGTTATAGAGGTAATAAAACTTAAGAAAAATGTTATAATGTTCTGCACAGTGAGTTGTGTTGTATTATAGAAATGGACATTCAGAAAGTTGATTTTCAAAAATGAGAAATGAGGTATATGCAAGAATTCATATGATAATATTGCTGTGCTTTTTTTCAAGTGAAAATGAAAAAACAAAGTGGTTGCAATGATACAAACAAATGTCACTTATAAGCTACATGCTGGAACTGGAAAAAAATAATAATATTTGTGCTTGGTTTGTAGTGATTATGCAATTTGTCAATATATAATTCAAGAAAGAAAAAAAAACGCTCATTAAAAAATGTTTAAAATAATTACAAAGCTACAAACTATCCAGTTTTTTCCTTTCGGGATTTTGTAAAATTTTAAAAGAGGTTTAGTGTATTGTATTTACATATACATTAGTCTTCAACATTCAGTTTGTCCTTTACTGAGACTTGTGGCAATATTATCAAGAGATGAGGGTTGATGAAATGCACACAACTTAAATGGTATGTATTTCATAAAGTAAATAAAATAGTGATAGTTGTCTTGTAAAATGCTATAACAGTTTAAATAACCTATTCCCTTTTTCCGTGCACTTAGGTTGCACAATTAATTTACTTTATGTCTACTTTAAATTCAGAAACTGTTTTGTACTTATTATTGGATTACCAATTTTCTTCTGATTGAGTGACACTCAGATTATTCACTCAGCAGAGAAGATTAGTCAGTAACAGCTGGGTCATTGGTGGTGACTGATATAGTTATGATGTAGGTAATGACTTTAAGCTGCATTTACATATAAAATATGCTGTTTGTCTTTACATGATGTATTCTCAACATATTACCATCTCAAAAGTGTTGTACGGTATATGTGGGTGTATGAGCGGATCCCCGGGCTTAAGTTCAAGCGATCATGGTGCATTTTTCATCACACAATCCATCACACAATCATACAACACACCCACACCTGTCTACTAGAACAAGAAACTAGAAATTTGTCTATTTTTTTGATGCAGACTGGCTGTATGTCTGTGCTGTATGCTGTGACAGGGGGCTTAGTGGCATCTAGAATGCAACCTTATTAACAATATATGTGTGCACTGTTAAGAGATACATAAAGAAGAAATTTCTATTTTTAAAAACTGTTTTTCAGATAAGCTACATAGTTCCCTAGTAACTGTTTAATATTATAACGTTACTATAGTAAATCTTGTACTATAGTTTGTGCAAACAAGGCTAAAATTTTAACAAATAAGCACTTTTAAAAGTAGATTTCATGTTAAAACACTGACTTTAGTCATTGATTATTTTCCAGTTGCTTCAAGTGATATCACCTTTTAACATGACTGCATAAAATTAAAAGTGTGCATACAAACATTGGTCATGTGCCACTGGATGGACATAACACAGTGCTTCAAATACTGCCAAAGGTTAACAGAGCAAGCAGCACCACAAAGACAAGGCCATTTCCAACAGACTCAGCAGAACTCTCTGCACCTCGATCCTGCCCTTCCTCCTCCACCTCCTTCTGTTTTTCCTCCACGTCCGAAGTGTGCGTGGGCTCTGGACTGTCACAGTGCTCACCAACATACCCTTCATAACAGTGGCATTTGAACCTTTCTGCCAGTTGTTGTAGTTCATGCTGGGAATGCCAGCCAATGACAGTGAACGTGCCATTGCGGTTTGGTAGGATGCGGTGGCTGGTGCGGCTCAGGTGCAAGAAATGGCGTGCCCTTGGGTCTCTCCGTATGCAACGACCATTGGACTTGCACAGATACTCACTGCACACTTCAGCTGCCCGGGTCACGTTGGTGATGTACTGGCCCAGTCTATAGTTCAAAAATGTTCTTACCCTGGAGCAGTTTTGCTGCAATGACATGCAAGGAACAAATGAATAAGGACTGATTAAACACCATGAAGTGTGTAGGCACTGCTTTAAGATCAACTGTAACTGCTTTCTTAATTATATTTCAGACAGTGGAAATTTCTACTGCGTCCTTTTCTCTGTAGGCTGCAATAAGCTCCAGTTTGAGATCCAAAATCAGCTGCTTTGAGACGATCATAGTCGTTAAGCGTTAGCTCAAGGTTTGAAAAGTCAGATCATTTACTATGAGAATTTATTATGAGTCCTAATAAATCACTTAAGGCCTAACAAGATAAGTAAGTTGAGACATCAAAGGGTGTCCCATTCTTTTATCATAATTACTTTTTTATCTGCTTTTTTTAACTTTAACTTTGTTACATTAAGTTAATTAGGTCAAAATAAACTTAAAGTGCAAACTTAAACTTAAACTAATTGCAAAAAAAATTGATACCTTAACCCAGAAGATATGAATGAAATGTTTTCAAAACCCAATAAAGTCACTTACTCTAGAAGATGTGAGGTTAAGGTCACCCCAGATCACAAAGCCTGCGGCACCTAAAGCAGCACTTTCCCCTATTGTGTGAATTAAATCCTTCTGTGAAACACAATAAAATGTCATTACAAAGGGTTTGCTGTATGATAAAGTAGAAATACACCATCATGCTCCTGGAGATCAGAGTCAGTCCGAATTTGCAGACTTCTCTTTATGAGTACAAGTGTACTGAAATCACAGAAAATAAACTCCTACAGCATAACCGAGTCACCATTTTTCCTTTTGTCTTCTACCTGTATGATCTATATGATCTTTTTTTCAGTGTTTATGATGCCTAAAGTTTTGGATTAATTACATAAGTTGTTCATCCTTAGACGAACTACAGGACGAGAAACGTCTCACCACGAGAGGGTGCACTTGGTTTCCAGCCATTCATTATCTACTCTACTTATACTGTGGATCAGGGTCACCGAGGAGGCTGGAGCCAATTCAAGGTGACTTTGGACAAGAGGTGGGATCATGCTAAACAGTTTGCTATTCTTTTGCAGGCATAACACAGACAACCATTCACACTCACACCTGGGAGCAACTTAGAGTTGCCAGTTGACCTGAAGTACATGTCTTTAGACTGTGGGAGGAAACCAATACATGCAGAGGAAAGTCCACACAGATAGGCCCTTGACCAAAATTTAAACTGAGACTCTTTTTTGTGAACCAACCCCGACACTTGGTTTCAGATTTCATAATCCAGGTAATTTTGGAACGCAATATGAATGCATTCCAAGTAGATTATGATGGATTTTATTGTTAACCCCAGTTTATAGCTGGATTTCGGAAAAAGGGAAACACAGTCAACAGTGGTACAACAGGAATTCCCTATACACACGAAACCAAGAACCAATTCCCTGCAGCTGAGACATGTTTCAGAAAATAACAAGACATAATAACTCAGGGGAAAATCGGTAAAAGGTAAAGCCAATTTAAAGCACAAGCGGAGCACCATACTTGAGAGAATTTCATATAGCATCGATTTGATTTTTTGCGTCGCAGACATTGTGTCTGTTCGTCCATGCATCTGTACATGAGGGAACCCTGTGGTGACATTGCGCTTGCTGGTATATAAACATCGTAATGGGAATGAATGTCTGAGTGATGGTAACTTCTTCTACTCCATCTTCCCCTCCAAACTGTTACTTTTTTCAAGCCATAATATAATTTTTTTTTTTTTTTTTTTCATTCATTTTCTAATCCGCTTAATCCTAATTAGGGTCGCAGGCTGGCACCCATCTCAGCTCTGGGTGAGGGTGGGATACACCCTGGCCAGCTCACTAGGCCATTGCAGGGCCAACACACACACACACACACACATACATTCACACCTAGGGGAGATTTGGAACAGCCAATTTAGACTTCTGTGTTTTTGGACTGTGCGAGGAAACTGAGTACCCAGAGGAAACCCACGCAAGCACGGGGAGAACATGCAAACTCTACACAGGAACACTCAAGCCCGGGAATGGAGGAAACCGGAGTACCCGGAGGAAACCCACGCAAGCATGGTGAGAACATGCAAACTCCACACAGAAACGCCGCACCCAGGCCTTCTATCTGTGAGACAGATGTGCTATCACCAATACAATGTTTTAATAAAATAAAATGCACTTTTTAACCACATAAACAGAAGCCATATGGTCCTGGTGTACCCCATGTCCTGAACATTAGTTTTTTCCTGCTCCAACATATGATCCAAGTAAGTGTAAAGTTTAAAGCGGCATGTTAGAGCAGTAGAAGTTTTTAAAATGTGCGGGACACAGAGTACTCCAGGATCAGGGCTCTTTGCTTGGTCTTAAGCAATATGTGTATTTACCTGAGTCAGGAACATCGTGGCTTCATCTCTGTACCCAAGCCTTGTGTACACAAAAGTGGGCAACTCATAGGGCAGTGAGGTCATGGATGCGAGCCTTAGAGACTCCAGCACCCTGTTCTGGCAGAAGTGCAGGTTTCGAATGCTGTCCATGTGGCCTTTACGGATAGCCATTGCAGGGAAGAGTGCAGTACTGCTGTTCCACAACCAGAGTAGTTCATCGTTACGGACACTCTCCAGCATGGGACAGTAGCCGCTGTAATTGTGCGTGTGCACATCGTAGTTATGGCAGTCTGGATATAAGTAAAAGCCCCACAGGCCTTTTGGTCGAGCTCGGGTGCCAAGCTTCAGTGTGCCCTGCATAAATGCCATGGCACTCTTTTCGAAGCGTAGACGTGCCAGTTCCTCTATCTGATCTTGAGTCACATTGATATAGGCTTGGGAGACAAGTTCACGTGAGCGTTGTCGATAGATGTCCTTCTTCTGCCAGTTGCGGTTCCACTGTGGCCTCCAATACTCCCAGTCAATTACAGCTAGGCCTTGGAAATCTTCTGAGGGTATAAAGTGTGCAATATCTTTGCTAGCTTTGCTCAGGTGAGCTTCCAGACTGCAGTTTTGAGGAACGCCTCCGTTTACTGCCTCACCTTGCTCAGTATAGAATGGATAGTAACCCAGACGATTTGGATAGAAGATGGTGACATCCTGGCCTGTATGGACAGCTCGAGGGCTGCCACTAATGTGAAAAAGTTCCAGACTGATGTTCATGTTGTATTTCACAGTACACAAGTCAAGTGGTGCATTCCATGCAGCCAAGAATGGTTTGCGGCCCACAAGGGGCAGCTTGGCAGGTTTCTGGCTGAATGCAGTATGCACCAAGAGTAACAGCCAGGAGAGGACAAGGGTGCAAGCAATAGGCAGGGCTTGATGCGAGGCCCCGCAGGGCACACCGGGCATCCTGCTTTCTGACTCACCAAAGAGAACTGTCAATCATCCTATGAGCAAGGACAGGGACAGGATTAGAGATGAATGGGATGAAAATGGCCCAACAATGGCACTTATTTTAGTACAAGGTGGATATTTTCCTGACCCAAAATTAAATTAAATGTGACTTTTAGTCCAAAAACTATGTCTGCTCAGTTTGCCAACCAGCAGTAGAACAAAACTGCTGGCCTTCACAGCCATTATCCTCACTCAAAGTAACTGATCCCTTCATGTAGGGCTAAATGATACAGGAAATAGGTATGCATCAATAATTAAATTTAATAAGTTAAACAAAAAAGAAAAAACTTCAAAACAAAATACAAGAGAAACGTTAAAACATAAAATAGAATCCAGGAATCTATGGGTAGTTTAATCCCAGTAATACCATTAAACCAGGTAAATTTTAGATTCATTGAGCAGAAAGCAAAACAATGGAGTGGTTTACTGGGCCTTTTCTTGGTTTAACTGTTATTTACATGGCACCTTGAGGATTTCAGTCTGCAACCAAAGCATGCTCAGCTGACTATCAGAGTAATAAGCACATCCAACCACAGGAACACACCAGCATGGCAGCCACATACCATAATCATAGCTGCCATTGCCAAAAGCCTGCCTGAAAACTGAAGCTTCTCATCAGATTTCTCCCATCACATGGTATTGTTCATAAGGAGTTAAGAAAGAGTTTAATTTTTTTTTAATGTTGTGGTTCTATTCTGCAATGTTGGTGTAAAAAAATGTTAGTCTATAATAAATAGCTAAAATATTGCTTTGGTTGGGGTGATGTTTAGCATAAACAAGGTCAGTACGTAGGTAGAAATTGAGACTGAAAATCTTTTAAATAGAAACTCCACCGGAGAATTTTGTCACTCTGTATGGAATCATTGAGTCGGAAGTGCAGTGATGATAATATGTTGTCGAATATTATTTAAGATAGTCTTTTGTTAAATAAGAAGTTGAACAGTGGAGTTCAGGATAAATTTTCCAGATGAGGGCAGTCTGCTGATCATTAAGATGGTTACTTTAGTGAGCTGGAAAAAGTTGAGCAAAAGGCACTGGATCTTCCTTCTCATGGCATCTGTCCCATGCCATAAGGGGGAAAATTATGCCACATCCTGCACAATCAGGAACAAGTCTTCAGGCTATAATGATTTATACTTAGGTACTTTTATCTATACTGTGGTGCTCTAGTAATATTTTCAGTGTGTGTGTGTGTGTGTGTGTGTGTGTGTGTGCATATATATATAGTTGTAAAGTATATGTATATCCATTTTTATAAAGACATTAAATGGTTTAAACACATTGTACATTAATGTTCCAGAACTCTAGTATTCAAAAGCAAATTCCACAAAATTGCCATTTTGCTAATGTTGGAAAGATGTATTTATCTCTGAGACTCAAAAACCTCACTGACTTTAGTACTAATTATGAAATGTGTTTGTTGGTAATTTGTTTTTTTTTTTAATGAATTAAAACTTTCTGTCAGCATCTTCAGAGAAACCACAGATGGCACAGAGTCACCCTGATGAAAACATTACAGATCATCTTCATTTAACGGGTAAATATAGGGCTAAACTCAAACAAATATAAAACGGAATGGTTTCCACAAGTGAAAGCAGCTGGTCTTTAATAGCACAAGCACAACTCTCACGGAAAGTGGTTTAGTATGAAAGCCATGAGCAATGTTGCATTTTAAGCATCATTCATAACATGTCATTGCTCTGTTTATTTTGTTATATTGAGTTAGTCTGGTAAAATTTCAGTTTGAATACATTTTTATAAATATGAAGGAACTGTATGATTTCAACTGGTATAATACAATTATTGCTTGTAGAATATTTAAAGTAGGTGTTTGCTTTTTGGAGGGTTAAGCAACCTTAAATTTGAAATGATCTAAATTACTACATAGCCTAATCACATTTAATCTACGGTGATGACTTAAATTGTTTACTCTTAGGCTGTAAGAAGGGAACTTTTTAATGTATACTTTGTTGATGACTGTTTTAAAACAGTACAGCTGCAATCTACAGAAATGAGTTTTAAATATAGTCTCTATTTCTTGCACAGTTTGTGTATATTATTCCCTAGATGATGTAGTTTGCTAAGAATATCTTTTTTACTCTTTTTTCAATCTGTAGGACTTCTAAATACTCATAATGGTTATTTACAAAGATCTAGATTTTGGAAAGTTTTAACTAACATGTTTTAAGAAACTGATTTAGATAAAAGTTTAAATGTTTGAATATGCTTTGTGAAGTATGGCATCTAAAAGTCTAGAAACACACATAAGTAGGTGTTACCTGTTTTTTCTGAGTGTGTGTGTGTGTGTGTGTGTGTGTGTGTGTGTGTGGGTGTGTGCGTGTGCGTGCATGTATGTATAAGAGTACTTACTCGAAGTTTCTGCAAGTCTGTTTCAGCACCACTGCCCTGGGCACACATTACATGGCCCTTTCTGTGTCCCCAGCTTGTGAACATGCTTTCTGTTACACAATTCATACACCACTCTTTTATATACAGAGACAGAGAATGGGAGAGTTTAAAAAAGGGAGAGTTTTCTTAGAGGGAGGAGAAAACAACCACTGAGTCCTCAAGGGAAGGGAACCACAACACTGTGATTAACATAGAGGGAGGAGAGACAAAAGAGGGGGGGAGACAGACACAGAGAGAGAGAGAGAGAGAGAGAGAGAAAGAGAAAGAGAGAGAGAGAGAGAGAGAGGGAGAGAGAGAAAAGGGACTATAATCCATTGACAGGGAAAAGTGGGGATGTACAGTATATGTATGGAGGCGTTTGCGTGTGCGTGTGTTAGTTCCACATATAACTCACTTTTGTACCTTCACTCCTGGCAAGTTCCTGGCCTACATGGCTTTTATGGACAACACTTTTTGTGTCAAGAGCATATAACTCCTTATATCACTCTTCCTCTGACCTGTCATTGTCTTGTTTTGTCCTGTTAGTCACTGTCTGTTGTCCTAGAAGACTAGACATTAGTCAGAAATGTATTTTGGTAGTTATAATTAAGGTTGAGAAAAACAGTACTTGAAAAGGTGGCACCGTGGAGTGCTATATGTTTTATGCTGATATGTGAAGTCTTACCTAATCCTGGGTAAAGAGTGTGATTTCTACAGTAGAGGCTTAATAACTTAAATTTAATAAATAATACATATATATATATGCAAAGGATTCTTGTTAGTGAAATGTGATCCTATCATGAAGTTATAGCTTTGTTTGTCTGTACTTATTAAACAAATATATTAATGATAGATAGATAGATAGATAGATAGATAGATAGATAGATAGATAGATAGATAGATAGATTTTTGTTTGTTTGTTTTATACTGTACAATAAAGTAGCACATGAAATATATATATTGTTAGATTCCCCCTATTTGATTCTTCTTGATACTAATCACTTGGACTGTGGTGGAACTGACTGAATGCATTCACATGTACTCATAGTGTTTTTGCACTATTTTTATAATCCAGCCACAATAACTGGGGCATGCAAAACATACATTAATTTTTTATAGTTCTTTCCCTCGAACCCCTTAATTTAAGGCTTATGCATATAAAAGCTGTTATGTATTTGTGCATTTAATGGTATCTTTTATGTCTGACTCAGGGGCAGCATACTGCTACTGTTACTGTTGCAATTAAACCAGGGCTGAAAGATTTTCCAGGATTCCACATTCTTTTACTGCTCATCAAAAATGTGTCCTGTTTGGTTCAATTTATTTATTAATCTCAGTATGAATACATTTTACTGAAATTTTATTCCTTTAAAGTAATGATTTGGTATACTTCATGTTATATATGAATGAATAATATAGGTTATTGCCAGGCCCATTAAAATTTGGAACAACTGGAACATCTTGACCCTCCCTTCACAAATTGGCAAATCAAATGGATTTCTTGTGTACAGAAGTGACAGATGGAATAATAACTCATTAACAGACACAATAGGCACATTTGGATCCAGCAATGGGTCATGCATAGTATGATCCATGGGGTACTGGAGGCTTCCACTCTCTTCCATGCCGTCGCCTTCCAGTCTGCGTGTAGCCAATGTGGAGACATGTTTGTTCCTATGGGAGGAGTGGGAGAGGAGGAGAGGGGGTAAGGAGTGCTTTAGAAGAAACCACATTCCCACAACCGAGGAGTGGGATGGTTATGTTGGCTCAGAGCTCTGGATCTTTCCCCTACCTCTTGTTCCCCAAGAGAAAAAAGGCAAATGTGTTTCTGAGGTGTAACTGGCAGCCACTATTCATATGAACCCTTTTGGTCTCATGGAAGGGAATGTTTGAATTCATCACAAAACTTTCTTTTAAGTTGAATTCCTAGAAAAAATAATGATAATGTGACTACTATGTCTTTAAGCACTTAGCTTGTTCTTATGATGTTCTTGTCATCTGTAAAATAAATCCTGCAAATTTAAAATGATTTATTAAAATTGTAAAAATTGTAAAGAGCAGAGTTCTCTCTCTCTCTCTCTTTCTCTCTTTCTGTCTCTCTCTCTCTGTGTGTGTGTGTGTGTGTGTGTGTGTGTGTGTGTGTGTGTGTGTGTGTGTGTGTGTGTGTGT
>JBCNYG010000007.1:10385013-10404347 GCA_039654305.1 Porochilus rendahli | reverse complement strand
GTAATGAAATTTTCTTATGTGGTTTGTATTTTATGGCTTCACCCAAATGAGGATGGGTTTCCCTCCTGAGCCTGGTTCCTCTCAAGGTTTCTTCCTTGTGTAAACTGAGAGAGTTTTTCCTTGCCACAGTTGCTGCGGGCTTGCTCATTAGGGATGTGTAGGGGGTTATATAGAAAAATTGTTTGATTCCTCCCTAAATTAATTTTACTATGTAAAGCTGCTTTGTGACAATGTTAATTGTAAAAAGCGCTATACAAATAAAACTGAATTGAAATTGATTAATAATAATAATAATGATGATAATGATAATGATAATAATAATAATAATAATAATAATAATAGTCAAGTACCATCTAAACTTTAACTGCACAGTCAATATTCCATTACTAGTGTTCTGTAGTGGTGAACCTTGTGTCACTAAATTGTGTGCATGTATACTTAGAATCAATTCAGTTCAATTAATTCAATTAATTCTTAATTAACATTGTTGCAAAGCAACTTGACATACTACAACAAACTTTTAAAAAATGAATTGAACCATTTAAACATTTCTTTTACAAACCTTACATACCCCACTTAAACATTTATATATCTACGTGAAAATGGCATCATGTACTGAATGAATAAATGAATTATGTCAGAGTCATAGGTTCTTTTTTCAGTCAGTACATAAGGTGATAAAGAGGGCAGGGTTATTTTTTCTCCTGTACGCTCCAACGGTATGAAATAGCCTCCCCGATAGTATCTGGGACTCATGTGCATAGGCTATTTGTTTAGTCAGGCATTTTGGTAAATAGATTTTCTCCTAGATAAAGATCTGAGGGTTCATGGGCATTTTGTACACTGGAACATTTTGATATAACTCAGTGCACACACACAGTCATTCGTGTTTGTTGACGGTGTTGTTGTGGGTTGCTTAATGTCCCGGGGTGTTGCCTTCTGGCTTTCCCTTTTTAGGTATGCTACTACAGCTACACCTGCTGGAGATCCTGTTTACACCTACTCACAGACTTACATTTTAAACCATTGAATGATAAAAGCATACCTAATAGTCTAACCCCCGACCCTCTAGGGGTTATGCATATTGTTTTACACAACTGTGAGGGGGTAAAAAATATCTGCACTTTTTCATAGGAAATTGTCTGAGGTTATTCAAAGGGCAAAAATATCAACAACCAGAGGGACCATGATCTGTTCAGCCAGAATAGGAATTTCAGGGGTATCTTAAATGCTCTGCAGTGTCCTCCATAATAGTGGCTGCAGTTAGAAGGCATTCATTTGCACAGCATGTCATCCTGACCCAAATTATCTGTCTCTGTCCTGTCTGTGAACTACATTGGCCAGTGAGTTGTTTGTCTGTTCATAAACGCATCAATTTCTGCTCTGGGATAAATCTTCTGGATTTCACGGTCCCTGACTTATAGGTGAAAACAGAATCAGAATCAGACAAACTTTATTTACTGTGCAGGAAATTGCTTAATTTAAAGTTAATCAGACAGTACGTCTACTCTCTGATTACATTTCTTCTCAAATACAAGAAGCATCCAGCGCTTGTTTACCTTAGGGCTGCTTGTGATTTTGTACCTTCTGGTGCAAAATATAATTATGTTGTGGTCTGTCTTTACTAGTGTATTCTTGGAAATTTTGCAGAATGAATCATACAGTGGGGGACACGGTGGCTCAGCACTTGGCAGTGATGGCCCACGACAAGGTCTTGAGTGCAAATCTTAAGGCTGTCATGGAGGTTTCTGTGCAGACTTTACATGCCTTCATGTGCTTGTATGTGCTTCATCTTGGTTCTCCAGTTTCCTCCCAGTAAATTTCCCTTGGGTGTAAAGTGTAAATGGTTGCTTGTATCTGTGTTAGCATAGTTTTGATAATGGATTAATGGAATGACAGCCATATGGTGAGGATCATGATATTTTGATGTCAAGTATCATTTTCCATCTTCCTTTGCCAGGTTTTTCCATAGAACATCCTCCTGCCCACCTCTTGCAGGAAGTCATGCAGGGTTTCTATTTCACCTCAAAGGAGAAAACATGAGACCGACAGATCTGTCAGGCTCGTTAAATGCCTTTGAGAATACACTAGGTTAGGCACTTGGATACCCATGCATTTGTTGATGTCTTTTTATTTATTTATTTTTACAGTGTTTCAAAAGTACACATACCATGTGGTTTTCCATAAGTTAACAAAGCCTTTGTATGGCTGATTATTATGATCTTGACTCATCTAATTCAAAATTTCTCAATAATTTCTGTTTCCACATGAATAGGAACAGACTATTAGCCTACATTGTATATCTTTGGACTGTGGGAGGAAACACACACAAGCACAAGGAGAACAGGCAAACTCCACACAGAAACACTTGAGCCCAGGACTTGAATCCAGGACCTTCTTGCTGTGAGGCAGACATGCTAACCCGCACACCACCCATGACAAGTAGTTTAGAAATTCTTACTTGCTCTTTGGCAGGGTAGGTTTTAAAAATTGTGCGACCCTAATAGGATTAAACTGTTTGGCAAATGAATGAATGAAAAAACATGGTTTACATAATGCTGAACTATTCTTATCCACACACCAGTTGTATACATTTAGTATCTAATACATTATTATTATTATTGGTGTTGTTATTGTTGTTATTATTATTATTATTGTTGTTGTTGTTGTGGCATCACGGTGGCATAGTGGTTAGGACATCTGCCTTATAGCAAGATGGTCCTGGGTTTGAGTCCCGGGCTTTGGTGTGGGTGTTTCCCCATGCTTGTGTTTTCCACAACCAGTTACTCCGGTTTCCTCCCACAGTCCAAGGACATGCACATTAGGTTAACTGGCTGTTCTAAATTAAAAATCAGTGTGAGTGTAAATGGTTGTGTTTGTTACCCTGCGATGGTCTGACAAGCTGTTCAGGGTGTACCCCACCTTTGTCCAGTGTTGGCTGAGATAGGCTCCAGCCTCCTCGCAACCCTAATAGGAGTAAATGTTTTGGCAAATGAGTGAGAGTGAGTGTTGTAGTTCCACAGATGTTGTTTTGTTTTCAGCTGGTTCTGAAACATTTAAGAGCTTTTGAAAACATTCTGGCAAATAATTTATGGTGAATTTAAACATCTGTGCAGCTGAAATTTCATATTGTATCCGAGTGACCTGCTTTGGGCATGGACCTTTCTTTATGATTTTGTTTACAAATTTGGAACATAGAAGTAATAGTTGCATCTAAAACTTTTGGTGAGAAAATGAAAAAGTGAAGGATATACGGGTTAACGAATGTCCCTCAATTCACAAATACAAGAAATACAAGAATATGCTATTTCAGGGATCGATCTATTCTTAAATTGGGAAACTTGATGTTTGGGGGCACTGGGTCTCCTTTTGTTAAGATTTGGGTAAACGCCTTTTGCATGTTTTCCAAGTGCTTGCATGGGTTCACTCCGAGTACACCGGTTTCCTTCCACAGTCCAAAGACATACACACTGAGTGAATCTGCTGGTGTCTGTGTCAGCACAGCAATAGACTGGCGACCTGTGCAGGATGTACCAGCCTCTCAACTGGAGACTGCTGGGAGTGGCTCCTGCAACCCTGGTGGATACAGATAGACAGATGGATCTTAACCTTTCACTGATCAAATAGACGGAGGACGCGAGAAAAATTTGTAATTTTGCGCGTTGGTGTGACGTCACGTCGCACCACCCCCCGGTCTCCTGATTCTCCGCCCATCCCGATCGTCCGCATACTGCAAAATGCACGGGAAAACAGGAATCAACCATTCATCCAAGAGGGGTCTGCTTCACGAATGTACAGTGTTATTGGTTTCCTTACAGCAAATTTAACACAAAATAAAACCTTATCGTGTATTAATGGTTATTTTAAGTAAAAAAATCTTTCTAGCGGCATTGTTTGTATTAATGATAATATTGGTAAGGGCTGGCTGGAGACCCCCTTTCGTGGCGATTTCATCGGTTCATCCACCGAGAGCTGCCATGTTGGTTTGAGGGATCGTTGTTGCTGTGGGAGTTCGGGATGAAAGTTTATATTGTTCAGTTTGTTAATTATCGAAACGTCTAAACTGACTCTCATCCTCCGGATTACAAGTTTTGTTTGTGACGAGGGTACGCGTGGAGGAAACACAAGCTCTGGGTCGGCTGTTTGAGGAATGCAGTTCCAGGATGGGCCGAGTACAGGCCACGATGATGACTGATCGCACATATTTCACATAAAAAAAACTTTAGCAGGATACAAACACCAGGACTCATCAGCCTCGTGTTTTTCCATCATGAGTGCACCAACGCCTCAGAGGAGGCTGGCTAACGTGGGCTCTTTACTCCTCACCCCGCAGGAGAACGAGTGTCTCTTCAACTACCTTGGCAGGAAATGCATCGTAAGTTCTGCTGCATACTGCGACTTTGCTTCAAGTTTACTTGGCAGCTCTGTTTTATGGTCGTTCTTAATTTGGTAGAGAATTCCACCGTTAAGTGCTCGGCTTTGCTTCAAGGACGTGTACATAACGGCGTGTGTTATGATGCTACGTTAACCCGTGTAGCCTGTTAGCTGGGATTGACATGGGAAGCACAGACTTCCTCGAACAGGCTGCTCGGTCATGGAAAGTGACCCCCTCCTGAGGGACCTGCTCTCACATGGGAACAGAAACACTGGAAGAATTACACCCGTTTAAGTATTTCATTAAGTGGTCGTCGTTTGTGCTGCTAGTCGTGAACTGCATCTTAAGTTCAAATGCAGTAATGGAGCAGTTTTTAACCCTGCAGTGTAGGCCGAGCCGCCGGGTTTGTTTACCTCAGGCACTAGGCATCCATCTGTATGTGCACAGTAACAACCACGAACACTGGACATGTAAATTCAATACTCTAAGACTTTATTCAACATTACCCGCTCTGTTTTATATCAGCTAACCGGCAAAGGAGTGATATACCAGGTTATGATGCTAAGCACGTAGCATGAATCGTGCAGTGGTTTTAAACGTGTTCGTTTTTATTGTATGTTTCTCATTAAGTTTATTTAAGATAACACGGGTGACTGTGTTAGTTAATATTTGCAAACTTTATCTAAAAGTCGTCATGGAGGAACCTTACTGTCTAAAAGCAAATTCTTTTAGTTAAGGAGTTAAATAAGCACGCCTCTTTTAACTAGTGTCCATGGCAACACAAGACTTATAAAATTAGCATGTGTTAGCACGAGCTAGACAGATGCAGGAGGTACCAAATGATGATACCAGTAGTAAGCTTACGAACACAAAAATATTTGTCTTTTGCTAAGTAACCACCAAAAATAAAATACATAACAGAAATAAAAAGCAATGACTTTAGCTTATGTGGCATGATTTTTACATCAGCGACAGAATAAACATTGGCTATGCTTTATCATTTTAGTTTAAAAAAAATTACAAGCAGTCATATTTTAACATTGTGTGTGTTGCATTAGTATTTAAATGAACAGCTTATCAGGGACTCTTAACTCTTTAGACGCCACTGTCTTCATATGAGGACATCAATTGAAGTTTACATTTCCTTGTTAGGTCCTTATGTAAAGGCAATTGGGTGTTACTCTGTAACCAAACTTCTTTCTGTTTAAGTATGTTTATGAAGTTTAATATTTATCAGGTGGTAAGGAACAGAAGGGGTGTTTATTGTTTGGGTCGAAGGTTAATGTAAAAGCATAATTCATAATTTAAAGCTGTCTTTTTTCAGTGTTTATTCAGAATGCTCAAATAGAGTCTGTTGGAAATGTTGTGAGGCCACCTGCACTCTTGGGACTAATGGGTCTGTTTGGGATTTGAACTATTTCCTGCTCGTGTGTCCCAGGCAACAGTAAATCACTTGCAGAGGTGCATTAACCAGTACTTCATACTAACAGGTATTGTAGCACTGTTTTTGTATAATGAAGGCAGCTTATTCCAGCTCAGGAAAGATCATACTCCTTAAGATTCTGGTTGCATGCTTGAAAAAGTAGCGAAGTGTCATGTGATTCTCATGTTTTTGACACCAATATGCAAATAATTTGTATATGAATATATTGCGCCGAGTAGTTTCCTTTAGTAAGTCATTCATCACTGGGGCAAGATGTCAATGATCTCTATGATTTGAGTGAATCATGATGTGTGTGGGGGGACATGGAATCGAGTCATGATGATTTTGAGGGAACTTGGTGGATTCGTGATGATCGTGTTGATCGTGGCATAGTTTTTGACTGCCAAAAGTTTTCCCATGGTTATTACAATGTATAACGATTTGACTCCAATCGTGATTGGACATGGGAAGCATGGAAGAGCTTAACACAGTAAAGCTTAACAGAGCATAGCAAACCTTGATGCGCCATCACTGGGTTTAATCTGGATGCGAGCTGTTTCCTTTTTTATACACTGATCGTGGTTCAAGCATACTCATAAATCGTGGAGCTCTGTGACTTTTTTAATCGCAGACATCGTGCCCCAGTGTAAACCCAGGGTTATTCGAAAGTGTACTACTTTCTGTGTCAGGTTACTATTTGTATACTGTTATTATTGCTATTGCTTTATATTAACTGGCAAATTCACGTTCTATTCTCACAATTTCGTGCACTCACGAGAGTGAAACGGCAATGTTTTCAAACTGGCTAATCCAAACTATCAAACATATAAGTAAAAACCACCTATTGATGAAAACACACACATGATCATGGGTAACAGGACAGTTTAGAGGGGTTGCCTTTTATCTCTCTTTAAAGATGCATATGAAGCAACTACTAATGCCAATTGATATTCATCCCATTCTGATTCAGTGTGATTTTGCCCAATTAATTCAGCATCAAGTAATGCAAAAGAATGTAATGTTATTGAATTCATTATGGCAGAGATAATTTCATTCAATTTCTTTGTGAAGCAGAAACTAAATCATTAAATTAATTAATAGATAAATTAGATTTTGTAAATGCAAAGATTTCAGAAACCATGCATCCCAAGATCATCCCAAATTGTCTAGTGCCGGGGCATTTGTCAACTTTTATGCTGGTGCTACCATGCACTAAATGGTTAATTTTGTGGTGCGGGTTTACGTTACACATGGTCTAATAATAAAGACCAGTGTTTAATAATATATTGTGTATTGACTTCACATGATGCGTTCCTATAGAATTGCAGAATGTTGTTCATACACTTTAGTTTTTCTTGTACCACCCTAAGCAATTCCACTGTGTATCTTTTATTGTCACTTTGAAATAAGAATATAATGCAAATTAAGATAAGTAAGTGGACCTCTACTTTTTTTTAGGCTTTATACCAAATGCTAGTTAAGGTTTAACCACAAGCACAACCTCTCAAGTAGAAGATACTGCAAAATGTACAAAAGATATACTTTGGGTAACCACTCAAGTGTTAGGGAAAATACAGGGTTTGTTACCAGCATGTTCATATTGTCCAAATCAAGATCAACATAAGCACAATGATCAGATTGGAAATAGTTCTGTATTTACTCCCCCAAAATAACCTTCATTTGGGAATAAAAACTTGCCACAGATTCTCATTTCCCAGCCTATTTAGATTTCTTGTCCATGCTGGATGGAGCTAAAGGGGCATTTGACAGCACAGTGTTCACTCAGGAATAGCCACAGTGTCAGGCCATAAAATGAGCTTTTATAGGGATGAGACAACAGCAGGGTCCGTTTCCAGCAGTCATGCATCCATTCATTACTTGTTTCTGAACAAAGATTGAAATGTGAAGGCATACACTGGGTATCAAGGCCAGTTCAGACACTTGGGAGTTGGTGGGGGGGTTGTTGTGTACCAGGGGGTGGGGAGAAGGGAGGAAGAGAGTGGAGAGATATCTAAACGGGGCCATGTGCACAGTCAGCAGTCTTTACAGACAGGAAGTGAACTGATCTGCCTCCTCCACTGCAAGGTTTTTGCTTGAAGGGATATTAGTGCTGAGCCAGTGCAGATCTCTGTTTATATTTCCAAGTTAGCCCCAGCTGTATTAATGTTAAAGAGCATTTCGCCTAAAATTTGCTTAGGTGGCCTAATTGGTATATACGTAACTATCAATAGTAAAAGGAAAACATAATAATAAGAACGCTAACTTCATGAATATGGGATGACTTTTTTTTTTGGTAGGAAAACAAGGATAATTTTGATGGTAGTCAGTCATGTGCAAAAATATTTCAGAGCACCTTTACTTTAAATTTGTACCAACAAACATTTCAACAAAAAGTAAAATATTGGAAATGCAAGAGTTCAACAATTTTTTTGAGTTTAAAAAAGTTTTGAGATTAAAAAAAGGAGATTTGAAATAAATCTTCTGTATATACACAATCTGTGTAATATTAGTTGATAAATACGTACACCTCTACATAGTACATATGTGTCCCTACTAGGGGTGTCAGCAAAAACTGATTCATGTCTGAATCGCATTCTTATTTATTAGCATTCTGAATCAATCCAAATTCTCATGATGTTTAAAAAGACTTACAGTGCGTACCGTTTGTCCAGACATGGCCTCCGTCATGAATTGTTCTAGTGAGTGGCGGGTACAGAACTAGCTTTTAGCCTACAGCCAGTGCCGTCTTTGCTGAAGGCAAATGTTTGGGTGATTTCACTTCAGATTTTAAGATTTTCCGGGTATGAGGGAGCTTGATATGACACATGCGGTGTGCAAAATCTGCAAAATTAAAGACAAGTATTTCGGGAACACTTCAAATCCCAAGCCCACATCTTACGCTATCACCCGGAGCTAAAAGAACTGAAGCAGCAGCATGACCAACTCCTGACCAACGCAGATTCTGCCACTTCACTAAACTCCCAACCAACTCTGAACGAGCAAAGCGGATAAGTACATCTACAAAACCATTGTTCCTAGCTCATAGAGGAATGTAGTCACTCATGAAATTGACACCTTTTGTTTGTAATGGTTATGAATCAAAAATCGGTATGAATCGAGAATTGATTCCGAATCGAATCGTCACCCCAAAAATCGGAATCGAATTGAATCGTGAGTTGTTGTTAGATTCACATCCCTACTACCTACGCATAGGTCATAATACGTGCGTGTATAATGAAGTTCTTAAGTGTAAACGTTAATGAAGTAAATAAAATAAAAAAATCAAGACATTGGAGGATGGATGTGATCTCAGCGATACAGGAAATGTGACGGTATATGAGGGTTATGTAGTCATCGGTATGTCCGTTTGTCTGTAGTCATTTCGATTCCGGGCCAGAACTCAGAAGCCGTTTTTGATTTATTTATCGAACTTTGTTGTTACTTCTAGTTGATTAGCCTTTTAATATTTGGGGATTTCTGCACTTCGTATTTTCTGACACGTAGAGGCTGGGTAAAACTGTCGTCCTCTGATGACTCCAATTTCCCCATTTCAGTATTTTATCATTAGTATAATGTTACAGTTGCCAGTAGTGATGTGAAAATCCTCAGCTGAATGGGACGGGTGACAGTGTTGTTGTTTTTTTTCCCCTGGAATAATTATAAATGGGGGTTTACTTGGTGTCAAAAACAAGAAAAATCCAGGAAATATCAGTAATGTTTATAAAAAATAATATATTTAATGGTGACACCAGTTCTTGTGAAGAAGTCTGTGCATCTGTGTGAAAATGCACCCTAAGCTAATTTGAGCCGATGTACTTACTGAGCTGAACCTTTAGGCTTCATGCAGAGTGTTTAATGTTACAAATCAGTATACAAGTACAATTGTTAATTTTCCCCCAAATACTCTAATCTCTCCCTCATGGTCTAACGCAGAAGCCGGTGACACCAGATTGAATCTGATGAACTCCTCCGTGGAGCACGTCTCTGTTTTGGGTTTCCACCCAGCCACTGAACTGTCTGGATGTTTCCTTTCGTCCTAATGTCCTAATGCTGAGAGTGCGTTTTTCGAGCAAAAGCAGGAAGCAGTTTTCCCTGTTTGAGATGAAGAAAAGCCATGTGTCCTTATTACTGCTGTTACTGACGTGGCAGTTTAACACACTGATTGAATAACTTTTCTGTCCTGTTTGTCTTTTTTAGCTCTCTACTTTTTTTTTTCTTATTTTTTGCAGTGGTATTTTCCATGCCTGTTTCAGAAGTTATTACTCTGTTAATCCATTGATATTTCTGACAATTCCTGCAATGCCCTGGCGTCCAGGGTGTGCTCTGCCCTCTGCCATCTCGGGTGATATGGGCACCAGCCTCCCCACAACCCTAATTAGGATTAAGCGGTTCAGAAAATGAATGAATGAATGAATGAATTTCTGACAATGACTTTGACTTTTGTGTGTGTGTGTGTGTGTGTGTGTGTGTGTGTTTGTCCATGGAAAATTTTTCATCTCTGAGAGCTTGGCTTTGTTCCCTCTGGCTATATTGCCAAGATGTTGGCCTGGTTTTTTTTTGTTGTTATTTTTTTCTTCTAGAGGGCACAAGTTACTGCTCTTTTACATTAGACTCTCACACTTACACTCACAGAGCCAAGATATATATATACATTTAAATTTATAGTATAGTTTATTTCTTGTTATTATAATATATTTTTGCATTTTTTTCTTTTTGTATTTCTCTTATTTCTATAAAGGTTTCATTAATGTTCATTTGCAGATTAAGGTTTGTTTTATCTATTTAAATTCAGTATAATTTTCAGTAAATGAAAAATGTCCTGCTTGTACATATCATATGCAATGTGTTTTTGTTTTCTAGATATAAATAATGCTGTTTTAGGATCACACTTCACCAAATCTTTCTGTATTCTTAATATTATTGTGGTGCCAATAGAATAATTTTTCCTACATAAATCCAGCTGGGAACATGGAGCATAATCCTGATGTCAGCAAAACTGTTTGAAAACAGCCAAAGTTCAGGGAAACAGTAATGTTCAGTGTGCACTTGAAGAGGAAAACATTCAGCTCCTCGTGTGTTCGGTACCACAGCTTCATTTGTGAGTTGACCAGTGTTAACATGAGTATTAGGAAGACAAATGCTAGCATGCAGTTTAGCCACATTATGGCTGGAGTTAGAAATCTTAAAGAGGAAGTCGATTAGAAATGTAATCGGATAGCACTTTATAAATGATTACCATTTCTTATTTAATCCACAAATTAAGCATTTAGGTTTAGTAGAACATTTTTTAAAAACTTCCTGCTAGTTTCTGCTCTGTTACCTTTTTTTAAGAGCCACTTTTTCTAAGAATCTCCAAGGGCATGATACATCACCCCTTCCGTTCCTATCAAGTTTTTGTGGGATAGGTATAATGCCAAACAGAAATCGTGTTTTTTTTTTTTTTTATCTCTTGAACTCTTCGGTCTCGAGGACTAAAACAGCAAAAAAAATTGAAAAGAAAAAAAATTTGATCTCCGTGCGCCCTCATTAAGCCTCCATGGACTTTGTCGACTCTACTCTACACATAAACATTACATTCCACCTCAGCTGATGGTTGCACAAAGACACTACACTTCACAGACAATATTACTTTTAAAATCGCCACTGCGTTTATATTTCATTTTATATATTTTTGTGTCCTATTTTATATTTTATTTTATTTTGGATTTTTTTAATTTATATTGACCTTTAACTATGAAGTCCTTTAATAGTTACTGTTATTGTTTTTTTCTTCTTGATATTGATGGCTTATTCTTCAAATTTTAGGACAGCCGTACCAAGCATTTCACAGAGTGTTGTACTGTGTATGATTTTGCATGTCACAAATACATTTGACTTTAAAAATTTTTGATTTGATGGTATATGAATGTATCCGGTAGAGTCTCCCGACAAATGTCTGTATTTTTACGGCTGAATCACAATCACAATAATATAAAGAAAGCCTTAACCTGGAACCTCTGGCTCATAATGGGTTAATGATACATAAAGCCTTTCTGATACTATAATCATATAAAGGAGAGATAGAGGAACGTAGCACAAATAGTTTTCTTTAATTGCATAAACGGTGAATGAGGGTGCACAGAAATATTCAAAGTCCAATAGGTCTAATGCTGGGATCTAATTAGATAATTGATAAATGAAGTTCAGGTTCGTCTTCCAGTTAGACTGAGCATGTGTGTGTCTGAAGACTCGCAAGAGGTGCGTTTTTTTTAAACTTGAATTTCTCTTCTAATGACATAGTAATTAGTGTCATGACAGTAATAATGTTATTGGTAGTGTTAGCATAAACACTTCATTGAGGTAATGTAACCTAAGGTTAGGTTCTATTATGCAGCAACAAGGATCTGACATTGGTGCCATGCAAAAGGTAAATGAGTAAGTTTGTTTGCTCCACCAGTCATCTTTTGAAAAGCAATAACTGACAGCATATACAAACAACAACTACTTTTCCTAAATGCAAATTTTTACACCAGAGGTGTCAGCTGTCAAACTCTTTGTTGACATCTTGTTAATGTTGGTGGTGGTGTTGGTGTGGACAGTTCTAAAAGTCCTACTCCTCCATTATTGGCAGTTAGAATCACAGGAAACTTGGCAGACTTGTTCTTGGATTTTCGAACCGGAAAAAGAATTATGATGTGATTAAAAAAAAATAAAATTCAATAATGTTTTTGTTTTCGTGGTGGTCCCATCAAAACCCCCTGCACCAACTCATTAGCTGGTGGGTTTACACTTGTGTTCAACTGTGATGTTATGTGCACGCGTTACTATGACATAATTACCTGTGCTGGAATCATAAGGTTCAGCTCAGATAAGAAATATGTAAGACAGCCAGCTGATCTCCAGGTCATTTGCTAAGGAAATCAGGCGATTCCAATCTATAGCCAGTTTCTTGGTGCATATGTGTTCATATCACTTGCATTCTTATGCTGGTTTTTCATACACTGATTATTCGTACTACTTATTCATCCGGAAACTGGAGGCAATCAAAGCTGATTGTGATCTAGAGGTGGGGGTACTCTCTATGCAGGCCACCAGACTATCGCAGGGTTAACACAAAGATGAACAACCACTCATCTTCACATTCACATTTATGGACAGTTTGGAGTAGCCAGTTGACCTAATGTCCACGTATGTAGATGGTTGGAGGAAACTGGAGTACCCAGAGGAAACCCAGGGACTCCACACAGTCACCCATAACATTTGAACCTGGAACCTTTTTGCTGTGAGAGGACGATGCAGACCACTGTGTTACTGTTCCATCCTTTATGCTAATTTAGTTTGTTTCTTTTAATGTTATGAGTTTTTGTTTATTTTTTTAGAAACTATTTAACAGGTTTAATATAATAGCAGATCATCACAGATCATCCTGAATATTGTCCAAATGAATAATCTGTCAAAACATAGAATCAGACAGAAATTTAAATGTACTCTAAATATTTCTTTGCAACTTGTTTTTTCATAATTAATGGCTGATATTTAGATAAAAATAGCTGCTGGTGATCTGTTGGTCATTGTTTATTAATGTAATATATTGACTCTAGCTTAGTTTACTTTGTAGTTAGTAGCTTTATGTTTGACCGGAAGCTCTGTTTGTGTTTGTGGCAGACTCTGTGTTCAGCAGTGGTGCAGGTGTACGCAGCAGACAGAGGTCCGTCTTGGAACAAAAGATGCTGTGGAGTGGCCTGCTTGGTGAAAGACAACCCTCAGAGGTCTTATTTCATCCGCGTATTTGATATCAAGGTGAGTCTGCTGCAGATATCCCTTGGGCTTTGGATGTGTGCCTTACTGTGATATTCCATGAGTACAGCATGTATGCATTATATTATACAGGGATGGAGATCAGACAGTATTCAGCTCCTTGCTCTTTTGTTTTGCAGGATGGAAAAATGAAGTTCGAACAGGAGTTGTACACTAATTTTACAAGCAATAGTTCAAGACCTTACTTTATCACATTTCCAGGGGATGTAAGTCCTGTTTGCTTCTTATCATACTATTGCCTCACTAAGCTTCCTGAATCAGACTCTTCCCTGTGAAATAAAGGCTTTCTTTCCTGCAAAGGTCAGATCTGCTTACACTTTAGATGTGTGTGTGTGTGTGTGTGTGTGTGTGTGTTGTTTTTATGCTTATTTTCTATTCTATGGTGTTCGTTATCCTTTAGCACAGCTTGGAGTTACCATAATCCGTTTTAAAGCACACATTACTCATATGTCTCTTCAGTCAGCAGTTTTATGATGAGCATCCTCAGAAACCACTTTCTTGGTGTACAATAGATAAATAAAATAGTGACTATATTCTGTGTCTTGAGCCTATGATTATGATTTTAACATGATTGTGGAAAACGGATGGAAATCGCGGAATTTGGATAATGGAACAGAAACTGAGACAGAAATCGACATAATCCATTTCGGACTTCTGTGAATATGTAGCAGTCGTTTACTCCGTTTAGAGCGTGTGTATATATAATCAGTACATCAATGTTATTGGTGCACTGTGCTACGTCCGTTGCTTAGCCTGCCAATCACAAGACCACTTTTTAAGAAATGACAGAATCCTGTCTCTATCTAACCCGACATTTGTGGCAGCTCCTACAAAAGTCTGCTGCAAGCAGTTTTGTGCGGCAGAGCGGGTAAAACAATGTCCAGGTGATTTTTATGAGGACAGTGGAGTGCTGTTTTGCAAGCTATGCTCCCACACAGTAGATTTTCAGCACATTGGCACCATAAAAGTTCATCTGTCATCAAAGAAACACCAAGCCAGTAAGGCCAGACATTGTTTATTATTGTTTACAGATGGTTATAACATTTTAACTCAAGTGATACGTTAATAGATTGCTCAAATGTATTCAGCGTCAGCGTTTGTCCACGTATAATAAAAAGTATGTTGAAATGCGTATCCTATACATTGATTTTTGAAGTTTGGAGTCTGTTTTGGAGTTGTACAAGTTGAATACTGAACCAGAAAACAATGGAATTGAGTAAGACCCAAAATGGAAAGTGCCCTTTTTTGAAACGGAAATTCATAGGCTCTATGTGTCCACTCCAATAACCTATATAATCCAATTGCCAGCAATATCAGCAAGTAATATAAAGACATTAAGGAGTAAGCACTGTGGTTCAGCTGTTTGATGCCCACTGCATGTGTTTTAATCTTTAGCCTAGAAGACGTGTCATGTGAAAGACTGTCTGTGCTGTGTGCTTTCCAGTCTTGCCAGATCGGCCTGAATTTTGCTAATGAAGAGGAAGCTAAACGATTCCGCGGTGCCCTTAATGACCTCCTCAGCAGACGACAGAAGAAAACCGGTGATTATGCCAGTCTTTTTTTTTGCTTCCCAAATTTATTCCTTTCCTTCTATATGCACACGTTACATAGTGATGGGATTTTTTGGTTAGTTTGTATCGACTTCATGTACCCCTTATAAATAAATATACTATATGTATGGTGCCAGCACATCTAAGAGTTTATACTCTTGGTTTAGTGTAATGAAGAATTGTAATGTTATAGAATACACCATTGCTTTATGACATTATAAGTATTGGTTTTGATGATTGTCATAAAATGTTAGTGTGTGCTGTGCGCATCCCTTAAATGTACTGTACACATTTTACTATAGCTTGGACGCAGGCTGTAATTTTACAAAAACATTAACAGTAGCATAGCAGTTAGCACGGATAACTTCTTCAAAATGTTTTCAAACCAGAACTACTAGCCAGAAAGAATCACAAGCCAAATAATTAATTGTTGACTGATCTTCTCTATGTTATGATTATATCGAACATATTGGAAATATGCCTGTTGCTAATTATTTATATTTTTATGAGCAAGTATATATTTAAAAAGTGTTCGGGGAAGTAACAACACAACCAAAGCTAGCTCAATCTAAAAATGTCAAAAAATAGTGATGTAACCAGAGCTAGTTAACATTTAGAAGCTATTTGTGTTTACCTGAGATTATTTGTTGTAATTATTGACTTAACTAAATGGGTGAATTTCAGTGTGTAATTTTATCATCAGAAGCAGCTCAAGATGATAGTTTTTATTTGAGAGGCCAATGTTAATTCCAACATAGCTTTAAAAAATCTAAAGACTTTTTGATAGGCTAGTATGTACTGAATTCTTAGAACACATCCATCATAGGCATTTGAGATGATATAATACAGTCCTCCAGTGGAGTCAGTCAGCTTAATTTAAATGGCTTTAGACATAATTGGTACAAAATACAAAAAATAAAGAAAGATAACAGATAACATTTTTGTTTGTTTGTTTGTTTGTTTTGTTCAGCTATTTCTCCACTCCCCAAAAAACTAAGAAAAGGTATTTCACATGAAGTATTTCTGATATATTGGACATATCTCTAGACATCTCTAGATTTCATTGTTCCCAACCTTTGCAATATATTGTACGATAGAAATGGTTTTGTACATCACATCTGGACTTAAGTATTAGCATTTTGTTGAAATGTGTTAATCAAACAAGATCATTGCAGAAATGGAGAATTTAGCTCAATCTGGCAACCCTGTTATTAAACGTTCAGTCTGGTCTATTATTTTGTACTAAAATGGTAATGGAGAATAAATGGTGCAGTCAGAGTCCTGCCTCAGTAGGCCTTTAGTAGCATGTTTTGTAACACTACGCAGCAAGTAGCAACTCATGACCACAATATTCAGAAATATGAGCAAGTCAACAGAAAATTGACTCTTTTTCTCTGTCAAATAGCATTATTGTCAAATAATGTTGGTCAGTATGTATGGCTTTGAAAAGGAGAATTTGATTACTATTTGTTCCACAGCTGATATAAATGGAGTGAATCTGCCCCACTTATCCCTAAGAACGAGCCACCACTGTCTATCATGTACATTTGCTTCGTTGAGACGAAGCATTTGCACAAACCTTTATAAATGTGTTTATTTTATAAATAGCATTATTTCCTTTTTCTGTGGAAGCTACGATTTATTTCCTTGGTCTTCTGAATGAATTCTGCAGACTAAAGAAATGAGTCCTCCTTCTTGTCATAAGCAAAGTGTACACATTCCCCCTTCCTTTCTCTCCCTCCTCTTTCCTTCCTTCTCTCTCTTACTCTTTCTCTCTCTTACCCTTCCTCCCCCTGTATGGCCTATGTCCAGTTCTTCCTGCTCTGTTTTGCATGCTGGCCTATGAAGTTTGAGGTTTTCTGTGTGTGAGGCTTCTCTTTCATATGGGGTTCCATGTTTACTGTTTCCTATCGTTAGACCTGTTCTCCCCATTCTCCCTGTTCTCGCGCCTCTCTCTCTTTTTTTTTTTTTGTTATGAGCTTTTTGATATTTATTCTCCAAAAAACATTCATGGCTGTAAGGCAGAACAAATCTGGGGTGAGCTTTCAGCTTACCTAATAAATATATAGTAGTGGTCACATATCCGAATACTTCACACTGCCTTTTTTCTTATCTTCTTCCACATCTCTTTTAGTCTGACCCTTAACAAACTAACCCACATTCCCTTTTTGTTGAAAAGTTCTTACATTTGAGTCGCCCCCAATATTTTAACATTGTTAATTTTGTTTTTGCAGAGAAAAGACGTGACCCACCAAATGGTATGTGCTCTAGTGCTTGCATTCAACGCTATTTTAATTTTGAGTGTTTTTCTAACTCCGGAATTATGCCTATTATGACACAAATCTTAAGAAATACAGTGAAACAAATACTGCGCAGTGATCTGATCCATTTAAGATAGTCTACTGATCTGATTGCGTACTGTATTACCTGGATAATTGTTTATATAATATTATGATATTTATGTAATACATACTCTTATGTAGTTGCATATAATTGATTATTACAAATTGTAAGAATGAAAATAATTTTTTTTTCTTTTTTACTTCGATCTGACACTAGCCTGTAATTCTAGGCTCAGTATTATTGCCCGAAGTTAACATTGGGATCTGAACAGAAAACCTCAAACATAGCCATTCATTCGTCTTAACACACAGCACAAACTGTTTATCGCTGCTGGGAATTAATAAGCAGTATTGATGGAGATAATGTGGCAAGACTCAAGCATACTGCACTTGGTAATGCTTTGGAAGGGCTGGATTGTAACATCCCAAGTTTTAACTGGAACTGTGGAAAGAATAACTGCCTCTCCTGGGGAAGTTATGTTATACTCTCTCTTTGTTTTGGGTTGTTTTTGTTTGTTTGCCTGTTTTGTTTTGTTTTCTGGTTCGATTATTCAAAATTTGTGTGAATGTGTGGAAGTTTTCACCAAAGGTGGGGTTTTGGACAAGGAGGACTTCATGTGGTTTTTGGAGAGGATTTGGATTAAATTCTGGAAGCAGGAATTTTAATTTTAATTTTAAGTTTAATTTTATTTATTTATTTATTTGTTTATTTAAAGGATTCAATGTTGAGGGGAGAAATTTTTTTGTTGATATAATGGTTCATATGGAGGGATTGCCCTTGTTTGTTAGTCTCAGAACTATAGGATTACAAAGGAGAAGTCATACAAAATTAGAGAAAGGTTCACTTGCAAAGTAATGCATAAAGTTTCTTTGTTACTTTGGAAAAAGACTGCATGAGACATAAATTCTATGTGACTTCTCTTTTTGTACACATCAGAATATATCCCTATGTGGTTATTGATTAGATGCACTGAATGGGGTGCTGACATCACAAGAAGAGTAAGGTAAAACAATAAGTGCAGACGCATGTAGCCCTTTCAATTATTTATTTGTTTGTTTGTTTATTTATTTATTCATTTACAGACCGGTATATCTGTGCAGGGATTTTTTCCATGTTGTCAGACACAAAAATAAAAAAAAATAAAAATAAAATTATGAGCCTTTTAAGTGGTGGAAACAAGCTGTTTGTATCAGTGTGCTTTGTAGGGTTGCAGTGTATGGCCATTTTGCAGTTGCCATTAGAATTGTACTCCATACCGGACTGATTTTCAAAAAGTAAAAAAAAAAAATCCCAGACATCTTTTAATTCTTTTTCAGTCAGGCTAAAATTAAGTTTAGCTGATTTGAAGTGTTTAAGTTTTAATAGTAATCTTGGCTGACAGTTTGATTTGTCCTTAGAAATGAGTATTGAATTATTCTTTTTCTTTGTTGTTTTTTAATGCTTAAAAAGCAACTGATCTTTTTGGGACCTATACCATTCTAGCAAGCTGTGTTTTATTTGGCTGGAGTGTGGTGCGGCACCAACTTCAGAAACACCAGACCTGTACACACACCAGAACTGTACGTTAGGCTTTTCTATGTGCCACATGTTGATTGGTAGAACAATGAGATCGCAGACAATTCTTGTAAGGGGGTGATAACCAATTGCAGTGTAAAATAATTTAAAATAATTAAGACCAACCTTCACAGATTTTACTGCAGTGCTGTTTTTCCCATCCACATCCAATCTCTCTCTCTCTCTCTCTCTCTCTCTCTCTCTCTCTCTCTGTGTGTGTGTAATATATATATATATATATATATATTTATTTCTTTATACATACCTGCGTGTATACACACACACACACACA
>JBCNYG010000007.1:10357629-10368031 GCA_039654305.1 Porochilus rendahli | reverse complement strand
CCCCCCCCCCCCCCCCCCCCCCCCCCCCCCCCCCCCCCCCCCCCCCCCCCTCCCCCCCCTCCCCCCCCCTCACCACGCACGTTTTTCCAATAAAAGTGTCGTTTGAATAAGTTAATGTAAATGACGTTACAAAACTCAAATAGAAATTTCCCTAAACTGTTAAAAAGTGATAATAATGAGCTCTACACAGTCAGACATGTAAAATGTATAAAATAAGGGCTTATTGGAATAGTTATATGATAAGTTTGTAACGTCACACTTCTCCTAGCTGACTGCCAGTCTCCCACCCAGACCTCCATGACCTCCCCATTCTGATCAGAAATGCACGACAGGCCTCTTCATCTTGCATGGCCATGTAATCAATTTATAATTAGGTTTGTGTTGATTAATGCCTTCTCAATGAAGTGGCCTCTTCCCTGATGAATGTATACAGGACTTCCCACATAAACTGCTGTCCAAACAGGCATGGCTCGCTGTTTTGTCCCATTAGAGCACCGCATCCTGGTTGAAACTGGCTGAGGTTCTTTTTCCTACATAATAACAAATAAAACTTTGTGGCATGCATCAAAACTCATATATGGACTTTGGCTTTGAGGAAGCATTTTATCTCTTGTTTTAATAAGCTATCTCTGGCATTTGTAATCGATAATAGCTAATAAAAAATAACTAAGAATATTACAGTTTGCATGTATCTGACCATCACAGTCCACACTTGGTCCATGGTGGAGAAGGAATCACTTAACTATTCACCTCAAGTTAATGTATTTGGTTGCTGAATGTTATTGTTCGTTCATTTATTTATTCATTCATTCATCATTATTCATCGGATTGGGGTTATGGTGAAACCTATCCCTGCAGCACTAGCTGCAAGATGGGAAAATTCACCCTGGTGAATTTAAATACAAGTCCATCAGAGAACAGACACACAAAGGCAATTTAGCACGGCTAGTCTGTGTACCTGCATGTTTTGGGATAGTAGGAGTGAACTGGAGAATAGCACACAAAGGGAGCAAATGTGTCCACCCACTGCAGCATTGTGCCACCCTGTATAATTTTTAACAATGCAAATTCTAATGCAACAATATTTCTAGATGAAGACTAATTTAAAAAGATTTTTTTGAATCTGAAAGTTTGCAAACACCGCCTTTCTTGTCTTTTAAGTAAAACATTACTGCTATTTTACTACCGATTTGAATTCAATGGCATTTATAAATCGAAAGCAACAAGGCCTTAGAGTAGATCAATTAGGTCAAAAACATAAAATAAAAAAAAGCGACTAAGATTTTATGGCACAAAAAGCTGTGGACGTTAGCCAGAGGTTCTCAAAATTCAAAGCAAACATCACAAGACCTGAAAAAGACAGTAAGAAAGGGGATAAAGTCCCCACACTTATTTTTACAGAAACATCTGTTTAGAAATCCTTCCAAAACACTCAGAGATCTCATTGATTATTCAATTTGTATTATTTAAAACACCCCATTTTGCTAGTTTTTATAATAAAGTAACATCTGTAAAACATCTGTAAACTTCTGCTGTTTTGTTGTGTGCAGCTGTAACTAAGGTTTAGCAGGTTGTAATGTCGTATATACAACACTTGGAGGCGCCTGTGTCAAACTCTTCACAACCTGCTCTAAAACTTCTCCATGCAAAAGCTTCCACACAAAAGGCCCGAGGACAGTGCTCATGCAGACCAGCTCCAACCAAGTGGAAACCTGCAACTGTAATGAACATTTAGGAGACATTAGATACGATTACTTTCACATCCATTTTTAACTACACAATGAGCCACGGGAGAGTTTGCATTTGTCACACAGTTTCAAATCACAGACTGGCTCTAACATGGAGCCACATGTTTGGATATTTTAACTTATTATACATGAACAGATTTTTCAGAATACCTGCTATGCTTGGAATATGTCTGGATTGTTAGGTGTTGTCTTTTGGTTTTATTTTTGGCTGTTTTTTTTTTTTTATTAAAAATTATTTTATTGTTACGTATTTATTTGGGTTTCTTTTTTGTTGAATGGGCGCTTTTATTATTTGTTTTTGTGCACTTCTGTTGTTTGTTTGTTTGTTTGTTTATTATGCCTCCACCCACTGTGCTCTGTCTGTGCCTGTGTCCGTACATCTTGCGTGTACTCTTGGAATCTTCTGAATCCATCTATGGATTTTCAACAAACTAACCAGTTACTGATTACTAAAGGCATTCAAACAGGTTCTTGGATCAAAGGGTAAGATCACATGAGGTCACGTTAGAAAAATCTCATACACACTCTGCAGGCTGAACACCTGCATGGATTTGGACCAAACTTTCACCAGTTATTCATCAATACCACACACGTGAACTACAGGTAGGAATAGTTCACACTATTTATATTACTTGTAAGTCAGATCACAGCATCTGTTTAAAACATTATTCATCTCTGTAACACTTTCAGCAGTTCTCATGCAGGAATTCAGAATCTGGCTTTAGAGCTGAAGCTCCTTCGGCATGGGTTCTCCTCTGAGTCCGGCCAGCAGGTTGTTCGCAGCGAGAGCAGACATGGCGTTACGGGTAGTGTACGAGGCGCTAGCGATGTGAGGCAGGATCACTAATCACAAAATACACACAAAGTATGTAATGTTTGGAATCATTGTCTAATAGACTGTTATATTCATACACTCACTCACACACACTCAGGAGCTCACCGCAGTTTTTCAGTGTGAAGAGCGGGTGGTTAGTGGGTAAGGGTTCTGGTGTGGTAACATCCAGCCCAGCTCCAGCGATCTGGCCCAAAGATAATGCTGTGTACAGGTCCTCCTGATTCACCACACCGCCTCTGTTCAACACACACACTGCCTCATTAACTGCGTTTAAATGTCCTGTCAGAGTCACTGAAATTTCATTAACACTTTTTCACTAACACAGTTTCTCCATACTCGTGTGTACCTTGATGAATCAGCCATAAGCATTTTCCTTTCAGTGACACCCACAAACTTCCATAAAAGCCAATGTTTACAGTAAAACAACGTGACGATTCAGAGTTCCCATCCCTCTGTAATTCTTTATTAAGTTCATACAGATTTGTAAACGCATGGGTAGACCTTGTATGTCACAGCTGGGACCATGAGTAGAAGGTCTTCCTGTTGGGTACCTGCTGGTGTTGATGAAAATGGACGTGTTCTTCATCCTGGAGAAAAGCTTCTTGTTGCAGATGCCCTGAGTGTCCGGAGTCAGAGCGCAGCACACCGCAAGGAAATCGGACTGGCTAGCTAATTCGTCCATCGACACTAAACACACACACACACACCCACACACACACTGGCATCATGAAAATGGTCAGTCGTCCTCTACTTACACCCCCAAAACAAGAACTGTTAGTGTGTAGTGATGATGACATGTAGTGCACCCCTGTAAGAGCATAACTAATTGGTCCATCCCTTTACATCCCAAAGTAAACCGTTTCACTATCTTATGACCTGTACTTGTATCCTGTGTGTGAATAAATCCAAATCCCTCGTTACCTTTTTAAACACATGACATCAAAAGAAAATAAAAATAGATCTTGGAAGATTGTCTTTACCGTACTCCGCCTGGATGGTCTCTGCCAGCTCAGGCCTCGGCACAACATCTGTATAGATGAACTTTTTCACCTTGAAAGGCTTCAGACGCTCAGCAATGGCCAGTCCTGACACACGTGCATTACATTTAATATTAACATATGGTACTAGTATAACTCGATGTTTTCCTGCCACATGACTGGTTCACTGCATACCAGCACAAACAAAAAAAAGCAGGTGTTCCTATTAAAGTGGCCAGTGAACATGTGCTAGAATAAGAGGCGACCCACCGATCCTTCCAAGTCCGAGGATACCGACTGTACTGTTGGCCAACTCGTAACCACATAACCACAGGGTTCTCCATGTTCCCCAGCCACCACTACACACACACACACACACACACACACACAGTAACGGTTGAAAATATTACTGTAACAGTGCTAGAAAATATTAGTTTGTTAACTGTAGTACAGTGTAAATGACTTGGCTGTATCTAGCAGCATCTAGTGGTGAGGCTCCAGATTGCAACTAACTGCAGCTTGTATGTTTCTGGGCAACACTGAAAGCATGGCAGTGCAAGATGGCGGCCTCCGTGAGAGGGGACCCACTCACCATGCAAACAGCTTATTCTAAGGAACCTTTTTTTTTAATGATTATAAATTATTAAAAACTTATTTATTGATGATGCACCTAATTTCAGCTAACTGATCCTCCAAAATGTAACACACTGTCCATTTTAAAGTATTTGTCGTAAACTAATTATTATAAAGATGGCTGACAGCTAGAACTCATTCAATACTGTTCTAATAAAATGAATCAAGACCTTCGGCTATGCAGCCTACTCTTGACGAAAATCAGCAATGGTTCTTTTACATTCCTCTCACCACAGACAGTGAGAGACACGGCCTGTATTTGATAACCCAGTCAGCTGCACTGAGGACAAAAGTAAATTCCCTGTGGTAATCTCATGAATTACACAAAGATAATATGCTCATTCTCAGGATCAACTGTTTTTCTTATATTGGTGAATATAAATAATGACTCCTATGTCATGAGTTATAAAATAATTCAGGTTTATTTTCACAGACAGATGTAAGGTTTCAGAATCTTCATTTTAATCCTGGTTGAGAAAATTGGGGGAACTGTGACAATGTGGAATTTTTGGACAAAATGGGTTTGAACAATTTTGGATACAAAAGAGATTGGAACAAGTCCCTAGAAAAAGCCTATATATGGGTGATTTTCTCCAAACTGGCCTGAGTATTACTTTAGTGTCACATGTCACTCATAAAAATGTACTAACATTCATTTATTTTCTAATCAGGGTCGCGGAGAGGCTGGCGACCATCTCAGCCGTCTCTGGGCAAGTACGGAGTACACCCTGGACAGCTTGCTATGCCATCGCAGGGCCAACACACACACAACTATTCACACACAGATTCACACCTATAGGTGATTTTGAACGGACAATTAGCCTAATGTGCATGTTTTTGGACTGTAAACTGGAGGAACCAGAGGAAACCCACAAGAATGGGGAGAACGTGCAAACTCACAAGCCTGCAAATCGAACCCAGGCCTTCTTGCTGTGAGGCGGACATGCTAATCACTGCTAATCATCAATTAATAAGGAAAATAATTAACAGGACAAAGAACAAACTTACACATGAAAAGTGTAAAAGTGGTCATTCATTATAGCACCAGAAAGCTGCTTTTTAAAGCATAGTCTTTTAAATAATTTCCAGTTTAAGAAAAATTAGGAAATGATATTTCCCTTTGCAGTCTTTGAATTAATACAGTACCCAAAGAAACGTCACTGGCTTTAAAATGACTTCTGTTAAAGAACAGATTAGCATTTTAACTATCACATTTCACAGCAATATATATCTCTCTCTCTTTAGCAGGTAGTAATGTCTGTCTGGAAGGTGAAATTCCTGCCTTAGATAATCTTTACAATGTAAGTACTATTCCTGTTTTTGGTTTTTTTTTTCCTTGGGAGAATATAATCATTCATCTGCACATAAGCTGCCATACAGGTCATGTTCCTGATACATCAGGTACTTCTTAAGTAAGGGTGGGAATGGTGCAGAGCTGGCAATGCCTGGGTCTCCCAATCTTTTAGGGGTCATCTTTCTCCTGATCAACAGCCTGCACATGTGCTTTAGTGATCTGGGGTTTCCTGCAAAAGTGTATAAACAGGGTAACCATGAAATCTATTCCATTGAGTTTCTTTAGAATGTATAATTCTCATATATTGCTCTAATACCTAAGTGTATATTCTTGCCGTCATTCTTGTGATTATTCACCTAAAATGTCACAAATTTCTGTCCATTCTTTATGATTCTTCAGAGCCGCTTTAAGTTTTGAACAGATTGTGATGTAGCCAACGTAGTCCAGAAGAACCCGTACAGCTTTTCCTGCATACTGCACCAGCCATGAGACACTGATGAAGTCACAAAACTACAAGAACATCATTACTGTAACATTACTGCAGCAACATTCTTGTGACAGACATGCTTTATTCTCAGCAAAAGGGAAACCATCTTTAATCTTTATGATAACTGGAGAATTCTGTCAAGTGTTTTCACTAAGAGTGGACTATCACATCCAGTTATGTTTAACAGTTATTCCACAACCTCTGATCAGATGTAATCCCATGGTTTGCAAGACATATTTACTGAGGCTATTCCTTGCAGCAAGCTAATAAATCATGTTTGGCATGAAAAAACTATCAAGCTCTTTCAGGTTCTTGCCATCACATGCTTTAATTCCATATTTTGTTGATTTTCATGGAATTAGTTTTAAATAGCGCTGATCGATTATATGCCACCATTTCTGTGTTGCCTGCGTCATAGTGCACACATCGGGCAGCAAGGAGAAGCATTTTTCCTACAGCATTAAGACAGTATGTGAGTCATGACAAGTACTGCCACCTCAATAATGGAGGCACAAAACATGTCCCAATCGGATTCCATATTCCCTGCCTTCTTTGGGATGTGGTTGTAGCTCTGCAGGAGGTGGGAGTTAAAGGCACTTCTAACAGGAGACTTTGCCATACGCTCCCAGGGGACCCTAACTACACGCTTGGTCCTGCCAGCTCTGGAAGGCGGCCTCCCCTGCTATCAGAGTCAGCTCACCGCCATGTGGTGAATGGGTGACAGCTCAGCTCCTCTCTTCACCTGAGTGTCCAGAACATGCGGCTGCACGTCCGATGACATTACTACAAAGTCGATCATCGAACTGCGGCCTAGGGTGTCCTGGTGCCAAGTGCACTTATGGACACCCTTATGTTCGAATATGGTGTTCGTGATGGACAAACCGTGACGAGCACATAAGTCCAACAACGAAACACCATTCGGGTTCAGATCGGAGAGGCCGTACCTACCAATCATGTAATATCATTGCCCACATTGGTGTTGAAGTGTCCTAGGACAACGAGGGAGTCCCCAGGTCGACACCCCCTAAAGACTACAAAAAGAGAGGTTACTCTGAACTGTCATAAGGTTCAACAACAGTCAGGACCTGTTATGCACGTACTTCATTGTACCAGCACATAACGTGTAGCCATTTTTATTATTTAACAAAAAATAAGCTATTTATTTTTAAATACGACACTGATTATAAATTATTATATTGTAAATCATATGTTGCTGTTAGCTTGTTTGGTATCTGATTAAACTGCAAACAAAGAAGTCCACTGTTCAGAACTACTGCACTCATATATAAATCACCATTCTGTACTCAAATAAATTGCCCAAATGTAGTCATAATTTTATCTTTCTTAATATTTACCCACGTTCAAACACTGAAAATTTAATGATTAGCTCCATTCGAGTGGACTAGCACTGAGCCACACACAGATCAGGCTTACACAGCCACATCATCATCTGCATGTTAGTGTTCTAGTAAAACACAAAACTTTAGCTGATCCATGAGAATGTTTCATTTTGGCAAGATATAGTGACTTGTCATGATAATAATCTACTACTAGGATCCCATATTTTCATGATATCCTAGTAGTAGATTAACCAAACAGAACTTGCAGTTGTTCATATCTAGTGATCAAGGACAGAATAGCATGAGTTATATCATAACTAACCCTTCCTAACAAACCTATGGCAAACTCACAGGGATCTTTTTACTTGAATGCTCTGAGTGATGACTCTGGCCACTCCATGGTAAATCATGATGATGACAGTCGAAGCATTTGTCTGCATCATAGCCACTGTTAAGTAACATCCGCATCATCATCTCATCACTGAGGCAATATTGTAATGCAGTGGGGAACAGAGTGTCATTAACCACTGTGAAATAGTAATTCACATTAGCTCCACTGGACAAAAGCAGCTTGACTATCTCATATCTGCCAGCTCTCACTGCCACCAGGAGACAGCTCAGGGGATCCAGGTCAGGTTTAGCACCAGCTCTGAGCAACATCTGAGTACAAGTCACATCTCCATTGGAGACACAAAAGTACAGGGCACTTTTCCTCATATCACCATAATTTTCTGATATATGCAGGTCTAGGAGGGAGTTGACATCAAAATCTTTCTCCAGGAGCAGCTCAAGGCACTGTGCATGGCCACCATCTGCTGCTGAGTGAACGGGACTCTGACCCGCAAGGCGCAGAGCTCTTCTTGTAGTAATAGGGATCAACATCCTCAAGACACTAAAGAAAATAATTTGTATTTCATTGCATTTTTTTTTTTTGTAATGTAGAAATTTTATACCATGCTACATTTTAGCACAAAAGTGTATTATATATCAGACTTCCGATTAACAGCTAATGTAATTAACATGCTTCTGTCTTTCTTAAATACTCACAGGTAGTGCCCTTCGTAAGCAGCTCGATGAATAGGCAGCTGTGCAGAAAGGCTAGCGATGTTGGGGTTGGCCCCATTTTGTAGGAGAAGGTCGACACAGTCAGGATTACCAGAACCAGCAGCATCATAGAGAACACTGTCTCCATTCGGTGCCTGAGCATTTACGTCGCCACCTGTTAATGTATTATAAATCGTCATGTTGGGTTAAAGTTATCTATTTATTATATACTTTTAAATAAAGGTTTTGTGATGAATCTTTAAAGTCTTTTTTTTGTGGATTTTGGCAAAAATTGGGTCTTATTCCATGCCTATGCATGCACACCATAGGAATCCAAGTAAAGCTGCGCTTCTGAGTTATTGCTGATTGTCAGCAAATAAACATAGAAGAAAAAAACAGATTTTAATAACAAAACAAAGACCCAGAAAAACAGAGGCTCAAAAAAATATAAACCGGTGAAACAAATGAACATGAAAATCTGCTAGTGAAAAGGTGTGAGCAAACCCCGCTGTCAACCTTTCCTGCTTTCACCTCAAACCATAGTTGGGAAACACGGCAGAGTGATTTTGCAGGGACTTCTTGGTACTGAACCCTACTGTGCCCTACTGCTAAAACTTCACTGCTTAGCATTCTCTCTGCCTATCAATAGAGATATCTATTGGAAACTCTGCTTTTAGGAAGTGCATGAACCTTTATATTAGGTTTTTCATTTTCTCCCTACAAAGATCATATTGGATAGAAGCCAATTTACCAAATGCCGCTGTCAAAACAGCCAGTCTGCTTTAATATACTGTATATCTAAAGCCTTGCTAGATATGTGTGATTTCTGATACATTAAATATCAGATCTTTGTCAAATTGCAGTATAGCTACATGCCAGAGTGCAGCTCATTGAAACAATCATTTATTTGTTCATTTTCTAAGATGCTTGATCCTAATTAGGGTCATCGGGAGGCTGGTGCCCATTCCAGCAAACTCCACAAAAAAACACCCAAGACCCAGAATTGAACCCAGTTCTTGAGGTGGACGTGTTGAGCACTGCGCCACAGTGCCTCCTGATTGAAATGTTAAATATATTAAAAATGATTTCAATGGTCAAAACAATTGTTTTGAGCATCAATTAGGCATTCATTTATTCCACTTAACTTTTTATGCCTTCGTGCCGGTGGTTCCCGGTACTCCGGTTTCCTCTTACCGCCTAAAACATGCACAGTAGGCTGATTGGCGGTTCCATACGCCCCCTAGGTGTGTGTGTTTGTGTGTGTGTGAATGGTTGTGCATGTGTTGACTGTGCAGTGGCCTGGTGACCTGTTTAGGGTGTATCCCGCCTTCACCCATAGTTGGCTGAGATAGGTGCCAGCCTCTCCACAACCCTAATTAGGATTAAACAGCTTTGAAAATAGTGATGAGGTAATAGGTCAATGTTCAAGGTCACTGTACCCTCATGTGGGTCATTCTTGTGAACGCAATATTTCGAGACCACTTATATTTATTTTATGCAACAATTTAACCCCAATATACTTTACTAGCGCTGCAATTCATGGTTTAATATAAACCTTCTATACCTTCAAAATACTAACACTCACTTTCACTCATACTACCTCTGGCACCACTGCATTTTAACCCAACACTGTACTTTTTCTGTCCACTTCGTCTACTCCTTGGAAGTACATAACTGCCAGGCTGCATGTCTAGCTTTACTATGTTGTGTGATCCTTACCATTGTGAATGAGGATATCTAGAACTTCTGCCTGGGCGTATTCTGCAGCGATTCCCATTGGGGTCACCCCATGCTGATCTGTGTCTGAGACCTGGCCTCCGTGCTGCAGCAAAAGCTTGAGGATATCAATGCAGCCCACTTTAGCAGCCTCATGCATAGCTGTCCATTTCTTCAGACAGACTTGGTTCACCAGCGCTCCTCGTTTTATTAGTGCTACAGCTATGTCATAAGAATCTGTTCTTACAGCTGCAAAGGAGAAGTATAAGTGTGTTTTATATATAGTATATTACTTTTATATGTATATACAAAAGAAAGTAACGAAGTA
>JBCNYG010000007.1:10308400-10325136 GCA_039654305.1 Porochilus rendahli | reverse complement strand
TGAGATGGGCGCCAGCCCCCCCGCGACCCTAATTAGGAATAAGCGGTTCAGAAAATGAATGAATGAATGAATGAATTAATGAATGTTTAATAAAACAAATACTATTCTTGCACTGTAGCTGCAAAACAGACTCCAACATGATTATATTACAGTCATCGCGCTAGAAACTTTCATTTAATTCTAATTATTGCTGTTTCATCTCTTTCTGTAGCTATCCAGGATATGCAACTGATGCCACTGTGGCTCTCCTTCTGGGCATGACATTCTTCATCATCCCTGCTAAGAAGCCCACTGCAGCTAGCTATGGTATATCCATTGCCCTCATCATCTTGAAATACCATTAAAATTAGGCCCAGTCTGATGGTGTGCTATCTTAGAAAATGGACATTAGTATAAACTACCAGGGAAGATGTGGACGTCACTGAATAATCCCCGAGATGGAAGGTTGAGACCATCGCAGGGCAAACACACACATATGACAATTCACCATTTAGACAGAGGGGTGTCCAGAATATTCAGTTAGCCTAATGTGCATGTCTTCAGAGTGTGGGAGGTAGCGGAGCTAGGGGATCAAGTTCAGGACCTTTTTGCTCTGAGGTGAATGTGCAAACCCCTTTATTAATGATGCCTCTTAAAATCCCATCGAGTTTTAGTATGTACAATGCTTAAATATAAAGAAAAGCAAAATCAGATTTTTATAGTTTATTTTTACATATTTTGCCGTGACAGTGACAGGTCAGGGGACCTCTGTGTGCTCTGAGCAGAGCTAGTGTGTGGAGCTTGTCATGTCTTTTTATAGCCTACTCATTCAGAGTTTGCTACGTAATACACAAAAAATATTAATAAACTGGGCTCCATAAAAGTGGGTTTTTATACATATTTAACTATAGCACAGATTATTATTTTAAAGCAGGACAAGGATGACGCAGCTTGCTCCAAGTGACTGTGACAAACCAAGAGTTTCCATTGTTTTTAGCATTATCCATTCAGAAGAATGCTGCAATGTAGTATGGTATTGGCAGTGGTGGCTCAGTGGTTAATGTGATGGGTTACTGATCTGAAGGTCAGCGGTCAATCCCACTATCATCACTGTTGGGCCCTTGATCAAGGCCCTTAACCCTCAATTGCTCAGTTGTATTAAAATGATAAATGTATGTCGCTCTGGATAAGAGTCTCTAAGAGAGAGTACCCAATACCCTCGCAAGCTCGGGATGCCACTTTAATCAGAATGACAGACAAAAACTCACAGTTTGTCACATTCACAGATTCTGATACCTTAGAAAATTCAACAAAATGCCATCAGAAAAAATATCAGAAAATATGCAGTGTGGCCTTCAAATTTTTCAAGGAAAAAAGAAATGGAGACAGATGCAAAGATGCAGATCTAAAAAGAGATTTAGCCTCAAGAGCAGTACTTCTGAGGTGCCATCAACTATACTTTCTGGTGGACCTCTGGGTGATGGCTTGAAACCTGGCCTGGAAGTGGATTCTGTCTTGGACAGAATGTTGATGATGTTGACTCAAGAGGGAACTTGGGCTTAGACCATGGCATGGACCCTGCTGTGGACCCTGGCTTGAACTCTGGCATGGACCCTGACTTAAAGTCTGACTTGGACTCTGGCATGCCCCCTAGCATGCTCTCTGGCATTGCCCAAAGCATAGACTTTGGTCTGTGCTTTTGAATCAGCTCAGAAACATGCCTAGAAATAACTTCTGTAGAACCTGCTGGAACACGCCTACTATTATGTTCTGGGTCATTCCCTGGGTCATGCTTTGGGTCATGCTCTGGCTTATGCTCTTGGTTGGGCTTTGGATCATGCACTGGAGTGTGTGTTCTGGAAGCTCAGTAGGCTTGGGTGTCATATGATTGGCCCTTTCTTCAGGTGAGAGTATGAGACCAGTTGGTACTGATGGCTCTTGTTCTGAAAAGCACACATGCACAGCCATAGAAGAAGATAAAGGGGCAAACTATGGCAGAGTGCAGCCTTAGGTTCCATGGAAGGCTCAACATAGACACAAATATATATGCCAGCATGGGTTCTAAACACTTGGATTAAAACCTAGAAATGCCATCACACTTTGTGTCATCTTTAATCAGAGGATCATTATGAAACAGGATTCTAAAAAAACATTATTAGTATTAGCTGCCTTGTTAACCTCCATGAGATGATCAGGAGTGGAGACTGCCTTGTTAAACAATTTTAACTAAATCAAAAAAAATCTAATTTTAGTTTGTTTTTCTTGTGTTTCTGTGTAGTATATACTGAAATTAGTTTCAAAAGATGCCATAGCAAAAAACACTTAACCATTGTGCTGGAGTGTGCAAGACCACTGTCAACCTTTAAAATGTAAAAATAAACCATAAAAGTCCTGTTTTAATTTGCATAGTTGTTAAATATTCTGATGTAGTATATCATAAATATTTATATATATTTGGGCTTACTATAAATTTGCTATTCATTTTTAAATAGATGCTATGATATCATGGAAGGAATTCCAAGACTGTATGCCGTGGGAGATCTGTCTGCTTGTGGGAGGAGGATTTGCATTAGCAGAGGGAACAAAGGTAATTTTTTTTGCAATGATCATAAAACTTCACACACACACACACACACACACACACACACACACACACACACACACACACACACACACACACAGAAACACACACAAACACACAAACACACACACACGCACACACACTTTCCTGCCATCAGAGCAGTACAGTACATAACTCTTCTTGATTGTGTTCTGTGAGCATGAAAGGCTAAAACTTAATGTCTTTGCCTCATTACACTTTGTGCGCAGCACAATGGGAACTACGCACTGTATGCTTTTGATCCAGCAAACCAAATGTCATGGCAAGTTTAACACTGAGCATCCTCAAAGGGATATGCTTGACAGGAACAGCTTTGCTTGAAGTGCTGCATGCAAATTTTAAATATTGCCACAATATTTAACTTCAGGCAGAAAAAAAATTTTAATTATGACAAAAAGGACTTTATTACTAAGTTTAGCATTTAAAAGTTTGGGCTAGGTGTTCCCAGTGCCAGACAATCGTAGGTCTAAGTCCTAGGTTTGTAGTTATTCACCTGTTTTACTGGTCAAATAAATAAAATGGGTTTAATCCAAACTTCAATAACTCAAGAAGGGTAGCTCTGTAGATTCATTCATTTATTTTCTAAGCAGCTTAATCCTAATTAAGGTAACTGGGAGGTTGGCGTCCATCTCAGCTGACTCTTGGCAAGGAGAGGGTACACGCTGGACAGCTCACCAGGCCATTGCAGGGAAAACAGTCACACAACAATTTACACTCATACCTAGGGGCAATTTGGAACAGCCAGTTAACCTACTGTGAATGTATTTGGACTGTGGGAGGAAACCTGAGTACCCAGAGGAAACTAATGCAAGCATGGGGAAAACACACACAGAAATGCCCAAGCCCAAGAATCAAACCAAAGCTTTCTTGCTGTGAGGTGGAAGTCCAATAATAAACAAACAAACAAACAAACAAACAAACAAACAAATAAATAAATAAGAAGAAGAATATGTAGTCAATCTAATGCTGTTCTACACATGAACATAATAAGTATAATATCTGAGCCTGGTTCCTCTCAAGGTTTCTCCGTCGTGTCAACTGAGGGAGTTTTTCCTTGCCACTGTCCAAGCGGGCTTGCTCATTAGAGATGTGTAGGGGGTTGTAGAGAAATTTTTAGATTTCTTCCTAATTTAATTTTACTATGGTAAGCTGCTTTGCGACAATGTTAATTGTAAAAAGCGCTATACAAATAAAACTGAATTGAATTGAATTGAATATTTCTAAACTGTGATTATAATGGGATTTCTAGATTTTTTTTATCGTTTAAGGCTCTTGTTGGTAATAACTCCTGGTCTGAGCATCTGTTCTTTGTTTGTTTCTATGTCTTAATTGAAGCATACACTGATACTTTTCACTTATTATGTTATTTAACCCCCAGGTATCTGGTTTATCTACTTGGGTTGCAACACTGATGAGACCATTGGGGAATCTACCTTTACTGGCCATTGTTGCTATTGCCTGTGTGATTGTCACATGTATTACAGAAGTGGCCAGCAATCCAGCCACCATCACCATCTTCTTGCCCATACTGGCACCACTGGTATGCTAACTTTACATAAAAAAGGAGAGACATGGTGTGCTTTTTTATATGGGAATCACATACAATATGTATTTGTCTTTATCAGGCTGAAGCCATCAATGTCAACCCCCTGAACATGTTGATACCAGCAACCCTTAGTGTGTCGTTCGCCTTCTTGTTTCCTGTTTCCAATCCTCCAAATGCCATTGTCTTTGCATATGGGCATTTAACAATCATGGACATGGTATGTCCTTTTCAGCATAATTTACATATTATATGTAATCTCAGAGTCAATGTGGTAATACAGAGTTTGTGTCTGCCTAATCTGTCCAGGTCAAGGCAGGACTGGGCTTGAACATCATTGGTGTCCTTACAGCGCTGTTGAGTATCACCACATGGGGAAAACCAATCTTTATTCTGGATACTTACCCAGACTGGGCTCCTACCTCTGGTGTGAACCAAACAACTGGGCTGTAATCTTCTAATCTTCAATGCAATGTAAATAATCATGTAAAGCTGACAGTATCTTTGTATTTTGGTTAACATGCTCCATTACCCCTCATTTTTGTATAAAGTAACCATTTTTGTATAAATCAAACAATTTTTGTATAAATCAACCATACTTGTACAAAGCAGTCATGTTTATATAAAGCAACCATTTTTGTATTTAAAAAAGTACATAATTTATTTACAGAAGTAAACATTCAAATCTGAGTACTAAAAAGAAATTAATAAAAAATAAAAATGTGTAAAAGGTGGCACAGTGGTATAGTAGTTAGCATTTCTGCCTCATAGCATCCTGGGTTTAATCCCTGTGCCTGGGGAGGACTTTTTTATGTGGTGTTTTCATCTTCTCCCTGTGCTTCATAGAGAATATAGCAAGTATTTATGAAATAATTCATACCTTTGAGATATAACCTCATGGCTGCTGAATGAAAGCCATGGGTAAGCCCAATGATATAAAATATATAGACTGTGCTTGGCCTGGATTGAGCTGGTAAATAAGCCCTTACTTCCGGTAATGGAAAAACAGCGTCACCAACATAGTGCTGTTTGGTTATATGCACAAATTGTTTTGTACACATTTCATGTGTAAGTGGTAAATTTTACTTTTTTTTCATAACATAACCTGCCGGTGACATGATATTTTTAATTTTTTTTTAATTTTTTTATATTTAATTTAGGTACTATATTTAAAATACAATTTCCAGTATTTTGTTTTATAATGAATTTTATGAACCATGAACCAGTATCTCAGGTGTACAATAAGTAGTAAAAATACTATATAATTTCCATAACACCCTCAAGCATTACCCCCAAGTTCTCCATAAATCTTCAGAGGCATCACAACTGAGTCTCCACAACAGAGAGCCATAAAACAAAAAGCAATATTGTTGAAATAACCTGCAGGTACATTTTACATTAGGATGTACATGACCAAAGATTTCACTGTTATTTCTATGGCAATTTGAAATGCTGAGCCACACACAGGTAAAGAATTAAGAATGACAGTGATATGAGTTAAATTTAGGAGCAGGAAAGTAGCCATCAGAAGAAATCTCTAGGTCTTAGAGTTTCTGAGAAATGAAAGGAAACAATGTCTCAGTGACAGACAGTGAATTGTTTATATCTGGCTTTTTGCAGGGCCAACACACACACATACAAAACTATTGACACGCATTCTCGCCTAGGGACAATCAAACATATCCAATTAGCCTAATGTTCATGCCAATCATTGGTTCATGCCTTTGGACTGTGGGAGAAAACCTCAGCGCGCGGAGGACTCTAGTCAGAAAACAAAGTCCACATTAAAGTGCCCTTGGCAGGCATAGGACTCAAATCCAGGAAATTCTGCTGTGAAGCGGGAGTGTTCATCACCATGTCACTGTGCCGCCCAAATGTTAAATAAAATATAGTCTTTTTTCTATTTATCATCATGATAACTATTACAAGAGGTTTAGACTGTGTATCAAGGAAAAGGTAAATGAACAGAAAAACACATGAAAAGACCTGCATGAAGGAGGTTAAAGGTTTAAATCTCATGGTCCTCTCAGAAGAGTGGAAATAAGGGGGACCAGATTGTAGAAAAAAAGGAATATTTATATCACATTTGAAATGGGTTTTCGCAAAATTGTATCTATTTTCTGAACCTTTTAACCTTCCAGTTAATGTTCGGACTCAGACACAGTTTCTGTTTTCAAGACTAGGCTGAAAAAACGTTGTTTAGTCAAGCATTTTGTTAGGTAAAGCAGCAGATCTGGGGGTTCTCATGAATACAGAGTTCTGGTAAACTGTGATGTTGGGATGCTGTTGCTCGCTCACTCTACATCCTCACCTAGGTCCATTGACAGTGGAGTGGCTGATTGCTCAACATTTCAGTGTGCCCTCATGCCTGCCTTCTGGTTTCTCTTTTTTTAGTTATGCTGCCAATGTTAGTCATGCAGGAGGCCCTACTTGCACCCAGCACTAATAAAGTCTTCTTTTACCATTACACTGTGATGAGCATACCTAATAACCTCTCTCTCTCCCACTCTCTTTCTCTCTCTCTTTCTCTCTTTCTCACTCCCTCTCCCCCCTCTCTTTCTCTCTCCCTCTGTTTTTGCTGAGGTACACATGCTACTTCTCGGATGCTGGTGATCCTGATTCTCCTGATCCTTCTGCTTTGTGAGTCCTGTAGTCTGTCTTGCTGTGCTGATGCTGGCTGGAGTTCTCATCTTGGAAGCCCCGCGCTCCTGCTGAGGAAGATCCATATGGGCTTAGATCTGCACTCAGCGACTGTGAAGATGATTTTTCACTGCTGGTGATATAAACTGTTTTACTACAATTATTTATAACCTACAGTTGTGGTATAAACTACCGGACAACTGTAATGCAGTTTTCTTATATGGTTTGTGTTTTTACGGTTTCACCCAAATGAGGATGGGTTTCCCTCCTGAGCCTGGTTCCTCTCAAGGTTTCTTCCAGTGTCAACTGAGGGAGTTATTCCCTGCCACTCTCACCACGGGCTTGCTCATCAGGGATGTGTAGGGGGTTTTAGAAAATGTTTATGCCACACAATGCTATACAAATAAAATTGAATTCAAATGAATTGAACCGCTTAATCCTAATTAGGATCGCGGGGAGGCTGGCACTCATCTTAGCCGACTCCGGGTGAGGGCAGGGTACACCCTGGACAGCTCGCCAGGCCATCGCAGACCCAACACGCATACAACGATTCACACTCACACTCACACAACCTATTTTCAAAATTATGAATTCAAATGTTTATAGTTTTAGGGTATTTTGGTCTAAACACTCAAAATCTAATTTCTGATGGACATCTTGTCATGGACATCTTGTCATGGATGGCAGCTCATCACCAGAAACTCTCAGAAGATGCATCCAAATGTCAAGACCCTGTCACCTCGCTGAAATACTGACACCTGACACCACACACACGGCATTGGTGTATTTCTGGACAGCTTCCTCTTTTTTTCCTCATATTGCTAGCCTTTGACCACTGCAAAAGCTATTTGCCTGCATCCCATCAGACCAATACAGCTGACCTTTACATGACATCTTCCCCATAAAGCCACTGATGCAAACCAGCCATTGCATGTTTTTTTGTAGGTGTATCAGATTTAAATCACTGAAAACAGGCCAGTCTACACCCATCTGAAGATGTCTGTCAAATCTCTACTCTTCACCATGTTCTTTTAGTACTAACATAAAATGTTCTAAATTCTATAAAGAATTAATTCTATAAAGACTGCAAATGTCTAATAAAAGATTATTATAGTGAAGCACGAAAAAAAAAACATTCTGAGGAAAGGTTTTATTGAGGTGGGTTTTTCAAGGACTATCAAGGAAAACAAAACTTCTAAGAGTTATGAAGATATTTTGGTCTACATTTCACAAGTCACACCAAACTCCTGTAAGACTAAATGTTTTGCAGGTGAAGTTTCCTCCTATGGACATACATTGTCCTGTTGTCCATTTATGTCAGATCAGTTATCAAGGACGAACTCGCCATCCCATGAGAAGCTGGAATTATTCACTCATGTGCCAAACTGCTTCATCCTGCAGGGGGTGCAAGGAAGTTGGAGCCTATCTCAGCCGTCACTGAGCAAAAGCAGGAGTATCGTGGAGCCAATACACACACACACACACACACACACACACACAGACACACACACACACACGCACACACACACACACATACACACACGCAACCATTTACACTCACGTACATACCTAAAAGGGGAAATCTGGAACAGCCAATGAGCCTAATGTGCATGTCTTTGGACTGTGGAAGGAAACTGACTACCCAGAGGAAACCCACACATACGGCCTGGGACTTGAAGCCAGGACCTTCTTGCTGAGATGCAGGGTATAAGACATTGATCTGCCTTGTGAAGTTGGCTCTAGAGGTTCAATGGGACACCCACTCAGCTGTTTAGTCACCTGGAATCTCACAGAGCTGGCTGAAAAGGCAGCATAAAGAAAGCTCTGGCTCTAGGGTCAGCTACAGGGTGTAGTGGGAAGATATTGCTACTGCTAATTCTCCACCTTGGGATTTAATGTCATGTTTGTGAAGGGTGGCTCCCAGTTGAGGACACTTCAGCTGGCCTTATGCCACTTTCCAAAGTGAGAGAGGCAAAAATATCCAGTAGGTCATGAATATCCTCGTTCCTTTATTTAATGCAATCTCAGTAGGAGAAATAAATGAGTTAAGGTTAATATAACCTTTTTCTTTTTTGAAAAATTCTGTTTATTAAAGTTTTATCAAAATAAATTCAATTCAGTTTTATTCGTATACAATTGTTAATTTTACAATTGACATTGCCACAAAGCAGCTTTACATAGTAAAATTAAACTAGGGAGGAATCTAAAAATTTCCCTACAACCCCCTACACATCCCTAATGAGAAGCCCGCGGCGACAGTGGAAGGAAAAACTCCCTCAGTTGACACGAGGAAGAAACCTTGAGAAGAACCAGGCTCAGAAGGGAAACCCATCCTCATTTGGGTGAAACCATAAAATACAAACCACATAAGAAAATTTCATAACAGTCCAACATGTACATAAATACAAACAAGAAGAACAGGAAATAAGTAAAAAAACAACAACAACAACAAAGACACCATCCTGAAAGAGGCACAGGCTGAACCAAACACAACACAAGAAAAGAAATGATAACTTACAATACAACATCATAGGCAGTATCACAGTGTTGTGTAAGATTTTAAATAAATAAACAAATAAATAAAATAATGATAGAATAATATAAAATAAGTAAATAATAACAATAATAAACAAATAAGAAATTAAGCAAGTTGGCTGCATGAAATGCAATGCTGATTAAAATGGGTAGATATGGCATTAGAACAAAAGGAACTGCAGGTAGGTCAATACTGTCCTAAAGGTAGTCCAGGAAGGGATTTCACATTTTATAAAAGGTCTTCATAGAGCCTCTCAGGAAGTGTATTATCTTCTCTAATTTCAAAAAATAAAGTACATCCCGTGCCCAGTATGCAAAGGTGGGAGGGTGTGCATCCTTCCATCTCAGCAATATCAGGCGATAAGTCAACATAGTCGGCCTTTGCGTTTGACAACATGAGCGAATCCAAAGGGGCACCAAAAATAGCCACAAATGGGCAAGGGGTTAAAAAAGCAATCTTTTTATTCAAGCACTCAGAAAGGGTTTTAAAAATAAGAGAATATATTAGAACAAACAAAAAGAAAATTATCAAAAAATAAACAAACAAACAAACAAACAAAAAAAAAAAACAGAGCAGCAATGACAAAACAGCAACAAAATAACAGGACAAACAACACTCTACTGATGGCCGTTTCAATTTTAGTACTAATGTCGCTCTTCAAAGGGTCCAAAGCTTTAGTAAACATTCCGGCTGTCTTTAGCAGGCTCCGTCTCGACATCCGGGGCGCTAGCAGCAGCAGAGCTAGCATTAGCACCACGAGTTGATTTAGAATTCGAGGATTTATTAACAGTTTTCATCATTTGTCCCCAAACTCAACCGAACAATGCACAAACTCATACACAAACAATGTTTCGCATAAGTTTGGACGTGAAATAATCTGTTTCTGTCAAAATCGAAAAAAACATGTCTACATCGCTATCTGCGCAAAAGCGCCCCCTCAATAGAACCTTTTTCTTTAAGCAGATTCTGAGAATCAGAGTCTGAACATGGATCGTACACAGAGAAAGTGTCTCCTGGCACCTGATCTTACACCCGGTCACCTGACAGGTTTGAACCCAGAGCCTGCTTGTTGTGAGGTGACATTTCTAATCACTATGCCACCATACTGCCACTAGAGAAATATTAAATGGGGCGAGCTTATATAAAGCAAGAGGACACCTCAACTACATCATGTGCCCTAATGACACATGCCTATCTGCTTCTTCAACATGGCATTGAAGACAGCGAATTGTGGTGGGAGAGACTGAACTGTGTGGGTGGCTGAAGAGCACATCCGTAACAGAGACCTGTTGCCAACAGTCGCTAAGGCACTTAACGCCAGTAAACATTTCCCTGTGCAATATGTTTGGTATCTGTGATCCTCTGGGTTCAACGTTGAGACCTTTTTTTTTCTGTTTTCATGTAAAAACTTTTCCTTTCATGCCATTTTATTCTACACCTAATTCCCCTTTTCTGTAATCTGTCTTCATATTTTAGCCTTTTTTGGATACACTTATGAAGACAGCTAAAAGTGTTTTTTATTGGTGTAGATGATGCCTTTCATGAAGTTTTGTGGGTGTCACAAAATACAAATGGGCTAAGGTATGATTTGCACCTTACACAACATTCGTCAACCTACACATGTGAGTACACAGACAATTTCAACTTCAGAAATTCTTTGTTTTTAGACCTACAAAATAAAACAAACATGGGTTTACACAAGCTTATTTTGCACCCACGATAAGTGAACACAAGATGTACACAATATTTACCCCACAAACAATATGCAAATTGTATTTTTAAAGTTATGTGATGTATTATGTAATGTCTCAGATAAATAATTTTGGATATTGTCTGCATTGGGAATATTATCATATTCCTGGGTGTTCAATATGTCATAATACGACAACGGAACACGATATACGATATGGGTAATACGATCCCCAAATGTTCATTTATCCATTCGCTGGGCTGCTTTTCCTGTTAGGGTCCCTCTCAGATGAGGGAAGGCGGGATACACCCTGAACAACAAAACCACTGAGCACAACACAACCCTTCACACGCACACAGAGGTGCAATTTGGAACAGCAAATTAGTCGAATGTACATGTCTTTGGATTGAGGTGTTTGGGGACACCGAGTACCTGGGGGAAACTCACAGAAGCATGGGGTAAACCTACAAACTCCACACAGAAATGCCCTCGCCGAGCCCAGGACGCAAACTTAGGACCTTCTTGCTGTGAGGAGGACATGCCATCCACTACGCCACGGTGCTGCTACGCCCTGATCCCTAAAATGTGAGGCCTTGCATCACTAAGAAACATGGTAAACAATATTTAGAGTAAAATCCTGTAACATTCTTAAACTATTATAAAACCCCAGAAAGATTCAACAATATTTGTGTCTTGCTTTTTTGTTCGTTGTTACGACATGTGTTTGTGAACTTATTTATGGTGCATTAAGTGGTTTGTACGTCCGCCTCGTTCGCCCAATGCCTGCATGTGTCTCGTCCGGGTACTCCGGTTTCCTCCCACAGTCCAAAGACGCACATATTAGATTCACTGACTGTTCCAAATTGCCCTGAGGTGTAGGTGTGAATGGGAACGGTTGTGCATGTGTTGCCCTGCAGTGGTTTGGTGAACAGTTCAGGGTGTACTCCGCCTTCGCCCAGAGTTTGCTCTTATGGGCTCCAGCCTCCCCTCGTCCCTTATAGTGAGATTATTTTCAGCAAAAGACTGAAAGAGTGAGCAAGTGAGAGTAAAACACTGTGTAGGGGGAACATTTAGTGTGTCCATATTGCTGCTCCTTTAAGAGAGATTCATCTGGTGTGTTGCAGCGCCACAGGTTTGCTACCTGTCTCTGCTAACAACAGTGTGCACGCGCGCAGTACAGGCTCGCGCTCAGCGCTCAGTAACAGAGTAGCGCTGAATGGTTGCCGGTGTAGCCCCGCCCCCAGAGCCGAGCTCACACGTCCCCTCGGTGCTCTCAGGACTCGCGTCTGAACGGCGTAGAGAGCCATAAGACGCTCGCGCTGCTTCTCCGCGAGTTCTCCAAACCCGGGTGTCGACCATGCTGGACCCGTCCTCCAGTGAAGAATCCGAGGCCGAACTTCCACCAGAGGACGAAGTGACGGTCAAAACTCTGGGTGAAAAACTCCCGGAAAAAACCTCCAAGTCGGAAAAAAGCGAGAAAAGCTCAGGAGGAGCGGCGCGGACGCAACACAGCAAGAATGCAGTCCCTCCTTCTCCTGAGGTCGAGAAGAAAAACGAGCAGGACAGAGTCCAGAGGGAGGAAACGGAGAGGAAAACCAAACTGCAGATTTATGTGTTTGTCCTGCGGTGCATAGCGTATCCGTTCAATGCCAAACAGCCGACAGACATGGCACGGAGACAGCAGAAGGTGAGTGTGTTTCGAACAAGTGAAAATAAACACCTGTTACACTCAGTGCGTTCTCTCACACTACCTCTGGCTCTACAGCACCAGTTCAGTACACACGCTGTCTTTACGTAAACCAGTTTTCATCACTTCTAGCAAGCTATACGTTCCCTATTCATTTGCTCTGAGATAAAAGCTTTAAAAGCGGACTATAATAATAAAAACAAAAACAAAAACGCAAAGGTACAGAAGGTGTTTGTTTAAAGGTTCCACCCAGGAAAAGGGAAGCTGCAGTTTAGTACTATTTACTTTGAGAATGTCAGATTGAAGATGTAGGCTGTTTCACAAACAGGGTGTACTTTTAGGGTTCACAGCAGCTCAAGAATCAAACTCCTAGTTTTTGTGCTTTCTTGTAACCAGTCATCACCGTGTGAGACGTGAATATTTTGTGTGAAGAATCAGAGCTACTATATGACACTGGGTGAAAGTATACCAGGTTCAGGGTCTCTAGAATAACGACATCTGCTTGTAGTGTATCAGGATTGTAAAGAATTCACAGCATTAAGAATAAAAGATCACCAAGCACATTATCTGAGCAGGTTTCATGCGACATTAGATGTATGTTTTATTAACTGCAGTAACAACGGAATCAGTGACAATCACTGTGGTTTTCCGGAGGAGACACATTTTGACGAACATGCTTATCAAGCTGATGTGGAACTCAAGTACAGGAAGGATTTCACATCCAATCCCAGTTATATTTTTTAGGAAGCTATACAGTACTATGCTGCTTCAGAAAAAGCAATTAATATCTGAAAAGAAAAAAAACCACTTATGTTCTCCACATGTAATGTCTGCTTTTCGTAGAAGACATTTTTTGACGGACGAACAATCCCGACAAATCCACTTAGATTATAAATAAAGCTTACATGCAGCAGATCATCTTTCTAGATTGTATGAAAAAGAAAAACCTACAAAGGAAAAGTTAGTTAGTAATTAGGGGGCAATTCAGAATATTATCAGGAAAAAGCTACTGTTTTTATCACAGTGGAGAGAATTGAATTCTGTGCTTAGTCAAATGTTAATCAATATTTTCCTCTGATAACACTTTATCAGAATAGAGTAAAGATTTCATTAGTGTATTGTTGTATAGTCTTCCTCTATTCAACAATAAACAAGACTCAGTCATAAAGTAAGCAATTGCCTACTTATATAATTTTAAAAAGACAACCCTGTCCATGGATCAGCCCAGTTCATGTTCCTCAACTTCCATCCACTCTGGTCAGCTTCGGGCTACAAAAATGACAAGCATTAGTGGACAGTTGGCACTGTCTCAACACTCACTCACTTGCCAAATCACTTAATTCTACTACTACTGTTACGGAAGGCTAGCGTCTGTCTCAGCTGATACTGGGCGAAGGTGGGGCACACCCTGATCTGCTTGCCAGACCATGAAAGGGGCAACATAGACACAACCATTCACATCGACACCTAGGGGCAATTTGAATCGGATAATTAGCCTTATGTCCATGTCTTTGAGCTATGGGAGGAACTTGGAGTATTCAGAAGAAATCCATGCAAGCACGGGGAGATGTGTTGGTGGTGGTGGGATGACCTTTTCCCTATTCCTCCACCTTCATGGCTCCAGTTCCCTTGAGCAAGGCACCTAACACCCCCACTGCTCTTTGGGCACTGCAATGTGGCTGCCCACTGCGCCGAGGGTTTGTGTGTGCTCACTTTGGATGAGTCAAAATGCAGAGTCAGGATTAATTAAGTATATTTCTTCATTCGTTAATTTTCTGAACTGCTTAATCTTAATTAAGGTCACAGGGATGCTGGCACCCATCTCAGCCAACTCTGAGCGAGGGCGAGGTACACCCTGGACAGCTCGCCAGGCCATGGCAGGGCATTAATACAGTATATTAAAATAAAAATTGAAAAACACGCAGACTCTACACGGAAATGCCTGCGCCACGGGACTCGAACCCAAGACCTTCTTGCTGTGAGGCACACCCACTAACCATTACACCACCATGCTGCACCTGTCTCACTTACATACTGCAAATAATAGATATAAAGGCAGAGGGCACTATGAGGGTGTTCAAGAGTGAAGAATTCCAGCTCTATAAATATGTCATTTAAATCTGTGTTGACTTTAAAAGGGCCTAATTGCATGCTCCTGCAGGGTTCAAAGAAAGACTGTATAGATTTAATGTGACCTTTAACACTCACTCATTTGCCAAGCTGCATAATCCTACTAGGGTTGCGGGGTGGCTGGAACCGATCACAGCCAGAATGGTAAATGAATTGTTCACCGAACAGCTCGTCAGACCAACGCCGGCCCAACACACACAACCATTTACACTCACACCCACACCAATTTGGCAATTTGGAACAGACAATGTGCATGTCTTTGGATTATGATCCTAATGTACATGTCTTTGGATTGTGGAAAAAAAATGGAGTACCTGGAGGAAACCCATGCAAGTACAAATAAAGCATGCAAACCGCACACAGAAATTCCTGATCCTGAGACCCGAACCCAAGACCTTCTTGCTGTGAGGTGGCCATGCTACCCACCGCCCTAACCACGTGGCCTAAATAACCCAGAGCCCTAACCACTGAGCCACCACTGACTGCCCTTATAGATGTCTCTACTGATGGGATGCCAATCTTGTTGAACTTATTCAGTGTATAATATTATTTTGATTTGTTGTTCGGATGTGGTTTCAGGTAAAAACAAATGCCTGAAAAGTTTTCAAAAAACAAAACTGTCTTCTTTTTATACATTCCCACATTTCAGACACGTAAAGTCCCTGCCAAAGAGTGAATAGACAATCAGCATTGCAGTGCATATGTACCTTCATACAGATCACCTACAAGTCATGAAAAATCAAGTCGATGGTGGTCTTAGGTAGTGTGATAAGCTCTAAATAACTTGAATTATTTCTTACCTTCAGCATTCACTACTGTGAAGAATTCAGTTTTCAGGGATGTGCCGTCCTTTAAGAAATCCTTTATACACTAAAGACATATCTATATTATACACTAAAGATGTGCATATCAGATTCACTGACTGTTCACACAGCTGTATAAACCTAAATTCACTCTTGAGACTAACTCCACTTTTTGGCCAATGGGCCAAATAATATGTGTGGTTTCACAGTCTCACTTCCACTTCTGATTAGAGGGTGTTTAAAATGAAAAATTCTTGATGTAGAGAAGCACCAGGTAGTCGGCTCTATGTTGCCATGAGGCCCATGCTGATTAGATTTTGACATCAAGTAATTTTTACATTGTAACATTCAGGATGATTTTAATCAATGGTTGACATTTTCTGCTATTTTCACTCCACAAAATGACATTTATTCAAATAAACACGGTAATTTTGGTAGAATTAACACAAGTTTTTTTTTTTTTTTCATATTTCAGATAACAGTGCAAAAAACACATTTCAGTGTGCAGTACCTCTGGTATGTTTACTGTTTTGGAACAACTCATTTATTCACCTTCAGTAAGAGTTTTATCCTAGTCATGGTTTTGCTGAATTTGGAGATTATCTCAGACATTGGGCATGAAGTAGTACATGGTATGGATTACCTATCCATCACTGAACACAACACTCATACACACACACACACACACACACACACACACACACACACACACACACACACACACACACACACACTCACAGCAGTATAGGGTAGGCAATCAATCTCCTCCAGTAAACTACTAGAGGGAGACCTGCAGGTACCTGGGGAGAACTCCAGACTGGCAATAACCTGCATTCAGGATCAGACCAGGGACCCTGCAGCGGTGAGGTGGCAGCACTACACAGTGCACCATCATGCTGCCTTTATGTCCAAATTAAGAACAAAGCAAGAATGAACAGCAGTGATTATTGGTTTCAATTGTAATTTACTTGGCGGCACGGTGGCGTAGTGGTTAGCACGTCCGCCTCACAGCAAGAAGGTCCTGGGTTCATTTCCCAGCTCGGGCGTTTCTGTGTGGAGTTTGCATGTTCTCCCCGTGCTTGCGTGGGTTTCCTCCGGGTACTCCGGT
>JBCNYG010000007.1:10282536-10301320 GCA_039654305.1 Porochilus rendahli | reverse complement strand
TGTGTGTGTGTGTGTGTGTGTGTGTGTGTGTGTGTGTGTGTGTGTGTGTGTGTGTGAGTGTGTGTGTGTGTGTGTGTTTGATTACTGGGCTGAACGTGTGCAGTTACAGTTAACCAGCTCTCTGTTTAATCTTTTGTTTGCTGCTCATGGGATTTACTGTAATGACCACATAAGGGATGCATCCAAGGGTTCTTAAAATTCATTGCAGCCAGGGACCCTTTTAATTGAAAATAAATTGCAAGCTTAATCAACAGAGCTTCCCTTTGACAGAACACATTAGGGCCTACTTGTGTATTTCATTGCTGATTCCGGGTCTACTTTCTAGCCTCATGTGCACCTAGCATGACTCCATTTCCCAACAGCCATAGCCATTTCCTTGTTCAAGGTCACCAGTCCTCTAAGTACACATATCTCCTCCCAGTCTTAACACAGTGCTATAAATAACACATCATCATGTCAGTCAGACAATTCTGAGTTTTGTTTCAAGAACATTTTTTGCGATGATACCAAGCAGATGATTCCTTGCTTTGCTTTTAGGCTTTTGGTACTTTGCGTTTGGTTCGACTGTTTAGATCTCTTGACTCATGTCTGTTTTTCTATGACTGTGATTTTGTTGATCTGCCCATTGTAGTAACTTCCTTTTCTTTTTGGTTGAATGCCATTCAATTAGAATGTCCTTCCAAACTGACAAATAACTATAAGAATAAGCCATAATAACTATTCTAACTATGATCTTTGACTGTGTAACTAATTATTAAAATCTCAGGTAGAGCCAGTGTATTAGTGTCCAATATTCATTCATAAAGTTCAGCTTTTCAAATACACCTTTCTGTTTTTCTGCTGCACTTCGTCTTCCTCTTGCTTCTACCCTTAGGCGTGGCCACAGTGGATCATCCGTCTCCATCTCGTTCTGTTTTCTGCATCCCTCTCAGTCACCTGTACATCCTCCCTCACCTCATCCATAAATCTCCTCTTTGACCTTCCTGTTCTCCTCCTACCAGGCAGTTCCGTCTTCAGCCTTCTTCTTCCAATATACCCTTCATCCCTCCTCTGCACATGCCCAAACCATCTTAATCGGGTGCCTCTCACTTCATCCCCAGACACTTCTACCGGTGCTGTCCTTCTAACATATTTCCTATTCTTTCCATTCCTAACACTCCCAGAGAAACATTCAGCTGTACTAAGGCTCCACGTTTACACCAGTTTACTTACTACAGCAAAAAAAATAGTCTCTACCTTTGGTAACTAGCAGCCTTTTGAATATATACTTTGGTGCAGAAAGAATCATGAGTGTGTAGCTTCTGTGGAAGAAATGCAATAAATATTTATTTTTATTACAGCTCCTGTGGTTACTATCTGACACTATTTAACTTATCTGCATTCCTTTAAAGAGTGGACAGTGTGATCTCATGGAGTATAAGTCTCTTATTCAGGCATTTATTCAAATTTATTAACTCTAAAAGGTATGAATGCATTCCATCTGGGATGGTAAGCACTTGGTTTTCAATTTTGGGTTTAAGATATTCCTCTTCTTTTCTAAATGTAGACTATTGATAAAGCTAAACTGTAGAACACACACGGCCCTCTTCTAATGCTATGTTTATACCTTAGATTGCACTGCTAAAATGTTATAATGTCTATCATCTCAGTTTATGTGTTTGACATCACTCTCACTCACCTCAGTGTACGTGACGCCGTTAAAGGGAACACAAAATGTTCAAGACCCCTGCTGTGTAGGAACACTTTAAATTAAGCAATAAACAAAGTCAGTGTGCCAAATTTACACAACAGCTGTACTACAAATACTGCAGAATTCAAGAATCCTTAAAAAAATAAAGCCTTGTATTAAATTGTATATTGAAAGGCACATGTTGAAGTGCTGTGCTGTCCGTCTCAGTCCACGAATAGAGATTTGTCTGGGTGAGTTGTGTTCTGCATTCCCTTTCAGAACCTCCCTGGCTGAAGTTTAGAATATTTGCTGTTGATTAATACTGAAACTCTTGAGCACAAACACTTTACTGGCATTCACTCATTATCGTGTCTTAAACTATGAATTAATATTGTTATAATTAATAATCAGACTGACTTTGAATTCACTCTCACTGCCTTTATCTTTAATTTCATTATCATTTACTACTCTGAAGCAGGGGTACATCATGGAACCTGAAGTGAAAAGGGTTTTTTATCTTTACTTTGGGCATTCTACAATGGCAATGTGGGACGAAATACTGAACTGATAGATCAGAGGGAGAGGTTGACTGTAAAGCCCTCCCACCGTGAAAATTAATAGATGGACTTGGCACAAAAGGAGACCAGTCAGGGTGCTCCCCCTCTGTCTCTCTCTGTCTCTCTCTCTTTATGTTATTCTGGAGTTAAGTTAGCCACTGTCTCACCGACTTTTTCAAAGTGTCTAGATAAGCTTCTGGATCTTTTATCTTTCGCATATGTGCTCTTGCGCTATAAAAACCCCCCACAGAAATCAGGGATGTTTTATATATAAATTGCATATGCATATTGTTTTACTCCTCACCTTTATTTTAAAAATATTTAGGTCTCAAAAGAATCTGAAGTGAAGAGTATCACCTTGTGGTTAATAAATGGTCTATCTTTAGACTATGTTTGATTTTTATTTATTTATCTATTTATCTATTATTTTTGATATACTGCATTAATCCTGCAAGAGAAATTATTGCCTCTGCATTTTACCCATCTAAAGTGAGCACACACACACACACACATGCGCAATCTGGGCTGCCACACACTGCGGCACCCAGAGAGCAGTTGGGGGATTGGTGCCTTGCTTAAGGGCACTTTAGCCATGAAGGTGGAGGAAGTGAAGGTGCAGCTCACTCCCCCCCGCTACACATTTTTCCTGCTGGTTTGGAAATTGAACCAGCGACCTTGAAATCTCAAACCCGCATTTCTAACAATTAGGCCACAGCTGCCCCCATTTGTATCACAATTCCGGGTTAAATGAGTGTTTCTGAGGAGGTGCAGTTCAAAATGTGACTTAATGCACAAGCAGTACATGCTTCTCATTTGTTTAAACTTACTGTTCAGTAAACTACAGTTAATGCAGCACTTGGGGACCAGCTGGATATTGAAAAAAGGGGATCAATAGAATTTATGCTAATTTTTAACAGGTGAATTTTGGTAGTTAGCATAATAATTACAAAGTCCTTCATTTCTTGGCCATGGTAAATGCTAATAACACGAAGCTTAAAATTCTTGTTTGTGATATCACTTTGATGCACTGGATCAAATTTGGTGAGCATTGGCCACTAGGGGGTGCTATAGATACAACAAGTCTATCTCACGTGTATCATCTGATTTGTACGAAAGTTGATGAGCACAATCGTGTGCTATTCCTGTGCTCACAACTACAGTGGCGTTGTGATTGCTTTACGTGGATGTGGCCTATTATGCTAACAATTGCAGTGTTTAGAATTCACGAGTTACATTCGAGTGAGTAAAGAAAATTTATAGTGTAAACAGAAAATACTTCCTAGAATCTATTTACTAAAAATGACACGTGCACCATGAGTTGGTGCCAAAATCAAGGTAAAAAAGTTTTGTCCCATGATTCCCAAACCGAATGTTTCACATTCAGACCTATTACATCCCCACATTACCTGAATTGAGCTTAATCAGATCACATGAGCACCTCTTAAAGACAGTCATTGTCTATAGTCCATATTAGTTCTGCGCCAGTGGGCACTTGAACATTCTTCCGGGAATAAACGTGTGTGTAAGTATAAGACCAGGTGTTTAAAACAGGTGTAGGTTGTGTAATGTGTAACTGTGTAGGTTGTGATGAGCTTGTGTATTATCCCTCAGGCACTTGCTTCACACTGATGTGCAGAATATCTGCAAGAATCACTAACAATTCTACGTTCCTCCTTTCCACTGTTTCTCACTATTGATATGATCTTATTTTTTGTTTGTGAATGGAATACTAAGGTGTTTCAATTATTGAAAACACCTTTTGACAACACCTCAGTTTTCTTACTAAACGCTTTCATCATCTTATTGCTTAGGGTTCAGGTTGAGCTTTTGTGCCGTTTGAAACATTTTGTGTTTATTAGCCTGTACAATAATACATAAGCATGTATATATACATAGCATGTATACGGTAATACACTAACATTCACTTTAGCAATCACACTTTGTCAAGAGCAGTTCATAATATCTTCACAAATAACTTAATAGGACTTGTTTTTATAAAAATTGTCACATGCCTTGTCGTCTTTTTCTCAGCTCAACAAACAGCAGCTGCAAGCGGTGAAGGAGAGATTTCAGGCCTTCCTGAAAGGAGAGACACAGATTGTAGCTGACGAAGCTTTCTGCAATGCTGTGCGCAGTTACTATGAGGCAAGATTTTTTTTCGTACTGTTAAATATCTGCTTTAGTTTGAGGAACATTATATAATGGCCTCACAAGCATTTTTATGCACAATTTCCACCACTTAAAAAAATGTTGGAATGTAAGTCATGATTTACGAGATGCTATGTCATAATTGACGTACTTACTCATAATTACCACTAAGGATTTTGGAAATATGAGCATCTCATAATTATGACTTACAGTCTGACCCCATTTTTTTCTCGATTGGTGAAAATGGAGTTCCATAGTGTGTAGTGTGTGAAAGCATGTTTACTGAATATTTTCCCTTTTTGGCTATTGCATGATTTAGTTTAACATATTTTATGTCACGCAAGTATTCCATTATTAAATTATTCCATTATTTTATCCATTATTTTATTTGTTGTGGATGGTATTATGTTTTATTTGCATATATTTTATAGCAAATACAGGCTAATCAGAGAATAAATTAATTATTTTAAACTGTAAAAGATGTATGCAATATATGACTCATTTCTGTGGTACTCCTTTAGTAAGATTGGTAAGATTCTTATAAGGCACAGATAAGTGCAAGCAGGATGAATTTGTTGGAATTGAAGAAATTGTTGGTTCTCATAGCATATTTTAACAAGCATTAACACAGTGCTTATAATTTAGGGGATATGTTTGAAAACTCAAGGTAAATTACCTTTTTCAAGCCTTAATTTAATAAAAATAACGGTATATGCAATCTCCTAAGGAGAATGTCGGTGTACCCTTGGCCTCAGAACCCAGTATTACTTTTATCTTCCTCTTAATTCGGGGTCGGGTCGTGGGGGCAGCAGTCTAAGCAGTGAGCTCCAGACATCTTTCTCCCCAGCCACTTCCTCCAGCTCTTCCAGGGAAACACCAAGGCTTTGCGGACCAGCTGAGAGACATAGTCCCTCCAGCGTGTTCTGGGTCGGCCCCAAGGTCTCTTCCCGGTTGGACATACCCGAAATTTCACACCAAGGTGGCGTTCGGGAGGGATTCTAATCAGATGCCCGAGCCACCTCAACTTGCTCCTCTCAACGTGGAAAAGCAGCGGTTTTATTCCGAGCTCCTCTTGGATGACCGAACTATCACCCTATCTGCCACCCTGTGAAGGAAGCTCATTTCAGCTGCCTGTATTCACGATCAAAAATTATTTCTTGTAGGCGTTTTTTCTTCTAATTTTCCAACAATCTCTGGCATCTGACTCAAGTAGCATACATTTTTAGGCACACACTTAGATGCAGTATGTGCTAATTGGACTGAGATTATACTGTAAGCTATAATTAATTATTTCAGTGTTTTAAAGTCACATTTTAAGAGGAATTTTAACTTGTGTATGTCCAGTTAATATTTCAGGTAATTTTAGATAATCATAAATATTTAAAATGTCCACGTTACAGAGATTTAAGGTGTTTTTTGACACAAAATAGAAGTCACCCTTTCATTGTAAGGTAGGCTGAGTTACATTCTTTTTAATGTTTAATTATTTAATGAATTAATTAATGATTAATAGTTCATTATTTAATCAGAGTGTTGTGAAACCAGGGTTGGTTACAGTGACCTAGCAACCAAGACCAAAACTACATGTTGAATACGTATTTCATGAAAGAAAATCCTGTGGGTATTCATGCCTTTGGCCACCTCACCTTTACACACATGCTAGCATTAATGCTAGTATCCTTAACAAAGTTAGTGCATGATGAATGATAAATATGATCTGGCAATCTTACTATAGTAATAGGTGTCATACATTGGGTAACATTATGTGGGTTGCAGCCTTTGTGAAACTGGTGAATGCTCTCCTGCCCTTTTTTGGCTTCAGCAAAAGTCAGAGTGCCATAATATGTATAAGAAGGATGGATGGGACTTTAATGGTTTTGGCCATTAAAAGAGACGAGACTTTAACAGTAAGTAGGGAGTTGACACCTGAATTGGAATGCCTGCCCTTAAAATTCAGACAGACACAGTTTCCTTGAAATAAATCAGTTCTATTGGTGCGGGGCTTGAACAGTATTTGTATAAATAATATGAGGGACTTTATATAGTGGGGTTCTCTAGAGGAAGAGCTTTTCTTGGGAAGCCACTTTCAGAAGAGTGGAATTTATATATTTAAATATATAAATATATATATATATATATTATATATATTATAGCAGCAAAGGGGCTTAAAGTTAAAATTTAATATTCAGAAAGCTGGAATGTGGTGACCATCTTATTGTGTGAGATGAACAGTTGTCTACCAACTTGTCAAACTCTTAAGGCATTGGTTTTATTTAAGCTGTCTCTAGATGTATTATGAATGAGTTGACGCTTGACAGGGGTCTCTGTGACTTGCAAGGTGTTAAGCCTGTATGAGTGGAATCTAACCTAACTCTGTATCCGGATCTAGATTTGCCAAAGGAGTGTGCTGCATCAGCCACAGATGTCTGAGTCACTGCATTTTTTTTCATGTTACCAAGGCAGTAAGCACATAACTGGCTGTTTTCAAATGATCAACTTCCCTGCTGCACAAACATTAGGCTTGCAGTATGGTTAATCATTTTGTATATATCTAAAAAAAAATCTGTGGAAAAACTAACCCAAATGAAGGAAATGAGTGGTCTATTGTGTAAAGGCGAAACCAACTCCAGGCCCAGAACCACATGCTAGAAAAAGTCAGGTATCATATTTAACAATAAGCCGGAAGTGATGTACTGCAGCAGCTTCAGCTAGCAGACTGGGAGTGCTGGTTATTAATCTAGATAGTGTTTTTGTAGGAAGTTGGTCTAACCGTTAACGTTTTGACATTGGCACATAAAGTAAAGCAGCTAGCCGTTTTTAAATTTAAAATCTTCTTATTGGCCTGTTTGAATTGCGGAATATTACAAAACTTCACCATCAGAGTCACCCAAACTTAATCCACTCACTTTGTTTCAAACTCTCTTGGATTAGTCCGTGAATCGATGCAGTCAGAGGGTGCCAGCAGAGGGTGATGTTATGCTCTGATCTGTTGGATGCAAACATGATCTGTAGTTTGTGGCGCTACTGTCACTTTGAATTATTTATTTAATTGACTAAGGTGGCGGAGCTCAGCTCCAGCGCGCTCCGGCACACTTTAACCCCTGGTAGCAAACTATTGGCAATATAATATATTATATCATATTTGTTAATCCACAACCGAAAATGCGATCCCTGCCAGCTCCATGCCAACCAGCTCTTTCTTCATTTGATGGAAAGAACATATATTTATTGAATTTCTGAGAATTGTAATAAAATATTAATAATGCTGTATTTCTCACAGTACAGCACACCTGATATTGTGGCATATTCCAATTTAAGCTCGAGGAAAAACTGTTATTTCTTCTCATAACCTGTCATAAGCTTTAATCTTTCGGATGATTAGTGTATTGGTATATATGAACAAATAAACGTCTCTTCATTTTGGTGTCAATTTCTACTTGTTTTCCATTATGTAAATCACGATGGCGTATCCGTTCCTCAATGAGACCTCAGCCAGTTGGACTGTGTGCATTACCCAGGGCTCAAACTTGTGAACCCTGAATGATAGGGCAAGCATTTCAATATTTCGCCAGTTGGAAGCCACAGAATATTGGCTTTTTTAGGATAGAAATAAACAGGCAGTCCTTAATTATATTAGGTTGTGAAGAACTGTCTGTATTTAAACTCATATATGGAAATCTGAATTAGCCCTCATGATTATGGATGAGTAAGATAGCAAGGTAACATTGTGTGTACACCTAGAAGTTTAAATGTATGAATGTGTTAAAACATACAGTGTAATAGGAGTATCCAGATGGTTTACACAAGACAGTCAAAATGTTGAGTATGTGATGCTTCACATTTCTTAGCTAACAAGAGGTGGGATCACCTACCTATTTTCAGCCAGTTGGAGGAAGGCATGTCGCCAACACTTATGGCAGTGTAATTTTTACTAAAATAAAAGAATAAAAGATGTTATCGAAGCGATTTATCAAAAAAAGGCCAAAATTTGTCATTTCTATCCATAGTGTTGTTCCTAAAAATAACTCTTGGTAGACTCATGTTTGCATCATATTAGCTACAAGTCCCTATTTCTGTGACTACATCTTATTCTGTAGCTGTGACACTGTTAGTATTGTAACATTATTATATTTCCTAAACATTATATTAACATAATCATCATAAATCCAGCTTTAGCTGTCATTTATAAATCCTGAACCTGTAAGTGCAACAAGATGATTATGAGTATGAGATGAGTATATAGAACAGGTCAACCAAGGAAGCCAATAGTATTGTGTGAGCTCTGAAGATAAAACCCAAAAGCAGTCAGTTTCATCAGCAATAACCTCCACAGGCTGGGAGTGAGGGTATCACAATCGATCGTTGGAGTAAGACTTTGAGAGCAGAAATAAAGACGCCATACCACAGGTTGCAAATAAAAGAGATGCAGAGATATTACTCCCAAATGGGCCAACAGAAAAATATTCTGTTAGTACTGGCCAGAGATCGTTTAAACACTTTTTTTTTGACCCAAATAAATAAACAACATGTTTGTCTGTGAGCTAATGCATGCAGAAGTGGGTGGATGTCCCTTTTCTGAGGCAGTGTTAGGCAGCCCCAACAATTTAAAAAACATATGGTTGGCTAGCATCAAGTAACTCCAAAGAAGCACATAACAGCCTTCTTCTTTCTTGTTTTGTACTTGTTGCATGGTAGGCCTAGGCTGCCTGGTGGGTGGGAATTTGCCCTGACTAAATTAATGAAACCAAAAAACCTGGAACCAAGAGTAACCTCAACTAAATTGATGGAAACACCCAAGTTTGGGAGGAAATTCAGTGGAGGCAGTGTCATGGCTTGCACACGTACAGCTGCTTCTGGAACTGGATCATTAATCTTTATTGATATTGTAATGCATAATGGTAGTAGCAGAATGAATTCGGAAGTGTACAAATCACTCAGTCTTCTGATTTAAAGAGAGCTACATTTAAATTAATTTGGAGGAACTTCATGCAGCAAAACACGTTAACGACAAAATATTTCAGGGGGCTAATCAGTGTACGGTGTTATTTGCTTTACTTTACTTGATGCCTCTGTTCCAAAATTTTTGATGGTAAGTTAATGTGTACTTATTAGGAAGTAAGATAAAGTCTTATTCATCATTAATTCTCAAACCTGGGTGTGTTACATGTATGCCTTAAATGGTGGGGAAAAATGTATGGAGTTGTAAATCCTACGACCCTAAAGGGATGGCTGTCTAGCAGCTGAGCGTTACTGTCAGTCCTAAAGAAAATTACATCTGATGTAAATCTCCTGCAATTCACATATTGATGGGGCTTGGATCGTTTCATCTAGCTGCTTAAGCATTGATCTGACTTTAGACTAGTGTTTAGTGTTTGAATGCTGTTATTCTTAAGGACAGAGTTCTGAAGTATTTTTCCCAACATTAAAGGATATTTTCAGTAAGAAAACAGTAGGCAGCTCATTCTTAATACAAAATTAATGCAGAGTCGCATCAGTCCAAATAAATCTCACAGTGTTTCTTTCTCTCTCTATTTCTCCATGTCTCTCTCATCCTCTCTTCTCACTCTCTCTTGCCCTCTTTCCGTCTTTCTATATCTCTCCTTCACAATTTTTTTTCTCTCTCACTCACACATAACACCAGAACACTCATGAGGACAAGTCAGGTTACTAAGCAACCTGTTGGATTCAAAAGCTAAGAATGGAGATGTGATCTCTTGATCTCTACAACCTTTAGGAATCACAAGTTATTCTTTTCCCTTCATGTGTTTGAGGTTAAAAAATAGTTTTTTGACTAAATGTGTGGTGGTGGGGGAGTAAGCCGCACCTTCCCTTAATCCACCTTCATGGCTGAAGTGCCCTTGAGCAAGGCACCAAACCCCCAACTGCTCTTCGGGTGCCCCAAAGTGTGCGGCAGCTCACTGCTCCGATTGTGTGTGCTCACTTTGGATGGGTTAAATGCAGAGGCAGTAATTTCCCAAGCAGGATTAATAGAGCATATCAAAAATAATAGATAAATTAATAAATACATTTCATACAAATGAATACAGTGTAGCAAAAAAAAAATCATAGTAATAAGAGACTTTGCCCTTGGACTTTGACATAAAGTGCAGTAAAAACTTCTTTGCCCTTGAAAAGGACAAATCCAGATAAATAAGTTGTTTTTATTTGTCAGCCTGAAAAGTAGCATCATAGGACGTTAAATCCACAGCATGGAAAAAATCTCCAGCAGGTATTTAAGTGGCCTATTTATCGCAGACAATTTACATTTTATCTTGTCAGATGAAAGTGACTTAATAGTCACAAGGTATTATTTGAAGTGAGATTTGATCTTTGTGTAAGGTGCTCCTGTAAAACCAGACAGAACACAACAGAAGTTGAGGTTGCTACTAAGAAAATCATATATAAGTATATTTCTAGTGTGTGGATACTGAAGAAAGTAGACTGGAAATGAAATGAAACCATAATCTTTGCTGATGTGATGCATGTGTTTAGGCATTTGTATCATTCGGTATGGCTTGCACCTTGTACTTTGTGATGTCATTTGAGTGAACTTGGGTGAATTTACGCTTGTGTTGTGTGAACTGTCTGACTGTGAACCTTTACATCTCCATAAAAACCCCAGCAATTATGTGTTTCAGAAGTTTCTTTCTGAATATTTTTTAAGGTCTGTCAAATTGTCATCGCCAATTACAAAGCCATTGTGTGTAAATATAGAAGCTGACATTTTCAGCCTTTCCCAAGTATTTAACATGCCAGTTTTGTCACAGTCTGTTATCACAGTTTATGCCTCCATAAAATGTTGTTATGACAGCGAGCAAGAGTTTTTGGTGTTTATGACTTTGGGGAAATTCTGCCAAGCAGAATTAAACATAATAATGACAATAATAATAAAATCAACAGGTCAGGAACAACAAATTAATTACCCAAACACAATTTGAAATGAATAGGCACAAAACATTTTTAAATAAAAACTGAAAATCACCTATTGAAAACGCCGTTCCTTTGGAGAAATAATTTCCTTTTTTCTTCTCCCTTTGCATTTGCTGACCTTTCAAATAATAATAATTGCCTTAGCCAAATTAGCCCCTAGCACTGAATAATTATATGTAGAAAACTAGCCAATCAAGCCCACCTAAGGTTGACAGACGGCTCCTGCAGGTTGAGATTCCAAGGTTTTTTAATGGCATTTATAAAAAGCAAATGTTCTGTGAGAAAAGTACATTTTAGGAAAGTTGCTAGCAAATTGTAAACAGTGTACTTTTACTGTCAACTATTCAATTCAGTTCAGATTTATTTGTATGGCCCTTTTTATAATTGACATTGTCAAAAAGCAGCTTTACATAGTAAAATAAATTTAAGGAGAAATCTAAAACTTTTTCTACAACCCCCTACACACCTCAGCAATACACGGGGGGCTGGGAGGGGGGTGTTGATTGGTATTCTTACAACAGTGTAACGGTAAAAGAAGAGTTTATTAGTGCTGGGTGCAAGCAGGGACTCCGGCATGACTAACATTTGGCAGCACAACAAAACAGAGAGAAACCTGAAGGAAGGCAGACATGGGGGCACCCTGAAACATTTGCCAATCAGCCACTCCACTGTCCACGGACCTTGGTGAGCATGTAGAGTGAGAGAGCAACAGCATCACAACGCCACAGTTTACCAGAACTCTCTATGCCTGAGAACCCCCAGATCTGCTCCTTTACCCAATAAAAGCCTAGTAACATTCATCAATAAAGTGATTGTACAGTTCAGTAGCAAAGGCAACGTACCGACAGCATCTGAAAAGGGAGAGAGCTGTCACTCACAGTGTCACTCACAGTGATCACATGGCCATCTGTGAGCTACTCCAAATGCACAGGCACCGCAGTTTGTAAAGAGGCGGGCGGCAGCATCACATGTCACAGAGGGGCATGTGCATAAAAACAACCGTCCCTGGTTGGTGGTGATCATATGTGATAGGGAGGCAACATTTGACTGGTGGGAATCGGATGACTAAACATTGGGGGAGAAAAAAAATAGGGGTGGGGGGGTCTTGGCTACTTTGAATATGTATATCCATCCATCCGGTTTCTGCAGCTTTCTGAAGGCAAACCCGGGCATCTCTCTCCACAGCGACACTTTCCATCTCCTCCTGGAGGATGATGAGGTAATCGCAGGCCATTCTGGGTCTGCCCTAGGGCCTCCTTCAATTTGAACATGCCTGGAAAACATCCAAAGGGAGAAGACTAGTGGGCATCATGATTAGAAGCCCGAACCATATCAGTTGACTCCTTTGGATGCAGAGGAGCAGCGGCTCTATCCTGGGCTCCCCCAGATGTCTGAGCTCCTCATCCTATCTGTGAGGTTGAGCCCAGGCACCCTTCTAATAAAAATTTCAGCCACCACTTCTCATGACCATAGATAAGAGTTGGAATGTAGATGGACTGGTAAACAGCCTTTGCTCAGCTCTGTCTTTACCGTAATGGACCAGTGTAGCACTAATTCATCTGTCCATCTCCTGCTCCATTCTACCATCATTCCTGAACAAGATCCTCCACTTATAGCAAAGACTCATCCCCGATTTAGCAATCCTGCTTTTTCCAGTTGAAAACCATGGCCTCCGATTTAAAGGAGATGACTCTCATTCCGGGCGTTTCTCACTCAGCTGTGAAATTCTCCAGTGAATGTTGAAGATCAAAGTTTTAAGAAGCCAACCGAACCACACCGTCTGAAGAAAAGCACAAATGCAATCTTAATGTTCCCAAACTAGACTCCCTCCTCTCCACAACCACGCTTGAGATTCTGTCCATGAATACCACAACACAGATTGGAAGCAAGGGGCGGCCCTGGAGAAGTCCAACACTCATTGGAAATCAGTCCGAATTGGTGCCGCGAATGCATACAGACCTCTTGCTTTGGTTAAACAGGGACTGTATAGCTTGCAGCAGTAGCACTCTTGAAGCACACACCATGCCTTCTCCAAGTCTTCAAAACATATGAAGTCTTTTAAATATGGAGACAAGTAGATGCACATGCATAAATCTTTCAAAAGATTGTGTCTATTTACTTTAAATATGTCACTGTACAGTTTTTATTTTGGTCTTGATTGTGCTGTATGGTATTTTAGTAGCTTATGTAATATTTATACACATTACCTAACTCATGCAGGTCAAATAATGGTCTATATCTTTTGCATTAAAGTGAGCACTGATTTATGCTTTTGGGCTTCAGAGAAATTAGGTAATAAAGCTAATATATCCAGATGTAAACCTTATCCTCTTTATGGACAGAGTGTACAAAGTTCTGATTTACAACTCTGAAACCAGAAGAACATTTTGCTCTGAAATGGATGCTTAATTTTATTTAGATGTGTAAATCCTAATCTGTAATAACCTGAAACGGGCAATTGTTTTATTGAATGCAACAATAAATTCCTAATTTTAAAGAAGGCAGTTTTTCAAAGAAATAGTATTATAAAAATGCTTCTTAGGCTACAGTATTTAAGTCATGAAATGTCATCATATGAGATAAAATATCCTGTGAAGTGATTATGATGGCACTGAAAACTTTTCTTCAGGGACTGAACTCTAGGGTGCTCACCAAACTAACGTGTTGAGATGATATAATTCCCTTGACTTCCTTTTTCCCATTTGACCATCCATGACTTTGGAAACTGCCAAGCCCTCATGGGACCACTTAACCAGGTACCTGCTACTTATCTTCCTAAACTCATGCAGCTCGGTCAAGCGAAGCTCAGTTTCACTGAACATGAGGACGGAATAAAGAGGGACGATGCTTTTCATGATGGCACTGATAACCAATTTGTGGCCCAAAGTCCTAATTTGCATTACGAATACCTGCTTCATTACCTCAGGCAATAAGACTATGGCACCCTCTCACAAACCCTCAATGAGTCTTTTTTTAGTTATTATTTTGTCAGTTTGTTTAATTATGAATTCAGTTTTAAGGCTCTCTGGAAATGTTTGTTTTCTCACTACTAGCCAGCTGCAGACCCACAGGCAGCTTCACTGAACATGACATGATATAGAAACTCAATCTCCCTGTTCAAACATGACTGCACCCATTAATGCTCAGCTTCATCAGTGGAGGTCTAATTGCATTGTGACCCATGGTACTGATTCCCTTTCACTCCACCAAGAGTTAGGGCTAACCGCTACACCCTAAATCCATTTAATTTCTGCCCACCATTACTGTTAAGCCCATTCATTTTTTGGGGTTTCATTACCAGTGTTCATGACAGATTTTCCAGCATTATAAGGAATTTGTCAAGTGGTCTGAGCAATACCTCCACAAATGTTTGGACCTCTCATGAGTTGTTGGCACCACCTATGTGGAGAGCCCAAACTCTGTGTCCAAACTGGAAGTGCATCATGATCATCAGTACCGCCAAGGCCTACATGGTTACCACTCGATAGACCCTATGATTGCACCATAAATCTCCTGCACTGCAACTTCACCACCATGTAATTATATATATTCATAGCCCCTTACCGAGCAATGTGGAATATGTTCAGAAAGCCGTTCAGCAGGGGTATATTTGACTCTTCATCACTCTTGCTTTTGGACTGTCTCTGGCTACTGTAAGTACTGCGTTATGCCTTATGGGCTCACTTGTGACACTCCTGAGTGTCTCAATGCTTAATAAATTACATGTTGAGGGAATGATTTATTTAGCTATTTATTTATCTTTCCCCCCAATGACCACCACCCACCAGGGAGGGATGAGAGCAAGCACATGCTCCCTCTGTGACATGTTTCATTTAATTTTCCAAATTGCTTTATTGTCAAGGGGTGGGTAGTGAATAAGTGGATAAGTGATCAATCTCTCGATTTGTGTGAGCGAGTTGGCTAGGTGCTTGATGGGTACACCCCAAAATCGGCGTTTTATTGGCTAATAGTAAGGACTTCACTTGATTCCCTTTGATGTCACACTGGGGAGTACCCAGTGAACAGACACGATTTTACATTTTCTAAAGTTGTCCCATGGTTTGCTAATATGCTGATGGTGGAAGTCGACTCTGAGTGTCCAAATTTCCAATACTTCAAGTCGGGAGGTTTCACAAGGTAAGTGTATCATTATTAATATCTGGTGTCAGTATGTTCCAAGTTTGGTTGGCGTCTGAAAAGAGAACCCAGTAACAAAATGATGAGGAAGGAGGGACCTACGGGTTGTTGAGTGACGCCATCTTGCCGAATGAGGCTTTTTTTATAGGTAGTGCACTTAAAAGTGTGCAGAGACCACTGTTTATGTGTAGTGTGTTGAGGTAGAAATCATTAAGTTGTTTGGAATTTGGCCTTTCACTATTAATTCATTAGACAAAAACAGAGTGTTTTACAAACTTCAATACAGCGTACCTCTGGCTGTAGTCATCAGAAGAAGATAATTTGGTGACATTTTGCTTGTATTTTCTGGCTGTGTTGTTTGTTTCTGCAAGTTTCCTGATCAAAATTTTTACCCACATACCTACATGGGTAGGCTGGAGCCCATCCCAACTGACTCTGGGTAAAGGAAGGGTACACCCTCAACAGTTCGCCAGGCCATCGCAGGGCCAACACAGATGCGCAACCATTTGCACACACATTTATATGTTGATGATGTCACAGAGCAGTCGTGGTCATCACTTACTGGTTGACCCGTCTTCTTTGTGATTATCTCCCTCTGATTTACCTAAACACTTTGTGACATTATCACTCCCACACAAGCTGAACATCATCTACTGAGTGTTCCACTGATTCCCCGAGGTTGGTCGTGTCATTTTGTCTCTGTGTCTCTTTGCTTGTCTGTCACAATGATGATGCACAGCTAGGGGTGGTAGCCTACTGATTGATCTACACACTTGTGATGAAGCTTCATAATCTGTGATGGTGCCACCCTGGGACATCCCACTCGCAAACTTTACGCACTGCTTCTAGTTAGTACTAGTGCTGACAAAATGTTTGGTATTTTGGTGCTCCATATTCTTTAAGTACTGATACCCATGCAGTTGTCTCTGCCTTAGCTTCTCTATGCACAAGCCACAGAGGACATATCTTCTGTGCATTTTTCTGGTCACAAGCTTTAGAGATTTGAAGGCTGCAAACTGATTGGCACATTAACAACTATAGGCACGCCTGTCCTCCTGCTTCCATCTATATACAGACTTTTTAACCTCCTGTAACCCAAACCATAATGTGAGTCTTGCCATTTCTTCACACTGATGTGGTTCCTTAACACCTGAGAAAAATTACAATTGATCAACATCCTTAAACCGTGAAAAGTTTGACAAAGGACTAATGCCTAATTCTAATGTCTTTATATGAGGATCCTACAAGGAAACACACACAATGTAGTTGCAAGAAAATATGATGTTCTCATATGAGGACAGTGGTGTGTCAAGAGGTTAATACAGTGACAAGCTGAGCATTTTGGGCAGCATAACCACCTTTTTTTCTGGCTTTTCATGTTTACCTGTGATTCATAGCTAGAATTTATCTTTGGTTCTACATTTGCTGCCTGTCAGTGTGGAAAAAAATTATAGTCATAGTTGCTGTAAAAGCCAACTTTAGGTAGAAATGACTGAAGGTGGATACAGAGTACAGAGTAAGTAGGCAGCATATTTCTGAAAGCAAAAGTAGAGTCCAGTGTCAAACCAAACGTACTTAATGGGTAAAGCTAAGGAAGAGTGCAGTCATGGTATATGAAATAGGGTATAAAATATATATGGTACCTACTAGAAGAACTCTGCTTCAACTTGTGCCTTCATTGACTGCTACAATTTAAGGCCTTTTAATGTTTTCAGAATTTCTTTTTAAGAATATTATTTAAACTTTGGAAAAAATATCAGTACAGCTTGCATTTTATGCCTGAGGAAAGTAAACTAGAAAAAAGTGAATATGCTACAGGGATCCAACTCGCTCCTTTTGTTATTCTCTTAGCCTCTTAATTTTCCTTCATCCATCTGCGACACGGAATGCAAGTTGTACATGTAGGTGCAATGTTCTAAATAAAACATTCTTAAAAAGTAATCAACAACAACAACAAAAAAAAAAAACATCTCTTGTAATTCATTTAATGTCTCAACTGCCTCCACACACTCAACATTACCAGCACAGAAACCCAAGAAGTCCACTAAGAAATTAACTAGACTGGATGGACAGATAAGGCCGTAACAGTACACTGTTGTGATGAGGAAGGGCGTGGCCTAAGAAGGTTAACACCCTATATCAAGGTGTGCATAATTATTAGGCAGATTCTTTTCTTCAGGCAGAATGGTCCAAAAAAGAAGTTTGACTGACCCTGAAAAGTGAAAAACTTTTAAAAACTGTATGCACACAATTTTCTCCAGGATCAATAAAGTATTCTGAAACCGATCATAGAACTATCTAACGTTTTCTTGCAAAAGGTCAACAGGGTCGAAAGAAAGTGTTGAGGGGAAAAATATGAGGGACAATAAATATTAGCCGACTGACTTACCTTTTTCCCTTTTGTTTAGTTGGATGTTGAATAAGTACACGTATTTAGCTTTGGTATACTGGTATCCCCTTTTCCCTCAAAGCTTATTGTGAGTGCTCAGTAGTCATCAATTATTTCATGAATGCAGGGGTACTCCTGGAGAATCTTAAAGGGTTTTTCCACACATTGTCAGATGCTGGATTCAATTTCAAATAAAGAGTTTTCCCAATAAAAAAATAAATAAATGAATAAATAGGTAGAAAAATTTACAAACATAGAACAAGTCGGGCATACCGCAAAACAGAGATAATCTTAAAGCAAGGTTAAGGAGGCAGGCAGAGATCATCCACATGTACACAGTAGCAATGGCAGATCCAGGAAGCAGAAACTGGAGGCAAACAGGTCATACACTGAACAGCATACAAGATATAACTCGGAAGTAGCATCGTGTGCCATGAGACAAGGGGCACCATGAAAGGGAATGCATGGTGAGAGCACCTAGGAACACATGTGATAGTTTGTAGCACAGTACAGTCATACCTGTGTTATAACACCTTTTTACACAATGGTGCCTGTGAATATGAGCTCTAAATGCGCATGACATATCGTAATGGGAACAACAGTATTGTAATAAACGTAATTATTTATTTATTTATTATTTTTTTTTTCATGACCATTTCATGACTTTTGGAGCCTTTACCCAGACATTCGCAGGCCAAGACGCACAAACATATCTCACCTAGTGACAATTTAAAACAGTCAGTTAGCCCAAAGTGCATGTCTTTGGACTGTAGGAGCAAACTGGAGTACTCAGAGAAAATCTTTACAAGCATGGGAAGAACATGCAAACTTCACACAGAAAAACCTTCTTCTTCTTCTTCTTCTTCTTCTTCTTCTTCTTCTTCCTCTTATTATTATTATTATTATTATCATTATTATTATTATTATTATTATTATTATTATTATTATTATTAT
>JBCNYG010000007.1:10218661-10230881 GCA_039654305.1 Porochilus rendahli | reverse complement strand
CACACACACACACACACACACACACACACACACACACACACACACACACACACACACACACACACACACCTGAGGACTGATATAAAGGGGAAAAAAGAGATGCATTGAAAGGAGATTTTCAGGTTGAATGCCCCCCATTAAAAGCAGCCATCTGTTGAGCAGTGGAAAGACTGAAGAACTATTGAGTTTGGCAGTGCGACCTCTTCACAGCTCAGAACGGGAGAGTTGCCAGCTTCAGGCTTCTCTCGCTTTTGTTTGTCTGTCTGTCTGTTTCCCTCCCTCCATCACTCTTTCAGTGGGTGAGCCATGTTGTCTTTTTCCTTCTTCACTTATTTTTTCCTAATAGTTCTCTAAAGCTATCATGTTTTCTGTCACAAGGAGTTCATGTAAATGTAAACACCTAACGTTAATTAAATAGAACCATACTTACTATTCTCACTAGCCAGTAAATATTTTAAAACATAATAATAATAATATTTCATTTTAATTTAAGTAAAGTCTTTATTAGCCCCACCCCACCCCCCATGCTTATGTATATATTATGCTGGTGTAAACTGGTGTGATGGTCGCTGTATTACCGCCTCTTCGATTTTGCCTTAGATTATGCAGAAAGGTTCTCATTCAATGAATACTTCAGTAAATAAGTCATACTGTTGCTTATATGCTGATCAGCTGTGGTGACTTGGTTTGTCCACATGAGGGCGCTGATGTTATAATAATTGGATAGTCTACTACCTTGACCTCCTCCGTTTGACATTTTTTCCACACAGAAGATTGTAGATGTGCTTTTGTTGGCATACTGGTTTGCTGCCCTAACCCACTTCATAGTAGTTTGGCATAGCTTAATAACAAATACTGTTGATGTTTCTTACTTATGAGGACATGAAAGATAATTACAACGATATTTATTTCTTTATAACACTTGTTTGTCATTTACAGGCATGAGCCTGACCACAGGGCTTTAGTCCATACTGCTTGCTCTAATTAGACTTCATGTTCTTTAACAGATGTTATCTTCGTTATAAAATGTATCCAGTCTGTCGCATTGTTTTTCAATTAATATGTTCCTTCAGTTTGGCTTTGTGTGTGGCGTTTTTTGTTTGCTTGTTTGTTTGTTTTATAGTATTAAAAAAAATTTTTTTATGAAAACAGGTTTGTCTTCAGGTCAGAACTAAGTGAAGTGCAATAGCAGGTACGGGTGTTGGCGGATTTCTCAGTCATCATGCCTCCATATTGATAGCTTCTCTGTAGGGCCATGGCTGTATAAAAGGTGTCAGAGTGTGAACTGAAAATCATTTTCACAAGTGGCTGATTTCTTTTTCTACTGGACATTCTTTCCTTCTTTAAACTCCTCAAGTGCCCTTTTAAGGCATCTTTTGCTATAAAATGATTTTCTTTCACTTAAGCATTTTAGAACGTCTATGTCATTACAGCGTTGATGGTTTGACATAGCTTGTATGTTTTATGTAAGTGTTTGTATAATGTGTTTGTTTTTTGTTTTTTTCCTCTCCAGGTACTTGTATGCTTTAGGGCAGCGAGTTTGGAAACGATGGAAGAGGAGATATTTTGTTCTTGTTCAGGTTAGCGCTGATAAAGTGAGCGAATGTTTATGTTGTAGCTGTTTGGTTAAGATCTTTTATTCGGTGTACCATTTCCTAACAGCCAGTGAAGTTTATCAGAGTTGCTGTTTGTATTCTCCAAAACTTCTCCCCCCCTACTTTTAATGAGAACAGTGAATTCTGTTACCTATTTCAGGTCAGCCAGTACACATTCGCTATGTGCAGCTACAGAGAAAAGAAATCAGAGCCGCATGAGTTGATGCAGCTGGATGGATATACAGTAGATTATTCTGATCCACAGCCTGGTGAGCTTGTAATTCTCTCAGCTCTTGTTTTCCTACTATTAAGTATGAATGCTCCCACGTTGTAACATTCTGAATCTATTAACACGTATTTATTCTGATTACAGTTGCAGTTTGTATAACTTGATAATTTTACCAGTCTTAGAAGGGGTGTTTTTCTATGTCCTTCCAGTGCTTGAGTGGGTTTCCTCTGGGTACTCTGGTTTTCTCCCACAGTCTAAAGTCTCGTATGCACATTGGGCTAATTGGCTGTTCCAAATTGCCCCTGGGTGTGAGTACAAGTGTCAATGATTGTGTGTGTATTTTGGCCCTGCAATGGACAGGTGAGCTGTGCAGGGTGTACCCCACCTTCATGCAGAGTCAGCTGAGCTGAACCTGGTAGATTAATCGGTTTGGCAAATTATTGAATAAATGAGTGGTCAGTTGAATTCCACCTTTTTTATACTTGGTGAGTGTCAGGTTTTTATTATTTCTGGCTAGTATTACAGTAAGTATCTATCAAAAATGTAAAATACAGTATCTCCAAATACTGTTTTTGTTAAAGTGAAAATGTTAAACAAATTACACACACTTTTGGAGAAACAGAATATTTTGGTTAAATGTGCTTGCAGTGTTTAAAAACTGAATTCCATTGCCGACTGTATACTATACTTGTACAAATGACAGTAGACTTTGAAGACTGTTATGACTTTGTGTGATATCTTGCCAAAGTTAAGTGCCAGAGTTCAGTATCAAGTGCAAAGTGAATAATTTCTGGAAGAAAACTGTTGTGTTTCAGGGTCGATTCCCCTTCCCGCCCCCACGCCCAACGTGGCAAACACTTTTGATGCTTAAACTCGAGCCTTTTGAAGAGGAAGTCACATCAGTTTCTAAGTGGTTGTACAGAAAGCACGTATACATCCAGTAATATCTGATTAAAAGAGACATTTTGGAAAGCTTTAAAATAATTTCAAAACTTGAGACATTTTACAGACCCTCAACAGCCCAAACGTGGTTGAAGTATATCCCTAAAATGTTGAGTGCTCTTTGTGGCGATGTTCGTCCTTCATGGGAAAAAAGACTAATAAAGTGATTAATCTGCAAGGCTGTACTGTACTTATCTTTACGATACATTTTTACTTTTTCCCTCTGTAACACAAAGGGCCAGTATACAAACCATGGACAGTCAATCAGATTTTAAGAGTGTTGACCAGGATTAATTCTTTTTTTTTCCCTTCTAGGTCTTCAGGGAGGCCAAGCCTTTTTCAGTGCGGTCAAGGAGGGGGATCTGGTTGTATTTGCCACGAATGATGAACAGGACCGAACTCTGTGGGTGCAAGCGATGTACCGTGCTACAGGCCAGTCCTATAAACCAGTACCACCTACCCAGAACCAGAAGCACAACTGCCGAGGGGGGAATATACAAAAAGATGCACCTGCCTCAGTACTCAGTAGGTTTTATCTTCTCCAGTCGGTTCAAAATTGATAATAACCATTCAGATTTACTCTGGATTTGTTTGGGTTGATGTGGCTTATTTAAGTGCTTAAAGCTTTTCTTTCTTCGAGCTCATGAGGCGATTGGTTTTAGTGATATGAGTTTAGATTTAAACTTAAACACTGCTGAACATTGAATAAATTTCAGCTTCCCAAAAAAAATAAACTGCTACACTCTTCCCCACAGCCCTAATAATGAGAAAACGATTAAAAATAACTTTTCTTTTTCAAGAATTGGCCGAAATTAAATATGGTGTGAAGTGTACCGGTCAAAACGGTATGTGTTTTTTTTCATCAGCATAAAATTACTTGTATCACTGCTTGGAATGAGTCGTTTATATCTACATAGGGTGTGGGCCCTGTTCCACATGCCGCCACATTGTGCTGCCATGTTCCTACAGTAGCCCAGATCAGACAAACCTCTAGAGAGTACTTTCTGCGTTTTGTAGCAGCATGATGCTGGAAGGAAGACGACAAAGAAGAAGAAAGGAAGATGAAGAAGGAGAAAGATGAGGGATGAGTGATTGTTGGTGTTACATTAACTAGTTTTAGACCCCATATTTAAAAAAATAAATAAAAAGTAGAGTCATCCTTACTATTTAGAGAATGAGCAAATGTGCAAGAATGTAAATACTCGGAAATATGCTAACAAGGGAGGAAAGAGGGAGGAACATTCATTTGGTGGTGCCTTTAAAACACAAGTGCACTTGTTGCTTATAAACGTTTAAAGGAAAAACCTTTTTACACACATGTAGCTTTTTAAACAGATCTCTTTACATCTTACATTTGATGACTGATTATAAAGTTAATTCTTGAAGTTTGCTTCCTGAGTTTTTGTCTTTTGTTTTTCTTTTTTATTGTATTATTTTTTGCCTGGAATACCGATGTGCCTCAGGCCCTCTGTCAGTGTCTGTGTTGTCCATTTGTTTTAGTCTCTTGGATGACCAGTGTGGACCCTGCGTCCAGTGGCACAGATGAGCTCCAGAACGTAGGATTATATTTACCAACGTGCGCGTGTGCACGTGTCCATATAGACCACATTATCGGACTACGGCACGGCCGTCCTGTCCTTCCACATCTGTCTGTCAAACTTGGTCGGCTCTGACTGAAGTGACTTGCTCGACTGTACCTGTGATTTCAGACAAGCACTGTGTTAATATCTGTCAAGAAGCTCATGTCCACCTTAGTGGCTCCCGTCACATGGATGTGACTGCTGCCATGAAGACAGAAACAGGTTCTCTCTGTGTGTTCTGGGCATCATGCCTCAGCACTTCAGGTCTGATTAAAGACGATGTCCCCCTTCCTCCTCCACCTCCCTCATCTACAGATAATAGCTGTAAGTTAAGGCTGACACAGATCAATACGATTCTTCAGTCGAACTGAATCTGTCAGGCTTGTGCCTCACAGATCGATATAAAGCTTCCCTTTTCTCTATTACCGCATTGAATCTATATCTTCCTTTGTCTCCATTCTTTAATATCTTCCATGTTTTCTTTTTGCCCTCTGCCCAACAATCAGTTCTGTCCCCATTTTCCACCAAATGACATTAAGCAGTTGATGCTTGGATAGTAATGAATGTAATGTGACCTATATCAGAATTAAAGCGAGTGGGACAATGGAGAGGCAGACCCTTTTCTGGGCCAGGACAGAAGTGTTTGTGAGTCAATTGGAGAATTGCACTTGTTGTCTACCATTGTTTGCAGTCGGCGGGAAGACTAACAAATGCCCACAGCGCTCCTGGGCACACACGGCGCTTTTCTCCGTCCATACAAGCATCCACAAAGTCACCGGCATGCCAGAAATGGCAGCGTTAATAAAAGCGATCACTAATGCCTAGCTCACAAAGGTGCCGCTGGCCATGCAGGCGTCTGAAGATGTGTCTCAAAAGCCTTGGTCTTTTGTGGGTGTTGTGGAGCGAAGACCTCACTCCGCATATGTACACTCTTAGACCGCCGGCAGCAAGTGTTAGGCTTTTGATGGGTCCCCCATTAGCCGATTTTCAGGATACATGTGACAAATGCAATGAAAGGGTGGAAATGAACTTAGGCACACTTTTAGTGCTCCCTCCTCCCACTGCCACACACACACACTCACGCACACACTCACGCACTCACACACACACACACACACACACGCAATCCATCCTGACCCCAGACTCTTCACATCGAACATGTGTGTCGTTTTCTTTCTTCGCTGTGATGCGCTTGTCATCTGCTTGCTCTTTATTTATGAAAAGTGAGTGCAAATTGGGATGTGTAGGGACAGATGGTAATCACTCACACACAAATGCACATATTTATCAAACCTTCACAAAGGTGTAGTGTCTTATTCAAGGTTGAGTTTCAGGCCAACTGTATCTGAGATCTGTACGTTTCTATGCTGCAATGCCTTTGCAGTCTTGTTCTTTTACTGGTGCTACATTTAAGCTTGCATTTACATAACAGAAATATTTAGCAACTGGGAAAAATTGATTGCATGCAATCTGTTGTTGAAAACGAATCATTCAGCTCAGGATTCTTTGTTTGAGAGTGCCTCCTTTTTTAATCAGCTGAATAGTGTAAACTGAAAATCAGCTTCAAGTAGGAAGCTGCCGTCAGAAGATGGGCCCCGCATGTCTGAGGAGGGCTGTAAGTGTCAAATGTTTACTGCTGAAGCAGGAAAACTGGCTGTCACAGAATAGCTTTGGCCAAAAGAAGTGACATGCAAATAAAGGAAGACAGTGATGCCAATGTAACCAAAGACAGATTTGTGTTCTTTACAGAGAAACGTAAGGTGTCACTTCTGTTTTTGCTCCTGCCCATGTAAACCGGTTGCAAGATTCGCATGCATCGGTTGCCCCAGTGCACTTATTGCAGCTTGAGAAAGCATAATGCGAATGTATTACTTTTTAATTACATTTATATTCTGAACTTAATTTGATATCTATTTTGTGTTCATACCCACATATTAAACGCCAAGCTAATCTCTTTATAAACATGAGTACTGTCAGGGTGTTGGGTATCGTACAGGCTGAAATGTGTGTGTTTGTGGCTCAGGTTTGGAGAGAGCGGGAGTCGAGGAGCTCATCTCCACCGTTCCCTGTCGCTTTGACCACGCCAGCCTGTTCCAAATCCTGCAGAAACACACGCTCCTCCACCGCATGAACGGCTCCTTCTCCTGCCTGGTGAGCCCAACCTATCTGTGTTTGTGTTGATTCAATGTGATCAAGAGTGGGAACTCTAGATGTGCGTCAAACTTAAAGTTTATTCATAGAGTTTATTTTTCTTCAGAGCATAATGCATATAGTGGTGTTCATCTGATTTTCAAAAGGAAAGGAAGTGGAGAATGGAGGCGAGTCATAGATTCAGTCAGCAGTAGTACATACGGAAAAGACCTCTTAAAGGAAGTGCTGTATTTTCATTTTCACTCATAACTGATGCCGAAGATATCAGGGAGCAGCGTTCTAGAGCTCAAACAGTGTGTATGTGTGCAGGTGATCAGAGAGTGTGTATGTGCATATGTGGCTTTGTTTGGAGGGGTGGGAAGGGGGGAGTTTAAATATCCACAGGGGAGGGATGTGGCCCTCCAGGCTAAGTGAGAACTCACGTTCAAGAGGAGTATAAACGGTTCCAATCAATACACCACAAAAAGGAAACCCATCGTGCAGCTCCGCACTCCACGGCAGGTTGAAGAAAAGAACCGTGCGGTGACTTCCAATGCTTATATGTATAAGAAGCCAGCTGGGAATGATGAGTTCTGCAAATAATTCCATTTACTTGTCAGTAAACACAGCACATGAGGTGGTGCACATGTCGTTTAGAAATAGAAGAATGCTTGCATTTTATGTTGAAATATCAGGATTTTACATGAGAAATGTGACATATTCAGCAAATTGCATTTCTTCCTGCTCCCAGTCTGTCTGTGCTCAGCTCTTTGTGAGTGTACCAAGGCTTTTATTAGAACTTCAGTGGAAAGCAAACCACCCTGTTAAAATCACACAGCCACAAAAGCCAACTGAATGTTTTGCAGTTCCCATAATTCCTGGGAGACAACATCTGTTTGTGTGTGTGTGTGTGTGGTATGTGTATGAATGGGTGTGTTAGTGTTGGATATTTGCGCAGATTCCTCAATTCAATTTGATTCAGTACTATGTGACTCAATGCATATTCTGTATTAGTTCAGCAGGAATCAGTGGACAGCATTGGACAGTGGCAACAGTGTTGGAAAATGGCAAAGGCAATGACTAGAAATGTTTAATCAGGTAATTCTACTTTTGAGAAAAAAATAATTACAGTTACCGAACCTTTTTCTGAATGTCCACATTTGAAACTCTCTAACATTCATAAACTGAATGAATCCGCCTCTTGACCAATCAGTGCGTTCTTCCTAGCAACAGATGAGTTCTATTTAAACCAGGGGTCTCAAACCCATTCCACAAACGGCTGCAGGTCATCCTTACAGCATAATGTATGCTTAATGTAATAGGTTTAAGCAATACACAGCTTATTTTAACATAAATAACCAAAAAGCACTATACTGGGTGATTTTAATCTATGGATTACTAGCGGAGGCTGAACCAACCATTTTTTCCCAGGAAGTGACGTGAACTCGTTGGGCCGGGTTGTCCAGCACAAGTAAACAAGCAGTGAGCGACTTTTTAGGTGATAAAGCTCCCCGCATACTAAAGGCTCTTACCTTTGACTGGTTCTTTTTGGTGAGGCGCTGCTACTGTCCGTTGTCATCCTTTTACTTTTTTATGAAGAAATTCCGTTTAAACTCGTCCGGTTTTAGACGCAAAATCTTGGGCTTTGTGCCAAGTAGTTCTGCCTGGAGGTCACGCCAAAAGCAGGTCGGGTTGAAGTTGTCTTTGCAGGCTAGTGAATTGTGTCTAAAAGGAAATGTTTTCAGATTATGGCCTATTGCGAAGTTGTATGTGCAGCCATATACTTTGCACTCCTCCATTTTCCTGCCGCCCAGCCCAGTATGCAGCCCAGCCAGAAGGACAAAACAAGGAATTTGCTTCACTACCAGGACTAGAACAGCCAGTTAAGAAGGCACCATTCCACTGTGCATGCTTGGTATTAATAGTGTGGCAGCACTCTCACGTTCTTGACAAGAAGCAAGGACTGACCCTGCTTGACGAAGCTGCTGATGTCATACGTGATCGTTTTAAAGAGCTAGTAATACAAATTCACCACAGGTACACTTTAATACTTGTCAGAGTCTGTCTATTTATTTCCATTCGCCAAAAGTGCATGTTAGCGTTTTATAGATAGAAAAAACTTAATTCATAATTTTCGCACACCCCTATTGTTTGTGTGTGCTTGCATGTGTGTGGGCACAGATTCATCATGTAGCTCAGAATTACTGTACTTACTGTAATAACAACACGTAAGAATAATGAGGCAAAAAGTAAGGACCTCTTCTGTTTAAACAACCACTTAACTCATGTTGATCTTTGAGTGCAGTCAGTATTGAAATGCTCAACATTGACACTCATTAGTAAGAGATGACACCCATGAATTTCTCATGCAAAAAGCAGCCTGCTAGTAAAAATTTCCTCAATGTAATATTCATGCATTTATGTTTATTAACTGCTTTACAGTCCACCTACTGACGTAAGGTCGGAGAACGCTGGAGAACAGAGAGGAAATTCACACAGAATTTGCACAGAAACAGCACACTGACTCCACACCCAAACTCAGGATCAAACCAGGAATGCTGGAGTTGTATTGTAACTGCGCTGTGCCGGCATGCCTTCTAAAGTAATATCCAGTCTGCTTACTTGCGTATTCATACCAAATATTTGAGAGCTACTATTGAATTTCTGAAACAATCACAACATTCATGTCACATGACTCGAAGTACAAAAAAAATTTACACCTCTGAAATTACCAGATTATTTGTTGTCGCACCCTGTGCTTATAAACACCAGTGCCCGACGAAGACAGAATAATCACCGTCGAAGCACATTTACAGGTTCGGCCAATTTAGCATTCTGCTTCTTTGATTTGTATATGGACATATTTTACTGCCTAAATATTAGTCAGTGGTTGGTACTGTACTTGTTACAGATGCTAATTAATCATAGTTGTTTCACCTGCCAGCCAAACTGACACAACGGATCACTATATGTTGTCTAGCTTGTTTGAGATCTTACTTCTGATCCTAAACACCTCCTCAAACAGTCAACTTATTTCAACAAAAGTGGTCACAGGATTTTCTTGACGTCATACTGTTTTGCATTTCCTATTTTATTTTTTAAGTAAATTAACTGTTGGCCTCTCCAATACCTTACATCTGTGAATAGATTTTTACAAAACTGTCACCGAATCTTCAGAACAGAATGCTGTTGTGCACTTCCTACTCTATTTTTTATTAAGTAATTCAGTGCTGGGAAAATAAGCAGTACAGGCGACAAGTGTTTCCGTTAAGACTCCCTTGTTTTTCTTTTTTTTTTCCTTTTCTTTTCTCTCTTTTTTTAATTCATTTTAGATGCTGTTGCATGCCTACTTCTGAAAAAGGCATCTTCATTCATGTTTGTGAATGTTCTGGTAGTGTCAGCTTGTTTCCCTTCTCATGATGAACAGAAGCTCTCCGACTAGCAACACGCAGTTTGCAGGACTCCTTAAACCCTTTACCCTTTAGGATATTTCCTGTATACCTTTCCCTTTCAAGGAAACACTGAATGCTTATATGAAAGCTACTAAAACTCATAGCATACACGTCAGCTAGCTAATGGCTAATTTGACGATAGATAATCGCAATCAAAACACGATTTATTGCCCTTGAGTTGACCATCATATTGCTTGTACTAAGATTGCCATATGATAACTTATTGTATACTTACTATATACTTTGTTTATTATTTGTCTTATTTATGCTTTATGTACTTCTTTTCTAGAGGCAAGTAAATCGTAAGAGTCAAAAAGGAATTATTAGATCCAAATTAATGTAAACAGAATATATAGTGTCTGAGTTCCATATATGTATGGCCTCGAGACAAAACATAGGAAACAAGGACTAATAATTTATCCTCTTGTGACCCCACTGTCCTCATATGAGGATATCATATCTTTTCCCAACAATATTGTATGTATGTCCTTCTAAGATTCTCATATTAGAGCCGTTGGGTATTACTTTTTTGCCAGACTTCTTGTTTGTAGACATGATCATGTTCAATAGTTATTGGGTGGCGAGGGACAGAAGCAGTGTGAAGAAATGAGACACACAACATTAATTTTTGAGTCTCAGGAGGTTACAGCAACATATTGAAGGTAACGGTATTTTATGGCTTAAATGTTAGTATTTGTAAAATATTCAAAGCTACATACAATTTACCCTTTATAAGTGACCAGTTATATTAAAGAAATCATGTTGGTACTTAACTGAGACGACCTGATGGTTCATTGATTTGCTCTGCTTACCGCTACTTATTATGTATCTGTGGTGCCTTGTAAGTGGTATTTTGTAAGTTGTAATAACATAATTTCACACTTCTGTACATTGTGTTAAAAAGATATGAGCATGTTCAAGAAACTCTTTTGTTTGGCAGCATATGTAAATCATATAAAAAGCTACTGTACAGATACATTTACAGTCACAGCACAGAGTAGCAGTTGGTTCTTTTCTACTACAGAGAACTTCAAAACATCATGCAACATTGTGGACTGAAATTATAATACAGCAACAATAGCGTGTAACGCTAGCTAGCCAGCTATCATTAGAGATAACTCTAATGCTGATCATTACCTCGATGAAAATACTGACTAGTATGGTCAATGTTCTAGTGTAATAACTAATCTAAAATAAATACTGTGATGAACTTGTTAAAATTGAAGACTGTCCCAAGTTGATGAGTTGAAATTGGAAATTAGGGCATAATTTTAAATGCATTTATTTATTTGTTTTTAACCAGCCTTAGGTGGGTTGCAGGCTGAGTGAGCAAGAAAAACATCACTTTACAGTTAAGGGCAAATGTTCACATAAACTTAAACTAAGACCATTCTAATTACATTTCAAAGAGATTTCAGTTAGGACTTTGTGAAAGCTGCTCCAAAATTTTTTGGTTTTTGTCATCTATGTTATGAAGTGCATCAGTCTGTTTTCCAGCACAAATGAAGCGTAATATGAAGATGCCACACACCCCCTGCTTCACAGGTAGAATTGTATACTATGAAATTTTGTGGGTTTATTTGTGCCTCATTCCTAAATGAAGCAGTGTGTTTGTGGACCCAAGATCCCAATATTTGCATGCAATTGTTGTCAGAGTAATGTTTACTGGACAGTGTGCATGTTAAGAATGTATACAAGTCTTTAATGATGATTTAAAAAAATTATAATTATTATTAAGAAAATAACTGGACAAGGAGGTAATAAAAATTAATCATAAAAAATCATGAAATGAAAATAAACCTCAGGGCAATAAACAGTATAGGCATAGGCAAAGAGTGATATGTGAAGGTTAGGCAAAGTTGAGGTAAAGGCCAGCCAGAGTGAATAAACAGAGCGAGCAGGAAAATAATAGTCAATTTCAAGGATAGCAACAGGTATTCACAGCTAATGTGCTAAAACTAGAGCATGGTAAACAGCAGCATATAGTCAGATACTGATAAGCACAATATCACAGTCAGTAACAAGATCAAGGTCGAAGGCAAAACAGATACCAATCCCAGAAATCACCATAAACGAAACAAGCAATAGACTGACAGTGGTAATACTTTGTTATGTAAGTCTCTAAATGTGATCCATACATGTTGGGGAATAATATGACTGGGAACAGGTGTAGTGTGCCATGTGACCTGCTTGCCAGAAATCAGGTGACTTTGAATTTTGCAAAGAGTACTGGGAGTTGTAATGCGTGTGTGTGTGTGTGTGTGTGTGTGTGTGTGTGTGTGTGTGTGTGTG
>JBCNYG010000007.1:10201245-10214457 GCA_039654305.1 Porochilus rendahli | reverse complement strand
GGAATAATATGGCGGGGAACAGGTGTAGTGTGTCGTGGGGTTTGTTTGCGTGTGTGTGTGTGTGTGTGTGTGTGTGTGTGTGTGTTGCCTTGCAATTGTCTTGCACAAAGAAATGGTGGTAATATGGAATGTGTGGAGTTGTGAAAAATTGAGGATGAATGTTTTCATCTTGAGATGAAGTAAATGGCTGGCCTCAACTGTAGATTTTGTAGGGGAGCTTACAAAAACAGTTAGTTAGTTCTGACAGGTACTTTGGTGCTATCACCTTTACTAAAAATAGTCTCTCCCAGCTCAAATCATTAAGGAAAAAAGAAAGAAAAAAGGCTCTTTTCTCTGAAGTCATTGGTAATTTCACCACAGAAGCTACAGAAAATTTAAGATATTTATCAAAACAAAGTTGAGTGGCTTTAAGGTAGGCAAATGTCTTGGTATAAATACAAAATGACTGCCTGCCCCATTCCTATGATGAAGTTATGGCACCAGATGCCACTGAGTCTAAGAGCAAATGAGAAGCAATAAGAACAAGTCATGTTCAACCTTAATGTAATTGCACACATCAACTTCACTCTCCAGCCCTAATCACCTTCAGTCCCTGTAACACACATGCACTCGCATTACCTCACAAACATGCATCTGCTCTGAAATTATGCATTTATTAATGAGAATGGCCTGCAAATTTCAAACTGCGGTCTTGTCAGCTGGAGGCCTTGAATATAACAGTGCACCCTGTTTAACTCATAGTTTTCTTCTACTTTGAAATATTTCAGTGTTTGTGTAAAAGTTTTTTTAAGTGTCTTTTTGGCAGTGCCCAGCATTAGGGTCACCTACTGTATATCACTAGACCATGTTAGTCCATAAGGCATGATATATCTTCATTTCAGACACTACTGTGGCAAAAGTAGATCCTGAAGTAGAAGTGACTGAAATTTGTCATGCCCGAAAAATTATTATTATATATTTTTTAAACAATGAAAAAGTCAGAGTTTTGTAATTTATGCAAAAATACACGCATGCTTGTTTTCCACCATCAATCCATCCATACAAGTTAATCCTACTCAGGTCACAGAGTACACCCTGAACAGCTCACGTAACCATTGCAGGGCCAACATACACACACAACCAGTCACACTCACACAGAGGAGCAATTTGGAAAGCCATTTAGTCTACTGTTAATGTCTTTATACTGTGGGAGGAAACCGGAGAACCCGGAGGAAAGCAACACAGAGAACATGTAACCTCTATACAGAAACGCCCAAGCCGAGCCCATAACTCGAACTCAGGACCTTCTTGTTGTGATTCAGGACGTGCTAACCACTACAGCACCTTGCCCCATATTTTCCAGTAATTAGGTATAATCATTTTGAAGAAGTGATTATTTATAACACTTGCACTTGCAAGGTTTTGAAATTCTTGCTTATTGTAATGGAATTTCATCACTTCTTACCCTTTAACTCCCCCTGGTTATGTGTGTATTGTTTAGGCTGTGCAGTGTGCATCCCATGTCCAGTGAGTTGCTACATCATTAGCATTAAAGATGAGCAAGCCAGATTCAGAATGCCTTGTGATGCAGTTTTCTCTTTCCCCTGAGAAATTTCTCACACTTCATTGTTGTTGTTTCTCTCATTGTTGCAGCTGTCTATAAAGCAAAATGATCAAACAAATTTTCCATATCTCTTTTTATAGACATATGTCAAAGTTCTGTGTTGCTTCAAATTAATTCTTACAGCCAATGAGAAATAAGTACACATTTAGTGTATCTGTAAGCATCTGACTTCACACACAGTTAAAATTCATTATCTGATTGGTGCAGTGTATAAAAATGTAAGGAATGCGAATATGACACTGGTTTTAATCAATTTAAAAATACTTTTGGAATTCAACAATATTTTTTATTTCCAATTTAAGCTGCTTTATCACACAGTAAAAACAGTTTGACTCCCCCTTTTGAATATACCATTGTATATGAATTGCCTTTTTCTTTCTGTGCCCGTATGTGAGGAGATTTTCCTACTCTTCAGACTATGAGCAGCAGTAAGACCCAGACTGTGCCGTGCTCATTAGAACGACGCAAGTGCCGTCTCAGTCATTCGCTAGTGGTAATTGAGCGGTCGGAGCCAAGACATGAGCAGGCCATCTGTTTGTCACGGTGGAACATCTTGTGGCACTCTGCTCGGCACTGGGCCATTATGCTGCAGCTTTTAGTGGTGCGATATTAATAGATCCGGGAAAGAGACAGGCTCAGACAGAGACGTAGTGACAAAGTGGGGAGAAAGAGATCAATAGAAAGAGATAGTGATAACGAAACAGAGACAGTGAAAGAGAGAGGGAACATAATATTTTTTTATTGATGTCATTAAAAAGATGTAAACAGATATAAAGTCACCTATTAATAAAGAACATCATCAGGTAAATAAGCAATAGTGCAGTGATATAAGGTAATGGGAATCCAACACTCTATTAATCTTGTTTTCAGTATTAATATTAACCAACGTAAACTAAATCTTAATTTGTGTCAGGTGAAAGCTGCATGCTGAGAGAGAAGGTGTTGAAAAGTAGATGCAGAGATAAAGGACAGAAAATCAACGCAGTGACGGAAGATGAGTCAAAATACGTTCAATGTGTGTCAGTCCGATGTAGCCTCTGAACCACGCTCCTCAGATCTCTGTCTTTAACAGTAATGAGCACTCTGTCGTGGTTTGCAGGCTGCGAGGTCAGAAAGAAGGCTGTGTCAAGCCTGATGGTCTCCCGCATGCTTCTGTGCCACAGCTCTGTCCTCATGACTCCCAGCCCTCAGCACTGTCATAGGCGAGCGGCCTTCTCGAAATGATAATTTGTTAATGTTCCGACGGCGACGGCATGTTAATTAACTTTGTAAGATTCATGCCTAATTTAGTTATTATGTGAGGGATGAATAAGCTAATGAATGCACCAGGATCCTCTCAGCATGCTTCACCCGCCTGCATTATGTTGACTTTTCTGCCTGTGAATGAATTGTTTGATCTCAGTTGTTTGGTAAAATATTGGAAATGGATAGAATGTTGTGTTCCTTCTTTTGTAAGCTGTATTTAGTGATGTGTTAAAAAAACAAGAGGCTTATAAAAATGATGCATATTTCAGGTTCTGTGTCTCAAAAGGTCATTTCTGAGGAATAGTATTGCACAGTTCAGGTCAGAGCTCCAACCTGGTAGACTGTGAAAGCCACACCTGCACACAAAAGCCAATGCACAAGCAATGATGCTAAGAACCTCAGGCAGTCCCCATATCTTCTTTTATTGTGCCTTAGCTTTTTGTGGATATAGAATACAAATACTTTATTCTTTATTTAAGGGTGGTTTGTTTAATAGCTCACATTAGATTAGGAATGTACAAATTCGTTTATTTCTTCTCCATGTGCAGGGATGGTTCAGTCCAGGCCAGGTGTTTGTTTTGGACGAGTACTGTGCTCGGTATGGTGTACGAGGCTGTCATCGCCACATCTGTTACCTGAAGGATCTGATGGAATTCTCAGAGAACAATGCGCTGGTAGACCCCACCCTTCTGCATTACAGTTATGCCTTCTGTGCTTCTCATGTCCATGGAAACAGGTACCAGCACACCATATCAGTACCCCTACTCACCCATACCGTCTGTGTTATAGCATGTGAGGTACTTCTTTCAGGATGCTTTAAAATAAAGAATTTTCTTAACTGTGACCCTTCAACACCAACCAGTCACATGGGTCAATTTTGGCTAAGATAATGAAAAAAATGAAGATTGAACTACCGGGGCTAAGGAACAAATTTTAATTGAGAAAAAGTTTCCAAAATTAACTCCTTTGCTCCATATAATTCTGCTCTCTTGACTACAGTGGGGCAAAAACGTCAGCCACCAATTGTGCAAGTTCTCCCACTTAAAAGATGAGAGAGGTCTCCAATTTTGATTAGGTATACCTCAACTAGGAGAGACAAAATGGAAAAAAAAATCCAGAAAATCACACTGTCTGACTTTAAAGATTTTATTTGCAAATTATGGTGGAAAATAAGTATTTGGTCAATAACAAAAGGTCATCTCAATACTTTGTTATATACCCTTTGTTGGCAATGACAGAGGTCAAACGTTTTCTGTAAGTCTTATGTGAAACAAGGTTTTCACATACTGTAGCTGGTATTAAGGCTCATTCCTCCAAACAGATCTCCTTAAGAGCAGTAATGTTTTGGGGCTAGGCTGGGCAACATGGACTTTTAACTCCCTCTAAAGATTTTTTATGGGATTGAGATCTGAAGACTTTCCAGGCCACTCCAGGACCTTGAAATGCTTCTTACGAAGCTAATCCTCATTGCCCGGCAAGTGTTTTTGGGATCATTGTCATGCTGAAAGAGCCAGCCACGTTTCATCTTCAATGCCCTTGCTGATGGAAGGAGGTTTTAACTCAAAATCCCACGATACATGGCCTCATTCAATCTTTCCTTTACATGAAGCAGTCATCCTGGTCCCTCTGCAGAAAAAGAGCCCCAAAGCATGATATTTCCACCCCCATGCTTCACAGTAGGTATGGTGTTCTTTGGATGGAACTCAGCATTCTTTCTCCTCCAAACAGCAAGTTTTTTATTAAAAAGTTTTATTTTGGTTTTATCTGACCATATGACATTCTCCCAATCCTCATCTGGATCATTCAATGCTTTCTAGCAAACTTCAGACAGGCCTGGACATGTATTAGCTTAGGCAGGGAGACACGTCTTGCACTGCAGGATTTGAGTCCCTGGCGGCGTAGTGTGTTACTGATGGTAGCCTTTGTTACTTTGGTCCGAGCTCTCTGTAGGTCATTCACTAGGTCCCCCCGTGTGGTGCTGCCATTTTTGCTCACCGTTCTCATGATCATTTTGACCCCACGGGGTGAGATCTTGCGTGGAGCCCCAGATCGAGGAGAATTATCAGCGGTCTTGTATGTCTTCCATTTTCTAGAAATTGCTCCCACAGTTGATTTCTTCATACCAAGCTGCTTACCTATTGCAGATTCAGTCTTCCCAGCCTGGAGCAGGTCTATAATTTTGTTTCTGGTATCCTTTTGACAGCTCTTTGGTCTTGGCCATAGTGGAGTTTGAAGTCTGAATATTTGAGGTTGTGGACAAGTGTCTTTTATACTGATAACGAGTTCACACAGGTGTCATTAATACAGGTAACGAGTGGAGTACAGAGGAGCCTCTTAAAGAAGTTATTACAGGAATTTACCAATGAATTCATTAAAAATCCTACAATGTAATTTCCTGGATTCTTCCCCCCATTTCTGTCTCTCGTAGTTGAAGTGTACCTATGATGAAAATTGGAGACCTCTCTCATCTTTTAAATGGGAGAACTTGCACAATTGGTGGCTGACTAAATACTTTTTTGCCCCACTGTATCTACTATTATCACTGTCAACATGAAATTTGAAAAATAATATTTAACCTTAATCAGTGTTGAATGGTAAATCAATGTTTCACTTGGAACATTCTTATCATTGTCTGTCATTGGTTTTGATGGAGGTACAAAATTAACTTATTTTTAAAAAATTAACAAAATGTAAACATTTGTAAATGTAGACATTTTTGTAGTGTTTTCTTCCAAAATCTGAAAATGTATCATTTTGATGCAATTATTTATTCACCAATTGTATCTCAAAATACGCTACTGCGACTTCTGACTGATTCGGTACTGGAGGGTCACATATTAGAGGATGTGAGAATACATGGAAGGTATTAAGAGGGAATTAACCCATACTTACTAAAAGCTTTGCTTACATTGTTTGTCTTTTCATATAATTTGTCAATTACACACTTCTTTGTGAAGAAAAATCAAATAATACATCCTCACAGGGGGGGTGCCACTGTACTATGAAAAGTTGCATGTGACTCATGTAGGACACACTGTAAACAAGGAAGAATTCTGCACTTGTAATCGAGCAGGTGCATGTCTGGTGAATGTAAACATAAGATTGTAGTATGTTATGATATGTAGTACTGGGTTCTCCACTCCTCCTGCAATGCCGCGATCCGTTCCTGCCCATTCTGTGGTGCTGGACTCAGCCTGTACTCGGCGTCCAAGCTAATCCCACAAGTGTTTGATGGGTGACAAATCAGGCGAATGCACAGGCCTGGGAAGGACGTTAAATGCCTCTTGCTGCAGAGATTCAATCGTTGATCATCGTTTGACAAGGCATGGTCAATATTCCACTGCAGAGTGCTAGGCATTTTGCTGAGCTTTATGTAGGCAAGATGACCACTTGTTTAATGCACCCACTTCTGATTATTAAGACCCCTAAACAAACTTGTAGCTGTAAAGGAGTCTAGATCCAGAGCTCAAGCTCAGTGAAGTGGGACGGTGAGAGCTGCTAATGGAAATGAGTCATTGATGTGTTTAGGGGTCATTGAAATACCAGTATTTGTGCTCAGTTACAAATAAAATGGTCTGCGTTTCATGTATGTTGCATTCACAGAAGGGTTTGGAAGGCTTTCCTGCCATTTTCTTTTAATAAATTATATTTTTATGGCAAGCAGTAATAACTGAAGCTGTGTGTTTCTTGTATCTAATTGCATTCCCTGTAAATCAAAATAGATGTTCATATGATTTCTCCAGTGAGGAAACTTGTTAATTATTTTCAGTTTGTCCAGAACATCAAAAAAGCTCTTTTCTAATGTTGATATACATTACATGTTGTGGTAACAGATATATTTGTAGCACTTTCATTATTCCTTCATAGGAAATTATTTCTGTCTCAGATAATTTTGCAGCAGTATTCCAATATAAAGAAATAAAATATAAATTATTTAAAAACCAAGCATGCTCTAAATTAGATACATAACCAGAATTCAAATAATAGTGATGTCCAGACTGCAGAAAATTTTCCATTCTTCTATAAACTGCTCTAATACCAGTTTCATTCCAATGAGTTAAATGTCATCATGTCTGAGATATTGCTTCCCACATCTTGCTTTCATGTTGTTTTAATTATACAGTATTTTTTTAAAGCATAACAGGTCTTTTGTTAAGTCTATTGATAAAAAGAATGTACTAGAACTCTTACTGTTAATATATCTTTTCTTACGTGCTGGCTTGGGGAAAAAAACACACTCATATATTTAATTGGCCCTTTGATTGCGGTGTGCATTCGCTGTGGTATTATTTCAACAACCTTATGCAATATCATAACATTTATTACTATTCAGAGTTGCTTTTTTTACTGGAACCTTGTATTGAGGACAGGAGAATAAAGTCACTTTATAAAGTCTTCCTCAGCACATTGCAAATCCTCTATGGTGGCCAATTCAAGTGCTAAAATATAACTAAATTAACAATATAAATGTTGTGTGTGTGTGTGTGTGTGTGTATATGTATATATATACATTTATATATTATATAAATATATATTTCATTCATATTTTCCCATCTTACTTGTTTATTTTCATCTGTTAATTCTTAAGAATAAGACATTTTTTTAGCGAAAACAACTTTATCAGATTTTTTCTTTTTTTTTTTGCTATTTTGTCTGGGATGACATTCGCTCATGCTAGTAGTGTAGTGATATTGTGCCAGTTCTTTGATGGCTTTTCACGAATCAGAAACCAGAAAATATCTTGAATCAATAGTTACCATTATTATTATTATTATTATTATTATTATTATTATAAGACCCTAATTAGGAATAAGCAGTTCAGAAAATGAATGAATAAATGAATAATAATTATTATTATTATTATCAGTATCATTATTATCATTATTAATAAAATAGAAAGTTGGCTGTGTAACACGCCTGGGATCTGAATATTTTCTGAGCCAGCTTCAAGTGAGGTTTTAGCAGTTACGCTCTCTGCTCATATCTCTAAAACCTATTATTGTGCAATGAACATGCTAACCTTGCAGTAATTATGGGGAATGGCAACACATAATGAAGCCTGACTGTGATGTCAATTGTCAGGTGACTGGGGATGTTATAAAGTGTGAAGGGAAGTGTAGTCTTCAGTGTTTTTGTTGTGTGACTGTGGTGCCGGCTAATGAAGGCTTTTGTCCAAACTTTCTTTCTTCAGTTTTCTTTAAGATTGCTAAGGCTACACGAGGTTCTACACCAGAAGCATTCCTGAGGCGTTTTTTCAGTTGTCCGTCATTGGTTCATCTTTTGCTACAGATAGAATTACAATCAATCTGCACTTTACATTGGCCACAATTAAGCACATATTACATTGTAAAAGCAAGAGGAAAGTGCTGTTTCCCCCCTCTCATCAGGTGGATTTTTAGAATGTAATTGAGGATCATCTGTCCTTTTCGAACATGTTCAGTAACTTATCTTTGTGTAATGAGCCGTTATGTTAAAGACCGTGGGTATGGTCAGTGTTGGCATATTTAGCAAGTCAGTTGTCACCATAGAAGACATGCAAAATGGTGTAGTTCTCATTCAGTATAGGATACATAATTATTTCACCAAAGACAAGGTGGATGTCACACTATTCAATACAGCAACTCCCAGTGAGCCTGAGGTGAATGATTGTTTTGGTATTATAGAGGAACATAAGAGAAAAACAAGCAGATCAAAATGTGTAATTTGTGTTTAAGTACATGACACACAAAAACAACGTTTTATTATTTTATTACATTTATTATATTATTTCATTTCTATTTTAAAGCAGAACAATAATAATGCTGCCTGCTCTAAGTGACAATGACAAACTGTGAATTTCCTTTGTTTTGATTCAAACATTATCTACTCTGGATAATGTTTTTTAATCCCAGACCAATTAACTGGTGTAATAGAACCACTTATAAATCAGCGTGTAAACACAACGTGGTTTGTATTAGATTTAAAGCTTCTTCTACATCTAAAAGCAACATTTAAGTTTCTGACACTTAACCATTTCTTTCAGACCTGCTGCTTTGTGGGTCATAGTTCGTTCACTACAACAGTTTTTGTGGGGCACAAGTCTGTGGTTGCATTCTCGAATTAATAAAATCATGCTTATGAAGCTGAGGCAGTGTAAATTGACAATAACATACATACGTTTCACTCACGCCTCGCTATTGCTTACTGTACAAATTAGGCTTTAGACATATACAGGCAGTACCTGCAGTGTGCTGCAATGATTAATGCTTTGGGTTATTTCTCCTGCTTATTTTACAGAATGTAAAGTGCCATATAATTGTTATCGCACCTGCTGAATTGATTAGCAGCTCTCAGTGAGCTATAAATATTAAGCAGTTAAAATAAAATTACTAAATTCATCTTTTCAAGACTTGGATAACAGTGTCAGATGTAATTTGTTTCATTAACAATTTACTAAATTAGGGTTTAATTTAAACTTTTTGGTGTGTTTTTCTGTTCGAGGGCTTAATTAGTTCATTCATTTTAACAAGATAATGTTGGGTCTTATGTGATATCTTAAAGCATTTAGCTGGGCTACAGCAGAATGAATGGAGATCTTGCATATGAGCAATGTTCCTTGTCCACTTGTTAGCTTAAGTCCTTTTGTTGTTGGCTTGTAGGATGTCCACTTTAAAGCTGTTAGCTTTCTGCTTATTGCATGTCACGTGCATTTGACTTATTTCATTTGATTTACTTTAAATGCACATTTATGTGCTGCCACTCTCTGATCATCAATTTAGACAATCAGACATAGTTATGATTAGCCTCTCTGACTAATTGCTAGGTAAAAATGAAAACTGGTAGCACTGGCTTTTTGTCAGTTTTCTGATTCACTTGAATAATTATTGTATTTTCAGAGCTGTTCAGTCCAGATCACTTGTGGATGGACATGATAATGTTCTCAAAAATGGGGGAAGGGGGATTTTGTGTGTGTGAGTGTGTGTGTGTCTTAATGTCTGTATTTTGTGTGTTTGATTCAACTGTTGCAAGATATGTTGTTCTTAAGAGTGATGTGGGATTTGTGGGGATTTTTTTGGTTTGTTTTTGTTTTTTTACAATACAGTTTTTACAGTGAAATTACCTGCTGTTAAAATATTAGTTACACAATGACATGGTATTCATTGACTGTTTATTTAAAAAAAAATAGTAATAGTGTAAAAATTGTCTGTGTATAAATTACAGCAATGGTAGGGTCACCCTAAAAATTAGATGCTTACTGCATACATCCTCTTTTAAAATTATATAAATGTTTTTCATATTTTATTGTTCTTAACATGTAAGTCTGGTGAACCACATCTTTTAGTGCAGTAGGTAGATTTTCTGGTTTCAGCAAACTGGGGAGAATAGAGTGGTGGGGCGTTCCTGGCTTGAATTGTTGTTAGGGCCTCCATGATATGAATCCACAACTGGTATGTTGTAAAAACACATAATGAAATTCGAGTAGGCAGAAAAACTCTCATAGAGCACAACACCACCTGACATTAATGGGAGCACGGAATATGAACATGAATTAAATGGATAATCCGGTGATAAATCCGGTGTTACCCTTTCCTGCTTTTGATCCGGATCGTTCTTGAGAACAGCAAAAAAGGAATATTTATTTGTTTTATTATTTGGCCAAACTTGATGCTAACTCCAGGGTTAAGACTTTATATTATCCAAAGTTTTTTGCTAGTTCCATGTCATAAGGATATTATACTGTAGCAGTTACTCAGCCTCTCTAATTGTTTAATTAACAAGTTTCCATCAGTAACAATTATTAATACTTATAAGCGAATATGTGCCTTAATAGAGGGTGTTGTATGCTGCCATACAGTTAGTTTCTGAGGTAATGTTCCAAGGATTATCTGAAATATTAAGTTGGAAAGTATTAGAGCATATCAGTTTGCTGGTTAGAGAGGCCTGGATTTCATAGCACCTATGCAACCCTTGCTATGCTAATCTGCCGCAAAGAGTTGCTAAGGTCAAAGTATTCACACTTTTGTTTGCCACACTAGATCTTTTCCATGACATGGATATTTGCAGTATATTTAGAGAAAATGTTCTACTGACTCCCAGTGAGTTGTTTCTCCTTTAACTGCCTCATTCAAAATGTTTTTGAATAGTTCACCATGATGTTTGTGTGCTATTGGTCAAAAATACCTGAATGTCGGTTTATAAAAATTTACTTTACTTCAGAAAAAAGGCATGATGCAACCACTTAAATTGAAGCAATCTTCTTTGTTGCCACACAACACACTAATATGGATGTTTATTAAACAGTGATATGGCCCATCAAACAGAACCCACAATGAAGGTAATCCAAACAAAATAGCTACAGTAAAATACAAATGTAAGTCCTTGCCTTTTAGAAGTTTGGTTATCATGATTTGTATGTAGAAAAGTCCTTGAAATATCCACCTTCGTTACATCCACCCCCAAATTTATTTGCTGAAATACTGAAAAACAGGTCAGAGACAGTATTTCTCTTCAGATTTTCCAATCACTAGAGAGACTACTTAAATATTTCTTTTCAAGTGTTTGTAAATACGACATCCCACCTCTCCAGTAAAACTAGTTTCATCTGAAAAGAACAGTAGAAAAATCCTATATTTTTGAGAGATGCATTTCTGTAAAATGTCATACAGTGTGATTATTTATCACATTGTCAATATAAAGTAGGGAGAAAGAAAGCAGAAATTTGAATCGGTAGTTTTAAGTAAGTCAGTGGTAAGCTAACCATCTGATTACATAGCATGACTTCTACCGGTGATATTGTCACAACTCTATCTTAAATATTTTATGTGATCAAGAAAGCATTGACATTCCCTTGTTTCATCACCATCTACATTCAAGCCTTTTGTAGGAAATATAATAGGTTTAGATTACTGTTCCAACATGCTTTCAGCAAACACAGAGTTCACCTGCACTGAAGGCTTGTTATTGATGGAGCGTCCCATCAGGAATGACTTGCTTGTTGCACATTGATGGGTTGATGTCTGCTTAATGCTGACAGAAGCACACTTGGCTCATTGAGGCTTGGTACGGAGAGAGTTCATACAGATTTCAGGTGGTAGTGTGTGAGATCAGCATGGCCTGACATTGATATGTCAGATATCCAAGAGCGACAAGCAAGACAGTAATCGCAAACCATCTTTCTTCTCGCATGTCAGTCTTAATCCCTCTGCTGTACTGACGTGTCTGTCATGTGTGGATGTCAGTTTTGCTTGTGCACCCACAAAACCTCACCTTCACCTCCTGCCCCTTCACCTCCTGCCCGCTCACAGTGTAAACATGATGTGCATTCAGGTTGTCATCTGTTATTCTATAACTTATCTCAGGAGACTTGTTTTGTGCTTTAATATGATCTGTAATTTCTCTTAAATGGTTATGGCACATTCAGTTTTAATATGTGATTAGTACTATTTAATGTAATTTATTTATTTTAAGACATGCTGCCACTTTTTATATAATTCTCAAATATATTTCTACTTTACATGTTATATCATTTAAAATCCCCTTTCCCCGATTTCTCATCTTTTTTGACAGTTTAACTAAACTCAGGCAGTGAATGTCTGCTTTTGGAATCTTAACCAGCTAAATAAGCATAATGATATAGCAGTAATGATTAGAGGCTGATTCACCCTCATTGAGTAGCTTAGTACCAGGTCAGCATTTAGCTTGTCTCGCACACACTTGCTTCATTAGTCATGGACAATGACTTTGCTTCTCAATGCTCCACTCCCACCAGCCAAGCCAAACATGATGCAGCATTGGCTACGAATCAGTATTAGATAAAATGACCACTGTTTTGGTAAACATAGTGAGGTTTATTTTGAATACCTGCACTTCTGACATAGTTATTAGAATTTATGCTGTTCCTGGGTTGTCTTCTAATTTCTGGGTTGTCTTTGTGATACCATTAATGAATTTGATGAAAGGTTACCATGTGTAGTGAATACTTCATCATGGTTTAGTGATGACTAGAAGCACAGCTTGATCCTTTGACTAAGTAGTGCTCTCACAAAGAGAGGAACAGCAACAGAACAGAGCAATTCACCCCGACGCTTGTAGTTCAATTCCCAGGCCTCTTGTTAGCAGCTGTTCAACTATGAGGCCTACTGTGGAAATAATGAGGAGGAACAGAGGGAGAGAAAGGCAAGAGAGAAATGGTGTGGAGAATGGCAGAGGGTGGGAGGGTTTAGAACTCCCATTCTGTCTTTTCTTCCGAACTGCTTGTTCACGTACAAGCTTAGGACAATGTTGGTCTCTTTCTCTCTCTCTCTCTCTCTCTCTCTCTCTCTCTCTCTCTCTCTCTCTCTCACCCACATACACACACTCACACACACTCACAAAAATCCAGCACG
>JBCNYG010000007.1:10165726-10183991 GCA_039654305.1 Porochilus rendahli | reverse complement strand
AGGAGGATCAGGGTCACGGGCATACAAGAAATAGCATGTGTACCTCAGCAAATCACAGAGAGAGAGAGAGAGAGAGAGAGAGAAAGAGAGAGAGGAGGAGGTGGGGTGGGGGAGATGGACAGAGAGTGAGAGGTTATTAGGTATGCTCATCACAGTGTAATGGTAAAAGAAGAGTTTATTAGTGCTGGGTGCAAGCAAGGACTCCAGCATGACTATCTCTGGCAGCATAACTAAAAAGAGAGTTACCTGAAGGAAGGCAGACATGAGGGCACCCTGCACCATTGGGCAATCAGCCACTCCACTGTCAACGGACCTGCCTGAGCATGTAGAGTGAGAGAGCAACAGCATCCCAAAACCACAGTTTACCAGAACTCTCTATGCCTGAGAACCCCCAGATCTGCTCCTTTACCCAATAAAAGCCTATTAACAGAGTGCCTGACTAAACAAGTATGTTTTCAACCTAGTCTTAAAAATGAACATTAACTGGTTCAGTTAACTTTATTCCATAATTGCGGGGCTATGTAAGAGAGAGCTCTGCCCCATCTAGTAGTCTTCAGTATTTTTTTTTTCTTATTTTTGGTTTGCTCTATTGTAATGCCTAAAACCTCCATTTTACTCAGCCATGTCCTCACTACATCTTTAAAAAAATTTAGTGGGCACAGTAAGAACATCGAGGTACATATGTAGTTAGGGCTATAGTGCGGTCTCCATCTTTATCGGATGATTTGCATTTTTTTAAAACATGTCTAAAGTTTGATCGAATCCTGTATGTGATAAGGATGGAGAATGTGATCAAACTCTAGACATGTTTAACGTAAGGATGACCTTACCAGAAACTAATAAGAAACAGAATAAGTACCATTCATGTGCTTGGAAAATGTGATGAGTATGTGGTCCAATATGAGCAATATGAAAGTAAGAACGCATTGTGTGGTGCAGAATTGTTAGACACGGTGAGAATCTGGCTGGGATGACATGAGGACAAGTATGAAAACTGCACATTTTTTTCATCTTGACCTCATCCCTGCTGTGTTCATTGAAATTTTCCAGATGCAGTGTAGCTTTCATGGTCTTCACCAGAGTGAGATGGAAGCTTTAAGTTTAGCAGTTCCACCAATGTAACAGAAAGAGCACTTCCTCTTTAGTCCTGAGATTTATCCCAGTAAATGATAAACTGTAATCTTAATAAAGACATATCAAGTTTTGTTCCTAAAGTACATCCAGCCCAAGTATACTGATGTAAACTGGTATTTGCAATCCTGTTTTATTGCCTTAAACACAAAACATATTAAAACATAGTTACTATCTTACCTTAACTTGTTGCTCTTCAGTTCTGACAAACCGCTGGAGCTAAACATTTTATATTCACTAAATAATCAGATACAATGTTGATATCCATATTTGGCAGAGTAAACTAAAGAAACACCTGAGTAGAACTTTTAGAGCAATTTGAGTCATTTTTGAGCACACATTTGTACAAGGTAGCATGAAGAACAAAGTAGAATCACATTGTTTTCTCTTCTAATTACCTTTCACTGATCCACACTGAGTGCGAGTCTGTCACAACACTACTTTTCATTCAGATTCAAATATAATAAGAAAATCTTGCAACTTGTACAGAAAAGATGAAACGCTTGTTTTGGTTATTAGCAAGAGTGTAGGAGTAATTTGGCAAATGGAGTGGGGGGTGGGGGGTGGGGGTGGTGGGGGAATGGCGACACAATTACTGCTAGAATTTCTCCTGGGAGGAAAACTTTGGAAAAGCAGCAGTTAAATGCTCATTTCTGATTACATTTGACAGCACTTTTTATTAATCTAATGTTGACAAATAGAGCTCTGCAACTCAAACCAATAGCACTGCAAACCAGCCTGTTCCTTTAAATATGCAATCTCCAGAAAAACTAGCAGCCCACCTAAATGTATGTCTTATATCAGCATCTCTGTGTATGGCAGCCATTTAATTACCATGTTTCTGGTGAAATTCCAACTCAAGCAACCATTTTACTTAATGAGGTACTGATTAGGAGATTACTTGGACCAAATCTGATTTAACAAGGGAAAGTATATTCTCTTGCAGTTGAACTAGTTTTTGTGTATAAATAAATACATAAAAGCACATACTGTGCTAGTAGTACCTTATATATAATTGAAATACAAAAAAATCTGTTCATCATGAAAAAAGAACAGTTTTAAGTGCGTAAAAGAAGATGGATTGTCAACTCCTTGAATGTCACATATCAACCTTAGTGACGTCAAATTACCCGCAAAAAGAATAGCAAATGACAGCTGCGTTTAAGTGCACTGCAAGCAGAGCCCAAAGCAGGTTATTCCAAGGAGGGGCTGAAGTCATGTGAAGATAGAAAAATGCTCATCATCAATGAGAAGCAAAGAAGAGTCAGGCTGACATTTGCTTAAGACCATAGGAATTTGATTGTAGAGGACTAGAGGAAAATCATCTTCTCTGGAGAGGCCTAAAATCCACAATGTCTCACAGCCAGTGTGAAGTTTGATGCCAGATGTGTGATGATCTGTTGTTCTTTCACAAGGTTGAAATTGGATTTGAAAATTTCTAACTTAAAAAAAAAAGCTCCAAAAAAGCTGAGCTGAAGGAATAGCAATGTGAAGACTGGTGGAGAGCATGTGTTGTTTATGATTGAATATGATTTTAATTTCCGTGTATTATTTAATGTATGAAAACACTGCATATTTTTTGTTATTTTTGGGTAATTGTCATTTACTGCAATTAAGTGCTTTGAGACAATAATTTCAGTAGTCAGCAGTTTGTGGAGTAAATCTGAAGGTTTTAGTGTTCATAGGTATGTGTTCGACAAATTCTAAGACACTGATAATTTTGCAGTGGTCTCTTAATATTTTCCACAAGTTGTATATAAATTAAATACAATGGGCATGGAAAATAATCACCCATTAAATATATTCATATTTTTTGCTTTGCATCCTGAAATGAAAGCACTTACACACACACACACACACACACACACACACACATATAACAGGCAAGTAAGAGATACAACAGCAACTGACCAGAAAATAAAATAAAAATAAAAACACTTTCTTTTCATATCGATTTTGATCATCTGATTAGTTTAGCATAAAACCACATTTCTGAAGCACAACAGTGTAACTGAAAGCACACCATGAACTATGGATTGCAAGACACTGTCAAAAGATGTCAGGGATTAAGCTGTGGACAGACACAAGTCAGTAGATCAAGTTAGCCTCCTGATCACATGACTTGAATTGGGCAAAAACACATATAAAGCCTATGGGGAAAATTTTTAAATTATACTTATAAAAGTATCTGCCCCTCACCTTGACATGCCACCTCAGCACTGCATAGTGGAATTGATGCTAATAAACAGGTTGGTGTCTTTTCCTCTTTACTAGCTTGAGTGAACACACATTTCATAACAATTTCAGCTTCAACATACACAGTAAACTGTATGAGGCTGCGAAGAAAGTGAGCGTTAAAAACAGTATAATGCTGACCTCTGTCTTCCTCTCCTATCTTTTCCTTCTAAAGGGATTTATAGAGTTGCTATCAAACAATGTGATAGTTTGTTGTGAATGTTGAAGTTCTTCTTGTTGTTTCATTTATTCCTTGTTGACCAAATCTGTATTTGGTTAAAATATTGCAAGTTTTGTTTAAAGTGTAGAATTGTTCAGTATTTTTTCAAGTGCACCACCATTGAAAAGTTTGGACATGCTTGCTTATAGGAAAGATTGTCTTCAACTCCTCCATTTTTCTAATAATTTAGAATAAAAATAATGATAATAATATGAAATATCACAAATTGAATGATTCATATACCAAGAAAAGTGTTTTACACTAATTAACAACAATTAATAACAAATTAAACACTTTTATACTGTATACTTAAAAAAGGTTTTCCTAAAGAATCTTTGCAACTCTTGGCATTTTTCCAGGCATATTTAAAATAGAGTTTCATCCAGGAGACCTTTCCAAATAAGTTTTCCAAATAAGTTGAGAACTTGTTAGCTGTTTATCCTGGATTCTATATAAAATATTTTCATTAAATAGTTTGGCAGACAAAGCACAATTCTAGCAGTAGTTCCAGTAAGATAAATAATTACTTTTTATTAATATGCTAGTTGTAATATGTTTTTGTCCCTATAGTAACGGCTAGTACCCAGTGATATGTTTGCTTAAGACTGCATATACTCTAATAAAAAAAGAAGTAAAACAATGTCATTGTTTAACAAAAAGTGTCATCATTGTTCTGCCGAGGTTTTCTGTTAGTAAATATTTATATAGCATTTCTGAATGTTTCCAGGCATTGGTGAAGATGTTCAGGAGAAAGATGTTTGTGCTGATTTCTCAGTAATATAAGAGACTGTGTTGTTTTTTTTTTTTTTTTTTTTTTTTTTTTGGGGGGGGGGGAGGATGGTCTGTTTGTTTTTTGGGGGGAGGGGGTAGAGCAAATGAAATGGAGAATGTCTTGGAACTGGCTTGTCTCATGCATATACCTTCAATATATATATTCAATGCTAAAAGCATGAAGTGTCCATCATTAACACATTTTAAAATGTTTTAAATGTAGTATCTGGCGAAATGTGTAAGCAGACATACTTTAGATCATGCTGTTAAGTGAAAGTAATAAACTTTTTGGTGGTGCCTTTGTTTGGAATGGGCCTACACAGCACCCTAGTATGGATTATATTCATACAGCACATTCTGGACCTCTACACCATGTAGATTTCGAAATAAACTGGTTTTCGGGACAACTCATATCCACGGCAGACAACCAGATATTCGTGTGTCTGCCGGTCAGCTAATGATCCAGCATGTAGTCAAAAGAAAACCCCTAAGAGGGAATTACTTCAGTAAATGCAGTTTTCGTCTTCTCTTTTTGTTTAATTTATGACTAGGAAGCCAGTAAGCTGAAGTTATCTTTATCTTGCAGCATTATTGTGATCTAAATTACAGTTTCCCACCTCCCGCCATCCTGTAACAGAGTAATGCATTACTTAGTGTATTGTATCCATTTGTACTTTACAGAGGGCACTTCTGGGGAGCAATGAGTCATTTGGGATTTGTCTATCAAAACAGCTCTGCACTGAGTTACAACATGAGATTAATGTTATTGTATCTGTTACCATGACTGTTTTACCTTAACTAGGTGTATAAATACGACAAATAAAAGAAATAAATATGACAAGATATAATACTAGCCAAATAAAAATTAGCAATTTATTCCATTTATTTACCTCTCTAGTGCATGAGCAGGCGTAGTAAGGAACAATGCCTGATTGCAGGCAAAGTTGTGGTCACCACCCCTGTGGCTACAATTATATTACTAATTTATTTTACATAAATAAATTTGTTTTTGTTTTTTTAATTGCAAAATTGTTATTTTGTTGGTTCTCTCCCCCTCTCTCTCTGAAAGCGGATTCCAGATGCATGGAAGAATAAAACAGAACCGGGGTTTATTTAGGACTAAAATTAAAGAACAAAATAAATGATCACAGCTCAGACTCGCATATACAATTATACTACAAGACATGCAGATAACGATTCACAAAGCATGTAAGAGTTGAGGTGCGACAACCTGCATGCTAATGATAAACTACAGAAACTACTGAATAAATGGAAGTGGAGATGGCTCTCTATCTCTCTCTCTCTCCCTCTTTCTCTCTCTCTCTCTCTCTCTCTGTCTCTCTCTCTCTCTCTCTCTCTCTCTCTGTCTCTCTCTCACTCACACGCACACACACACACATATGAATCATACTTTACATTTTCTGTAAAGGGAAAAAAACACACAAGGAAATGCTAATATGTCGATTATCCAGCAGTGCTTCCAACCATTTTCAGTAGAAAGTGGTGAAAAGATGCTTTGAATTATGCGATACATATGTATTTGCATATTAAACGAGTCATCGTAATGATTTGCATATTAAAATATGAGAGTACAGTTTATTCATAAAGTAAAATCAACAATGAGTTAAACTCTTATGCCAGTATATGATAATTATCATTATTAATTATTAATAATAATATCTGGGTATCAGTTTGTAGTATTACCATTATTTTTGGTTTTGTAGGCTTTAGTTGACAACCTATTAACTCTCATTTCATTTTATGTATGTATACATGTGTGTGTATATTATACACAATTTCCTCTGGGATCAATGACGTATTCTGATTCTGATTGATTCTGATAAAAGATGTAAATATGAAAGGTGTATGCTTGCAAATTATTTATTCTTCTATGAGTAGGCTTATCAAATATCAAGCTTTCAGCAATGAAGGCTCCTTTATGCTATGCCACTAAATGCACACAAGCATTTCATCGACTTCTCAAGATGTTAAATGGTTGTGAAACGTGCTCACACACCCACGAGAGTAAAAAGGCTAGTGTTAATGATGAAGGGACAGAGTGAGAGGGAATTATAACTAATGATGCCCAATGAGACACTCTCCCCCACCCCCACCCCTCTGTCTCTCCCGCAGCCATCTCTGTCTCTCTCTCTCTCTCTTTCACTCTCTTTCTAGAATGAAATCCCACAGGAATTTGTGGGAATATGCCACCTTTACTCATCTTCTTCTATCCCACGCACTCCTAGATAGCTTCTCCAACAACAAATGTTGTGTGTGTGTGTGTGTGTTTTGGTTGTTTTTTAACTTTATATCAGAAAAACAAGGTTTTTTAGGAGTCCATTCTAGTGATTTCTAACCACTATAATTTTAAAGCTGTCTCTCAGATCATTTTTCTAGATTTCTTCTACTACTTATCCAGAGCTGTTTAAGAAGTCTTTGAGACTCTAAGAAACTGTGTGTTACATCTTATCTACAGTTTTTAAGCTTTATAACTACTTAAATCTTTTTCCTTGCTGTAGCTCATTTGTGCAATGGAACATTCCATAAGCACCTGCAGGAGCTCTACATGCCTCTGGTGGTACGCTATATAGATCTGATGGAGTCCTCTATTGCCCAGTCTGTCCATCGTGGCTTTGAGCAAGAAACCTGGCAGCCTGTCAAGTAAGAAATAACACCCTTACATTTACGGCCCCTACAACTTTCACATGTGAAACACCCATGGTGACAGAATCTAGTCCGTAGGGTTTTGTTTGTTTGTTTGTTTGTTTGTTATTTAGATCATCTGGCCATAGCCCCAATCAGCTTATGTCATGGCGATGGGTTGTCTGTCCACAATTATACAAATGCTCTTTATCCTGTTTTTCTTATCCAATTATCATGGTGCTTGTTTTATCTGATAGTCCTAGGTGTGACCTTTTACAATTCTGCCTAAAATTTTTTAATGTAATTATTATGCAAATTTATGCAAACATTTTCATAATTAATAAAAAGTGCTGGTTCTCCTTTGTTTCTTGATCAATTTGAATTTTGTTTGCTTCATCTGAAAAATTTAGGTGGGTTATTCTAGTGGTCAGCTCCATGCATCCTTCTGCTCCTCACTGTTCTCACACACATGCTCCCCTGTTTTTATCTTTTACCTGCAGAATTAAAAGTCAAATGCAGTATATCACAAATAAGTTAAATTCCGTGATGCTTGTCCTTGTCCTAAATATTCAGTTCAGTACCTCTATGTGATGAAAATTACAAGATTTTATCTTGTATAGGCGCCAGATGAACACTCTGCTACTCTCTGTAGTTTTCAACTGGAATGTGTATTTATTTTTTACTATTTCTCTCTTATGCTTTTTTCCCCCACCTAAACACTTTTATTGAAATACTAAAGCACTCTTAGCTTTTCTGTCTTTTATATTTGCATCAAAGTAAAACTCTGCACTGCTTCATTCTTTGTGCCTGTCATTCCCTTTTTTACTCTTTTGTTTCCTCTGTCTTTTTTCCTCTCTATTTTTTCCTCTTTTCAATCTCTGGCAGGACTATTACCAACAATCTGCCAAGTGTGCCATTGCCCAAAGTTCCTAACCTGCCCCTCAATCTTCCTCAGATGCCCAGCTTCTCCACCCCCTCCTGGATTGGACCACTATGTGATAGCACGTGTGTATGGGCCAGCTGGGCACAATCCATATATAATGTTTATGCTGTGCTTATTATAGAATTAAGAAAATCATTACATTTTTTTATATTAGTTAACTGATAAGTTAAATGTAAACTAATTAGTTACAAATATTAGTTAACTTGCATGCACGTTGGTCGTGTATGTGGGGGTGTGTGTGTGTGTGTGTGTGTGTGTGTGTATACACACGTGTGAAGCCTTTAAGACTTTCTGCAGTCCTGCATGAATACTTTTAGTCCTAAAAACTGCTAAATAGAACTAAATTAAGCAAATGAGGTAAAATATTATGCTCTTTAATTTTGGGAGGAAATAATCCAGTGTATACAGGTTGACCCGATAAGACCTACATTTCAAGGATAAATGAAAAAGCCTTTGTTAAATTATTATTTGTACACAGGAAAGTACATTCACTGCAGTTCTTATACATCATGTTTTAAAGATAAAATCCTACAAAGTGTGCCCATCATTGTCTATACATGCTTGAAGGCAATTTTTGGATGCTGCCATGGCTCAACGGATCATGTCAAGTGGAACAGCGTCCCACCCAACATCACCATGCAATTCTGAATCATTTCCATCTGCACTTCCAATGATCTTCACGCTGTGTGTGTCATACCACACCTTGAGCTTGATGCACAACCACGTTCATCAAGCTGAAGCTGTGGCCTTAGAAAGATCTTTTTATTGTAAGAGTAAGAAGTTAGAGTAACAGTTGCACCAGTCTCTTCAAAGATACAATGACATGTACAAATCTACAAATGAAGGAACCATTGTTATCCTTTTAGGAGTGGTCAACTATCAAAGACCACTCCAAGAGCAAGGTGTGTAATAGTTTCAAGGACTTCTCATGGTAACTTCTGAGCTACTAAAGCCGCCCCTGTTTTCTTGAGTCCATCATCAGGAGAAACAGTGAACAACAGTGGTGTGCATGGCAGGGTTGCAAAAAGAAAGGCACTATTCTCTAAAAATAGTTTTGCTGCCCATGTACAGATTGCTAAAACTCATGTGGACTAACCAGAAGGCTGTTGGAACATTTTATAGATGCATTACATAAAAACAGAACATTTAGTTTTAGATCATACGCTCTATGCTTGCAGAAAGAAAACACTACTTTCCAGCATAAGAACCTTAACCATTCTGCAAAACATGGATGAGGCAATTTCATGGTTTGGGCCTATTTTGCTGCACCTGGGCCAGGAATTATTATTATTATTATTGGATCTATGAATTTTGAATTAATCAGCAAATTTTGTTGTGTAAGGTGTAAATGTAAGAATATCTGTTTGTTAACTTAATGCCAAGCGGAAATGGGTCATAAAGCAAGAGAAATAGCCAGAGCAACCAAGTAATTCTTTAAGTATGGTTCAAGAAGACTAAAGTAAATAGTTCGGAATGACTACTCAAAGTCCTGAACTTAATCCTTTAGAAATGATGTGCAAGCAGTCCACGTGAAGATGCAAACCAACATCCCAGAGCAGGGACTGATCATTTCCTTCATTAATAAATAATCAAGAATAATATTTGTGTCTATTTGTTTAGTTATGTGCTCCTTTTCTATTTATAGAACTTGTGTCAGAATATACTGATCAGTGCTAACATTAAACCAATGAGAAGTAAATAACATTGATTAACTGACCCTGAGACATCTGGGAACAGGATTTCCGGAAGTGTTCCTGAGCTCATATGGTGATTTACATGACCAATTCATGCCTGTTTTTGTTGCAGTACTGTTTGTGAGCCTGAAGATCACAGGCACCCAATATTGATTTGACCTTCTCCCTTGCACACAGAGATTTCTTTAAATTCTCTGAAACTTTTGATGATAGGTGTTGAAGTCTCCACAGTTTTATGTTGAGGAACAAAATTCTGAAATTGTTCCACAATTAGTAGATAATTTTTTTTGCAGATTGGGAAACCTCTGACTAAATACTCTGTGCATACCAAGTCATGTTAATGTGTATTTGGCAATTAACCAAAATATTTGAAAAATGTTATTCCAGATGTTTCTTTTTAGTCCCACTTATTTTTCCATCTTTTTGTTGCTCCCTTGCTACTTTTGTAAGACGTGTTGCTGCCATCCAAGTAATAATGAGCTAATATTTTTCACTGAATAATTATTGAGTAATTGATTGATGGAGTAATTAAAAAAACTTTTTTTGTGTTCTATTGAAAATAAAATATGGATTAATGGGGTTTGCAAATCATTGCACTCCGTTTTAATTACACCACTTCCCAACTTTTTTGAAATTCTTTCTTATTAGATATTTTACTTTAAAGACTTTGTTTTCCTTTGCTTCCATGATCAAGCAAGTTACATGGAACAGATGTGTTATGTATTGAATGAAAATGTAACGAAGTGTCCTTACTGGACATTTCTAAATTTCCTGTTCAGGCTCATTAAGTTGAACTTCGCTTGGCTTTAGAATTTGCTGTTTTAAAATGATTAATTTGCCAGATACTTTGTGATCATTGAAACCTAATCTTTTTTTACTGTATTTGATGGTGAGGAATGTTTGGTATTCATCAGTTTCTGATATGAAAGGCAGCAATTCTCACGTTCTCTGTCTTTCACCAATACAGCTTTAGAAAGAAAGTGAAAAGGGCCAATGTATTCCTTTTTGTATTTTGCTATTTAGATTTTTCTGTGTGGCATGCTTCTCTTGTGAATTCTTCGCAGTGAAATTTGTTGATTACAAAGCTATTTAAGGTGTGTGCGTCTCACAGATTTATTTAATTCTCTGCTGTACTGAAGTGCTCTAGCTTGGCAATACATTTTCCCCTTCAGAAACATGCGATTAGTTAAATAAAAGACTGGCTGATATCATCCACCTTATGTAAAGAATACCTTATGTATTCTGCTAATAATTAGACCTTGACCATCAGGGTGACAGTGATGGTGTTTTGGTTATGTTTTAGAGTACACTTATACACCTTAACAAAATGAAGATTAGTTACTTTCTGTAATCAATTCTGTTCAATTAAGTATTTATTTCATGTAATGTTGGATTATATTGATGAGGATAAGTAAACAAACAACAGTATATAGTAATAACAAAAATAGCATAGTGTTTATATAATTTCTTGACTCACTAACCATTCCATATGCTATATAAGTTCATTCATGCTATGCAAAAGTAAAAAAAAAAACATTTGCAATACTTAGCCATACTTTTACCTCAAAATACTTGTCCTATAATAGCATTGTTCCATACATTTTCACCAAAAAAGATTGAAAAGTACTTTTTTACTTCTTTTTATTAAGAGCTCTTTTAGACAAAGGTGGCGGTGTATAATCTTCACTGCACACAATTGTAGATAATCAAAAATGTATTGTATGTATGCATTTATATTGTAAACAGGCTGGACTGCAAATGCACACCAGGTTTCAGGCCTGAAACAGTGTCTGTAGTGGGAGTAGTCCTGTGGGTGTGTGTCCAAGGGGACACTGTAGTTAGCTGGTTGTTAGAGGCAGTCAGAATGCCGTGTTCCCCCATAGGAGTGCCGCTCCTGGCGAGAAACTCGTCCATTTGTTCATGCTGCCTCTTCCCCCGCTCGCGCAGGCTTGAGGGGGTGGCGCAGGCCCCCGAGGGAGCCCTCACACACTGTACCGCCGCTAATTAATCGAGTGGGAACTCATGCTCATCCTTTTTAATTGCACTGTGGACTTTGCCAAACTATTTTCCAGGACTGCCACTTGTGAAGGTAACAGTCTTTTAACAGCGAGAGGAGTGAGTGCCCTTTTTTTCCTTTCTGCTGAGCGTTTTGCGCTGTACACTTGAATGCTGCTTGTGTCAGCTTCTCGGTGTGTTGTCGTGTTAACTGTGGTTGACACAGTGGTGTCAGTCCATCTGTCTGCCTTGCTAAGGCTGTCTTAATCCTCTGGAAACCCAGAAGTATTTTTCAACAACTATAAGCGTTATAGACAAATGTTTTGTTGTCATTGTTGTCTTTGCTTGATTCACATAACATGACTATGTAATTATTTGTGTTATCATGATTTATTAGTGATTATGAAATTACAAAAGAGTTTATATAATAGATAAAAATATATATATATATATATTTCATCATAAGCATTTCACATCAGTGTCATTCTGTATGATTTAACTCTAGCCTTTTTTTTTTTTTTTTGAATTAGTTGCTAAGTTACCATATTCTGTGTAAAGGTACTTGCTGCTAAAATTAGATTAGACAAACCTACAGACTTGAGACCAATTCTATTCAAAATATTGATGAACACCTTAAGTACTTGAGATAGATTACTTCAAAAGCTGATTTTATTACCTGTAGGTTACAGATTTAAAAAGCTAATATTTCTTGAAAATTTAGATGCATTTAAATTGCATCATTGTAAGACTGAAAATATGAAAAGCTTTAGCGCATGTGCATTAAAGGACTGCAGAATGCTGGTGCTATTCTATGCTTTATTTTTGACAGTAATGGCTCTGCAACATCGGAGGACCTGTTCTGGAAGCTGGACGCTCTTCAAATGTTTGTAATGGACCTGCACTGGCCAGAGCCGGAGTTTGCCAGACATTTGGAGCAGAGACTGAAGCTCATGGCTAGTGATATGATGGAGGCCTGTGTCAAAAGGTCAAGGCTATTAAAACATTACATTATTACTTAATTTGCCTCTAACATTTTTGCATTAACATTGAATGTAAAAGTAATAATTATCTGATGCAGTTTTCAGAATGGAATACGTCTTTGATGAATGAATGGCTGTTGCTTTTGCACTGGGCTTATTAAAATGGTGTGCTTGTTTTTTGGGGTTTTTTTTGTAAAGGGCATAGTATTTTAAAGCATGCTTTCAAGCTGTGTACATCTTTTAAACACAGGACCAAATCTGCTTTTGATACTAAGATGCAGAAATCAAGTAAGTCCACTGACTTCAGAGTTTCATTGTCCATCTGCACCATGTTCAACATTCTTATGGATGCTAAGAAGCAGTACTCTAAGCTGTGTGTCCTTGACCAAGGCCAAGAGGTAAACCACAACTATAATAAGTTCACCTTATATTTAAACATACAATTCATATATAAAGGAAATGCACAATGTCAGTAGTGTACAGTGAAGAAAATATTTCTACTTTGTATTAAATATTGTACTTGACAAGATGTGAAATGACCAAAAAAGTTTCACACATGGTTTATACTTTGAATGCTTTGCACAGAATTATGTTTTGTCCATAGGTCTCACTTTTATTTTTCTAAAGTATGTCCATAAAAGGAGCACCAGATAGGAGTGACATTTTCTTTTCAGTCTGCTTAGGCATGAATGGTCTGAGCTTTCTGAAAACAAAATGAGCCGATCATGGTGTTAGTGCAGAAAGCCTCGACCTGAGTAAATAAAATTTCCACAATAACAGCTTTAAAGATCGTTGCAAGCCACTGTTTGAGTAAAAATAAATACATTTAACAACAGATCATTTTAAAACTGGATACAATGAAATCCAAAAACTCGTCTCAAGATGGAAGATGAGGCCTTAGATGCAACATATTCTTTATTAGTATATACAACACGGGAACAGTGTGATCTGATTGGTCCGCTATCTCAGATTAAAAGTCATAATTGCAAGTGGAATACGCTTCACTGGAAACGGCAGACATTACTCAAGGTCTGTGGTCACTGAAGCAAAAATATGAGAAATTCGAAAAAGCTCCTTCCAGGAAAATTCAAAGGAAGCTACATAATCTGGCCTTCATGTTTTTAATGTTTAAAAACAGGCACTTAATTTAAACTGAGAATGAGTTTCGAAATAACAATGGCAACAAACTTCTACTGGTGCATTTCTGTGCATGTTAACATTTCAATTTGCTATTTACTTAAGAGTGGGTTGTGCAGCAAGACAAATTTTCGAACAGAAATACAAGAGATGGAAAAAGAAGAGTTAAACAACTGTCTAAGGAAATGCTTTGTGTATATAGTGTTTCATCACTGGCTAATTTGAAATTCACTAAAGCCAATAAAGCACAAAGCTAATTTTTAGTCTGGAGAAATTTAACCAACAATCTGAAAAAATCCTCTGACCCGTGAAGTCACAAGTGAAAGCTTGTATAAAGGTGACGGAAAGTGTTAAGATCACTTCAAACGTCATCAAACATACATCAAGTCACCTTGTGCATCAAATCAACCAGTGGAAAGTTCCCCACGGACTATTCCAGACTGTGTAAAATTCCTCTGAAGAACGTTCTGGACTTGACAGAGAAAATCTCAAAAATGATTTGGCAACAGGACGCGATCAAGGAGGGCTGAATGGCACAAATGCTTCAGCTGATGCTTCCTCAGATAGCAGTGCAAAGGTTTGCCTTGATGCTCCTCAGTTCTGAAAGTGTATTCAGGTTATAAGTTACTATAATTATTTAATTAGCTTTCAGATCTTCATAACTTTCAGAAGTTATCTTTTAGCTCTAAAGTTGCAGTATGTTGGAGTAGCAGTATGTTACTCTCCTCAGCTTGTAGCCTCACGCTGTTAAATCTGCCTGTGCATGGATTATCGTCCATTGCAATGTTTAAAAAATTTAAAAATTAATATTCTTTTCTCTTTTTTGGCGAATGTAGTATATACTAAAACAATTATGCACCTCAGGCTCGGTAAATGATGTAAAAATAAATATTCTGTGACACCTACCACCCCTTTGCCTTCAGGGTAGAATTGTCAATTAGTGCCAAGCTTTTGTTGTAAATCCCAAAGGATCATAATGTTAATCAACCAGCCACTACACGTCACATACTCCATCCATAGGGTTCATTTTTATTTATAATTTAAGATATTTTCACTCATTCACCATTATTCTTGCTGCACATCATGTTTTTTTTATCTGATCTTCTGTGCCTGTTAAACTATCATGGTTTTTCTTTCTTTTCATATGTCCTTCTCATCATTGCATGAATCTAAGATGAACCAACAGTGGGTGAGTCTGCCATCTTTTTTCAGGCTTGTAAAACACCAATTGTGTACACAAGCATTACACAAACATTTAACCAGATAAGGTATTTTAAGGTTTCTGGTTATATATTCGGTTCTACGATCAGCTCTCAGTTCAGCTTTTATTGTGATTCACTTGTCCAGTGCTGGCTTCACTTCTCTTTTATTTTACATCATTATTTTGATTTGTGACTTGCAAAGATTTCATCACATTATTTTAAACAGTTGTTACTGTACAGCAGCGAATATAAGAATGTTACATTTATCATTCCATAGTAAATTCATTTCAAGTTTCAGAATGTTTGCCTGTGGAATGTTTCTGGGGTTTAAAAAGAGCATTTTTTAAAAGCCAGTTTTAGGCTTCTTTCTTTTGTAATTTAGACTCAGAATATTGCTCAACATTCATCTGAGGTGTACAAAAGTTCAGAATTTCTTCCTAGCTAGTGTGTGTCGTGTGTTTGTAATATGTATATAATAATTTTACTACCATATATCTTTGCCTGTTCACGCTTCCACTGAAAGAGGTTGCAGCGTTTCAGAATGCAAGGTTACTCTTTAGAAACTGCTTTCTCCCTGAAGTGCCTCTTACTGGATCGCTCCCAGATAAATGTTTTCAAAAGAAATTATTGTTCTTTTGGTTTTCACACACAGCAAAGACCCCACAATTTAATCCCCTCTAATGCAAAAAGAGCCCTTGCAATTTGGCCCCCACTGTTATATAAAAAGCAAACATGGAAGTGTTAATTGAGGTAAAAAGTCCTTAAGATTTGCCCATGATTCTGTTTATGGAAAAATTGCCATTTCATGTAGTGAAAAAATAGTGAAAAGAAAATTAGGGCTGCCAATGGTGACCTCTCAGCACCCTCAATTTGTCACCGATCTACGCTCTTTATTGATTGAAATTTTTAATTTGGGTGTTCTTTAGATGTGCTGTGAAAGGGCATTGTTGGCAGAGATGAACTCCCGCTTGCCTTGCATGCAGCAAAGGCATCTATTCAGTAGAGCCGAATGGAGGCTGTCTTTCCCTTTCACACATACACACATGCACACTCCCTCCCTCCCTCCCTTCCTCCCTCCTCCTCTTTCTCTGTCCCTCTATCTCTCATTTGCTCCTTCTTAGAGATCTTCTAAATCTATCTTTTTCATCATCATGTTATGAGGCAAAATGAATGAATCAGTTGTTCCAGATTAATAATCCAGGACTAATTGAAGCCAGATTGAGCCTTTTGGTCACTGCAGCTGGATGAGACAGATAGAGAAACACATCGCTTACTGCAGCCTGCGTAAAAAAAAATATCCTTCAGATTCCTTTGGCGTAAATGAGGAAAGGAATTCCATTCACTGGAATAATAGCACCTATTAGCTGCTTAACTTATCCCTGCTACATGGAGAGATTTTTCTTCTCCACAATATATATTTAAGGTGATTCCCTTCATTAATGCTTGATTTAATTAAGATACTCGCGTTATCATTAATGTTAGGATGTGAGTATGTGAACAGAGAATTGCAGTGACCAAAGGATTATATTCAGTACATTAAATACTTCACTATGACACTTATGCAATATTATTTATTTGTTTGTTTCTTTAGAGAGTGGGGTCAATTATTAATAAGGAAGGAATAATTTTCTTTGTGCATGTGTGTGAGGTTTTAAACCTGTGTTTCAGCAATCAGTTCTGTTTTTATTTTTTGTTGTATCCCTTTTCAAATCTGTGCTGTAAACCATCACGTTTTATTAACAAGCCATGTATTGCGTGCACATCTCCACAGCAACAGTACCATTCTAAAATCGATGTCCTGATCGATGAGGCCTTTAAAGAAATGATCTCCTGCCTGGTTTCAAAGGTACTATTCACTTGCTTAAGGCTTGCTTTTGCTAGCTTTTCTGCTGGCCTTCACATGTGCTGGTGAATGCCTCCGTTTCCATTTAGAATGAATGAATACGAGATGGTCCGTGAATGATAGAGTTTTAGCTTTGTTCTGAAGCCTCTCAGTGAGGAAGCTAGCAGCTCAATATCAGAGATGGTATTTTCATCTGAAGTTGCTATTACTCAGTTTCTTATTTATCACATTCCCATGGGCTGCTAAAGATTGTCATTATGTGGCATGGTGTGCCGAATAAGTATGTTATTTTATTGTCTTGTAATAAATTCCTGCTTTTTTTGCTTGCAGTTTGCTGCTGTTTTGGATGGTGTGCTCTCGAAGCTTTCACGATACGATGAAGGAACATTTTTTTCTTCAATTCTTTCTTTTACGGTAAGTGTTTTTTTTCCTTTTTGATTTGAGTGCCACAAGCTGAAATAGTAAATTTAAATACATAAAAAATAGTCTGTGTAGTTTATGTATACCCTCTTTTAAAGGTAAAAGCAGCAGCCAAGTATGTGGACGTCCCAGTAAGTGTTACTCAGCTTAGAACTCTCAGTGCTTACTGTCTGCATGAAGCTTTGGTGCCTGCTATGTGACTGTGTACAAAGTATTTTATTTAGCACATGCAGTGATTTGTGCGTTTGCCAGTTTTGTAATCTCATGTAAGATGTGGTATCCAACTTTGCCGAGTGTTTCAGTCTAGCCTTCTGGCATGCCCTCTTTTAGTAAGAAAACCAACAGGCAAGTATCAAGTGCTGTTTCACAATCTCTTGCCATCATGTGAGAAATATTTCCTATTTATTCATCAAATGGCAGTGCTAAATGTTGCAGGATTTTGCAATGAGCCATTGTAGTGCCAGGGTGCATCCGAGAGCTGGCTAAGTAACACTAATTGGTAACCCATTTGGCTTGGATTTGGTTCACAATCCAGAAAGTTGTCGACAGCGGGTTTCACAACACGCGGCGAGAGGACTGTGTTCTGAGGGGTGTCATGGAGGCAATGAACAGGCAAGGAAATCAATACTGGTTTAATTTCTGTAAGGAAATGTCATGAAGAATTGGTGCTTTGCTTTTACATGTGCAGGGATTCTTTTTTTTTTTTTGTGGGTTGTGCAAGCCCCCGAACCCTCTCCCACCCCCACCCCCCCAAAAAAATTAAATAACATAGTTTTGATTTGCCATGAATACATAATGTACTTGTCTCCAAAATATTATGCTGGATATTATTCTGTAAAAAAAAATGTATAAATAAATAAAAAAATAACTATAAATGCACCAATTGTCCACCTAAGGTAAGGTGAATATTACAAAGTATTCGCAAGATAGAACATCAAGGAGACTATTCAGCAATATCCACAAGCCTGAGGTGAATAATTAGTTAAGAATATACTACAAGGGAACAAAAGGCAAGCAGAGTGAAATTTTTATGTGGTTTGTTTGAACATTT
>JBCNYG010000007.1:10119482-10139453 GCA_039654305.1 Porochilus rendahli | reverse complement strand
GTCCAGGGTGTACCCCGCCCTCGCCCAGAGTCGGCTGAGATGGGCGCCAGCCTCCCTGCAACCCTAATTAGGAATAAACAGTTCAGAAAATGAATGAATGTCCAATCATTCTTCCTCATTCATATCCAGAAGGGTGTGTGTAAAATCCTGACTATACCTGTACCTCCAGTGAGCACTGACTTGATCTAATTTTGAAGGGCAATACCTATTTTTTACCTTGGGTTTTGCTCTTAAAATTTTTTTTAGCAATCTTCAAGTGAAGTTGTTTGTAGGAGCCACTTATCACTTATTTACTCAAACGCACAGGCCTGGGACTCAAACACAGGACCTTCTTGCTGTGAGGCGGACATGGTAACCACTACACCGCCATGCCGCCCTGGTGTGCGCCAACCAGAACAAATAAAAAAGCCTTTAAACGATGTACACTCTTATTTTGATAGGACAAAATGGGACCAAGTTATGGACACACAAAGTTTGTACTACAAGGGTTATAGGGGAAAATGTGAAATGGAGGAAAATGCATTTAAAGTTTCCAAAATAAGCTTTAGTAGCACATATTTCTGTAAAAGCAATTCATATTCATATACACAATTTTACTCTCGGATCAATAAAGTATTCTGATTCTTATATATTTCACTTTGAACATTCTTTTCATAGCCTTTATTTCATGCAAGTGAAGGTTAAAGTCAAGTGTAGGTTCATCAACAGGTCATTGATTTGAAATGAACTTGTTGGATCCGTTTCATCCTCTAAATCAGATTCCCAACCATCAGGCTCAAAGCAAAGACCTTCTTCATCTTTCCATGATTGTGAGACGTATTCACTAAGTACGTCAGACAAATTTGACGAATCTGCAGTGTTTAAATTGAGTAATATCACAATATACCTGCGTAAAAGGAGAAAGGTTGTTATCATTGAAGGGGTTTAAAAAGGACTTTTTTTGGTTTACTGTGGAAAGTATGTAGTCTTTACTTTTTCAACTGGTCAGATTGCAGGAATTCCAAGCTAATAAATCTGCTGGCATCCATCTTGATAAATGAGGCACAGTGACTTGTTAAACACTTAAAACCACTCAGTGAATCACAGTGAATAGAATTTTTTTTTTTTTTGATGATTTGTACAGTTCCCTGAGCTTGCTGATTGTGCAGCATAAATACTCTTTCAATGTATTAAAGCTCAAGAGAGCTAATCATGAAGTAATTTCTTGGTAAATTACTCAAGAGGAATAAAATGTAGAATGCTCAAGGTGTTTTATGCCCAGTTAAGAGTTGTGCACTCCTTTTACTTTTACTGTCACAAAGAGGCAAGTTTGTAACTTGTTAATTCACCTGCTGGCTGTTGCTATATGAACAACATGAGACATAATTTGACGACTGCCATTTTTTTTTTAAAGGTAGCACCTTATACAACATGCCTGATAAACGGCATTTACTGGGATCCGCATACTCCAAGGCTTCTGCGGCGACTAGACGCACAGAAGCTTATGAAACCTTCAAAATCTTTATCGGCAATGACTGAAGGCTGGCCCACCCTGCCGCACAAGTGAGATTTTGTTCACCATCAGTTTTCTGGTTCAATGGGTAATAAGTGTTATGACTTTTGTAAGCTGTGTTTTTTTTATCTGCACAGTTCAGATTGTCCTTGATTTGATTTACGTTTTAAATTTAAATTAAATGCACCCTTACAATTCACACAGTGGCAGGAAAAGTGAGTAGAATTTCCTGCATTTGTGTATAAATTACCTTAAAATATGGTCTGATCTTCATCTAAATTACAATAATGAACAATTGTACTATGTTTAAACAAATAACACACAGTTATGGCCTTTTATGGGTTTTCTTAACATACCCATGAAGCATTTACGGTGCTGGTGGAACAAGTAAGCAAACCCTTGTATTTAATAACCGGTTCAACCTCTTGTGGCAGAAATAACTTCAAACAAGTGATTCTGATTGCTGAGAGTTTGAGAAATGACTGTTAACTTTCACCCACAATACATCCCACTCCTTATTATAGATGCCATTGTTATGAGATAATTAATGTTACTCCCTTCACCTGTCAGTAATCTAATGGCCTATATCTTATTTAATGCTTTCCTGTTGGTATGTGTTGGTACCACCATGATCCCTTAAAAGAGAAGAGCCACATGTTACCTATTTAATTGAAAAGCGATATCAATTTATTTTTTTAAAGATGTGATTTTATATAAAGATCATAGCTTTTTACTGTGAATGTTAATATTGTAAATTTAAAAATTAGTGGGTGCACTTAACGGATATTGTAATTACAGTCGTGATTAGTAAATATCTTGTGTGGATTTAGTGTCAAGTCATTCAGTGTGATTATTTCTCTTTTCTTCATCAATCCTTGCCAGGTTCTTGGCGATCTGTGACATTTCAGCAGACACAGGAGGCTCCATTCAGTTTATGACTGAGTGCACCACCATCGAGAAGCCCTTCTGTATGTATGACGCCAATCAGCACATAGACAATGACAGGTATGAGTGTGACAACACTGGCCAAAAACAAGAGGAAACTATCAATACTCTTCAGCCAGCATCATTTGTTTCCTCTCTTCTTTATAGTGTGGAAGGAAATGGCATTCTCATGTGCTCGATTGATAACTTGCCAGCCCAGCTTCCCATTGAGGCTACTGAGTATTTTGGCAATCGCTTGTTCCCCTACATTTGGGAAATGGTAAGTTTGGGCACTTTGAGGTAAGTAACAATCTGTAAGTACTAACCAGCTTCCCTGACACTTTGGTTTTCTTTTGGAGAAGGGTGCATTGGTTACAAGAAGGGTTGGTTCAGTCAGTTCAACTGTTAACTGTTTTGTTAACTCTTTTGTCAAAGTTAAGTTCATTTTTAAGCTTGTTTTCTTTGTGTCCTAAGCTTCATTCAGATGCAACAAGACCACTGGACGAAGAGAACTTCTCTCCACAAGTCAGAGATGTAAGATTATAAGATATTATCCAATGTCATTTTTATCTGGCCTGTGTTTAGGGGTTTATAAAGTTGCCTGAAAACAGTGTATGTTGCATATCTAATGATGAATAAAGTCATCTATAACGAGAGTTAACATTTAATTTAATCAAGTTAATGGCTTATTTACACTGTAAATGTACTTCCATACCTGTCATTTGATCCTGTATAGATCTCATTTTGAACTCTTCCTAGGCTGTAATAACATCCAATGGGAAGTTGACGCCTAAGTTTGAATACATACAGAAGTTAAGAGAGAAAAGGTAAGGAACATGTGTGTATACTATGTATAATATTTGTTCTTTGTATGCAATGTACAACTTATAGGGAAAATAAAACATGTCTGCTTTAGCTACAAGAGCTAAGTTATGTTTATTAGAGGTATGTTAAAACAAGATTTGAAAACCTTATATAATGTCAGCTCTTCATTCAAGAGTTCAGTCATACATTACCATTAGCATGAACGTCAAATGCTTTGAATCTAAAACTATGAAAAGGCTTTGAAAACAGTATAGTATACTTCACTGATGTTGGACACATTTCACCAAAGAAGGAACAGATAATGCTAATACACACAGTTTTTATTTAAGATGCTAATTCTTATTTTCTTTCATTTCACCTTAAGAACGTGTTGTGTAACCCCTTTGCTTTTAAACCTTTGATAATAACCAAAACATGAAGAAAGGTTTACCTTTACCTATAATATGTATTGTATGTAGCTAAGCTGTGTTCTGTGTTTTGGATTCTTAAAACCTTAATGTCTTTACGTGCTAGAAATAGTATGTTTTTGATACACTGGTTATTGCCTTGGTGAGCGAAATAAAGACACGTTCTCCAGAGAAATCAACTCAGGATTGTATGAAACTCATTGTGCATTATTTTTATTTTATTGATTGTGTGTGAAACATGAATTCCTTTAGGTAATCCTGTATTAACGTTTCTACAATCTTTCTCCATGTAGCACTATAAATTGGCTTTACAGATCTGGCAATTTTTTTGTAGGAAGCCCGGTTTTCGATGGATTTAATAAAATGACAGATGAGCCATTCAAGACATAAATGTTAAATGACTCCCAGTCGCGTATTAGTTTTGAACTTTCTCTGAATTTATCACTTTACCCCTTTTTTGAATTTCTGGATAAAATTGCAAAGCAAATAGTTAAATGAGTGGATGTTATCAGCCGGTGGCACTACCAAGGTCTTATGGAAGACCAGGATGCTTCAGTAGCTGACTTCAGCTCTTCTGCATTGTTCAGTCTCATGTCTCTCATCTTTCTCTTGGTGATGCCCCATAGATTCAGGTCAAGCGAGGTTTCAGGTTCAGGTCAAGCGAGTTTGCTGGCCAATCCAGCATAGTAATCCCACGGTCATTGAACCAGGTTTTGGTACTTTTGCCAATGTTCGACAAGAGGAATACGACATTTGAAGCCCCTGTCCAAATGCTCCCTCACACTTTTGAAACGTTTTGAAACTATTCTAATTTTATGAGATTTTGGATTTGGAGATTTTGATTTTGGGGTTTTTAGGTCCCAAGATTAATGAACTGACGATGATTGGAGCTAAAATGAGGTTGGAGAATTTATCATATATATGTATATTGTTATATACTGTATATTGTTAATGCTAAGAACCATTTATTAATTCTTCTGAGCTGAACAAAATAGGTTATTCAATGTCTTACAGGCTAATTAGTTCATAAACCTTGACTCAGTAAAAATCTTTGTATGAATAATTAATGAAGCATCATCACACTTTCACTGTTACTCACATTCCCACAAATAAATGACATAATATTAGTGACATTAAAACGCAAGTTAGCTCATGAAGTAGCGGTGTTTGTGTAAAGAGTTTCATTACTGTAGAAAAAGTCACAGTATTTATTTGTTTGTTTATCTATTTATTTATTTTATGATGATTCATTTTTGCAACCTTAATGGAATGCCATTACCTTTTTAATTAATTCCTTTTTCAGCCAATTTAATCTTTCTTTGGTCCTGCGGAGGCTGGATCTTATTACGACTTAATTTGGGTGAAGGCTAGGCCCTGAGCAGCTTGCCAGTACATCGCAGAGCCAACACATACAACCATTCACACTCACACCTAGGGGCAATTTGAAACAGCCCATTAGCCTAACGTGCATGTCTTTTGGCCTGTTCAAGGAAACCGGAGTACCCAGAGGAAACCCACACAAGCACAGGGAGAGCATGCAAACTCCACACAGATTTCACCAGCACTCTCACTCACTCACTCATGCTGACCTGCTTAATCCCACTCCAATCGTGGGAAGGCTGGTGCCTGTCTCAGCTGAGTGGTTTCTGTGCCTCCCTCACCCCCTTAACACCTTGCATGGCAAGATCACTCCAGCATGGAGCTTTCTCTCGCGGGAAGACCGGCTCGTTAACCCTCATCACAATATTCTTTTTGTTTTTGTCCCAAAAATTGATTTTTGGCACGCCATATCCCAAATGTTTTGTTTATTTTTGTGTTTTTAAATCCATCAGAGATTCAAATACTTTTGAAAAAATTCAAATTCACCAACTATTTACATAAGAAAACCCAGACTTTCAATGATTGCTAAAGCACACAATACCTCGTCTTGTATTGTTTTTGATACGCCTCGTATTGTTTTTGGTGTTATTGCTTTTCATAAGACCATCTTCTGCTTCTCTTACATGCTCTGACAACTGTCTGAAAAGCCGTTCAACGTCCCTGTGATTCTGCTAGAAGATTAATTCTAAAAAAATTCAAAAAAATCGCCACTTGCTTTTGTCTTTGTTTTTTAAGCAGATGTTTTGAATGCTTTTGGAAATGTAAAAAAATCAGAGCGATTATAGACTATGTGTCGCTTATTCATAGGAAAATGGTGTTGTATATTGGTGGGATTTGTTTATTGTAATTGAGCTTCACTTGGACATTACCATATTACAGGAATTTAATACACTGTTTACATTTAAATAACTCACGCAATCAAATAATTAATAATTCTGCTTCCTTCGCTCTTTGGGAAATAGTTAAAAAGCCTCCTGGAGTCTAGATCTGATCGAACCTCCGATGTTTCCTTAATATCTGTTCTGGTTTTTCCTCTAACTGTCAATAGATTATTATGTCACGTGTGTGTGTGTCCTTTCTCATGGCTGTGCCATGTGTTCCACAGAGAATCAGAACAGATTCTAAAGAAAAGTGGGATGAAACGTGTCCTCCTCTTAGGCTCTGGCTATGTGTCTGGCCCAGTTGTTGAGTATCTCACCAGGGATCCTGGCACCCAAGTCACAGTGGGTAAGTGCCATGGACTTAGAAATCTTACTATTCTTGCTTTAAAGGTGGTGATTTCCTGTAGTTTTCTCAGTGCATTTAAACTTAAGGTTTTTTTTAGCGTCTGTTCTTCTAGGACAGGCTGAGAATATAGCTGCCAAATACCCAAACACCGTACCTGTGATGCTGGATGTGACTAGCCAAGAGGGTCATCTTGAGTCTCTGGTCAAGGATCATGACCTGGTTATCAGGTATGGACTCCATGATAAACCCCTCAATCTGTTTTCCGCCATGAAACCACACAAAAAAACCCTAATCTTTTCCCTTTTTTTTAATCCTTAGCATGTTGCCATATAACTATCATCCTTTGGTAGCTAAATATTGCATCAGTAAGAAAGTGAACCTAGTGACAGCCAGCTACCAGTCTCCAGCCATGAAAGAGCTCCAGCAGTGGTAAACATTGTTTAAAGTTATTATTCTGTCCAATTGTGATCGTGTTTGTTGCCTTCATTGATGTGTGATCTCATTGCTTTATCACGGCTGCCTGTTTTACCAGTGTTGAGGAGGCTGGCATCACCATAGTCAATGAGATGGGCCTGGACCCTGGCATTGATCACATGTTGGCCATGAAGTACATCGACCAGGCCAAGGCAGACGGTTGCACTGTAGGTATCGTGTGTTTGTGTTTATTTGTCATGTGTGTTTACTATTATGTGTGATGGTGTGATGTATCACCATTGGTAGAATCATTAGCATCCGTGGCAGACAACTGACTGGCATGTTTACATTTTGTTGTGCATGGTGATTTGATAGTCTTATAATAAGATGGGTCTTTTAGCCATTTTGATTTTGTGTATGTAATGCTGTTGATTTGCAGTATTTTTTATTTATTTATTTTTATTCCCTCACAGGTCGAGTCCTATAGCTCATTTTGTGGTGGTCTTCCTGCGCCAGAGTGTTCGGACAATCCACTCCGTTACAAATTCAGCTGGAGTCCATATGGAGTGTTGCTCAATACCATCAGTCCTGCCATTTATCGCAAAGACAACCAGGTAAAAAGTGTGGGCAAGAAAGGCATGCCATGTAACACGTGATGTAAATGAATTCACTGTGAACTGCCTGCCTTTTCATTTTCTCTCTTTTTTTTTGTCTTTGGTGAAGTGATCTCTTGCGTACAGCTGCACTTTCGCATTTAGCATTCTGAAAACACTACAGGACGCCAGTGTGAAAATAAGCATCTATAACTTTAGAACCTTTATTTAAATAAAATAACCAAGAAAATACACCAACATAAAATACAACATATAGTACACATGTAGCTGAAGACTTATAAATATTCTGCATATTTCAGTAAAATTGTCATTAATAAAGAAAAAAAGGCAATAAATAATGCCATAAATTCTCAGTTTATAAACTTATGTCTGTTTTTTTTTACTTTTGTTTTTTTGTTCATAAAGAAAATAAACCCTGAGTTTCATAAGTATGGGTTTTTTGCTTATTGATATTTTTTCAATTTATATGTTTATACAATTTATAGAAATATTTGTTATTTTCAAGTGATTCATCAAGTGCACCAGTGTTAAGATTTCTAAAGAACTTCGTGCCACTGGTGGTTTGGAATGAGTCCAGCAATCTGCAGTGGTTTTTCAAGGCCTTGAACAATCTGGCCCCAATGTATAGTAAAGTTTTTCGTCAGCCAATACCAACCAGGATGTTCCTTGCGCTCAGCTAATCAGTGCCTGTTGAGAGTTCCAAGGCCTGAGCAGTTACTCATGGGAAACGTTCGTTCTGCAGTCCTGTGTTCTGGAGCTCTATTGTTATCCAGTGCTATAATAAAAAATGACAGGTGCTCTTTTTTGTGTCTGACTTTTGCAGTTTGTTGACAATAATAGAGTGCATTTATCAGTGCTAATGTACGGCTCTGGATTTTGCATTAATATAATATATATATAATATTTCTTTTCTTTTTCCCCCCAGGTGATCAGTATTCCTCCTGGTGGCTCTCTAATGGATGCTGCTGTACCCATGGATTTCTTTCCAGGTTTTAACCTTGAAGGCTTTCCCAATCGAGACAGCACCAAATATGCTGAAACCTATGGCATCGAATCTGTACTCACACTGATCAGAGGGACGCTACGCTTTAAGGTATTCCACCCAGCAACCTTTTTCTGACAGAGCAAATATGATAGTGTTGTGCACCATGTTGTAGTACAACCTAAGCTCGATCACCTGATCTTGTAATAATGAATACAAAGCTTGTAATATGAAGGTTGTAATTTTAAACGTGTTTATACCATCAACTGTCTAGACATGTGTGCAGCTACTAGTTTCTCAGGTTAAGCTAGATGTCACACATACTGGTGATGTTTCTGACCTCAGAATCTGAGAGGTGATTTAATTTTTAGAACTATGCACCGTGACTCAGGCAAAAACGGAACAGTATCCTGAGTGAACACTTTCAGCATATGTATGTGCTTTATACCCACAGGACTTTTCAAGAGCAATGAGTAGTTTTGTGAAGCTGGGCTTGATCGACACTGAGCCTTGCCCAGTGCTGGAACACACTGCTGATCCTATCTCTTGGGTACACACCTAATTTACACATACACACACACACACATTGTGGATAATGCATACAATTTAAATGGAAAAAAAATCCAGTTCAGAATTTAATCATGAAATACATTTTGGACACCACTGAAAATAACATGTTCATTATAAACATTACCGTATTGATGTATCAGGATGGATCAGTTGCAATACAACAAGAAGCACATGAAAAACCCATGTTTTAGATTTTAATATAGTGTTTCCCTCTCGGCTGTAGAAAGAGCTCCTGTGTAAGCAGGTTGGCTTGTCCTCTGGTGTTAGTACTGACTCTTTTGAGGAAGCTGTGTTCAAACAAATAGGAAAAGATGAGTTCAGGATGCAGACTCTCAAATGGTGCGTAGTGAAACTGACCAACACCAACACAGAAACATGTCTGGTGAATTTGTTTGGAATTTATAATCCAGGTAGTCTTGTTTGTCTTTTTCAGGTTTGGTATGCTGAGCGACGAGCCTGTGCCTCATGCTAACAACATTCTGGAAGCACTAACTAAACACCTGGAGGCAAAGCTGTCTTTCGGTAACCTGTATACATCCAGCTGTTCTACTTAATGCATATCTGTATGGCAATGGGAGCTAAGCTGACCTTGCTATTTTGGGTTGTATCAGATGAAGGAGAGAGAGATATGATCATAATGAGGAATGAAATTGGCATCCGACACCCTACAGGAGAACTTGAGATGAAACACATCAGTCTGGTGGTCTATGGAGATCCTAATGGCTTCTCTGCTATGGCCAAAACAGTGGGCTATCCTGCTGCCATTGCAGCTCGTATGGTCCTTGATGGTAAAATGTTGATATGCAGTATAAAATTTAATCTTTTGTGATTGAATGATTTGATCATGCTGTGCTTTTTATACATACGCTAGCCATGAAAAAAATGATATGGAATGGGATGCAAATTCAACATGGTTTGTGAGGCAGGTTCATCACGAACTCTGAACGCTACCACTCTGTTGTTTTCAGGTGAGCTGAATGCAAAGGGACTTGTCGTACCCGTAACGAAGAACATCTATGCACCAGTTTTGAAGAGACTTCAGCAGGAAGGCCTTTGTTTCACCACAAAAAGCACAATATCAGAGTAATGTTCTGTGAAATCTACTCATGCTACTGATAATGGAATGAATATCTATTTTCTTATTCATTTTTTAAAAAACTTTTGCTTGAACTACTGAAGGCTTTAAAATGATTAGGAGTCTACATTGGCTTCCTCCTGTAAAATAATTTTTCTAATGTTTTATTTAAATATTCCCGTGTATACTTTGTTATACACCCCTCTACATCAACACTTGCTCATAAAGCAGTGATGCCTTACTTTGATGCATTTTTCAAAGTATTATGTATTTTAACCAAGAAAAACCTCAGTTAAACTAAACTGCAACTTTTTATTGAACAGGCGCATTTATCGAACCACTAAAGAATTTCCTTTTTTTTTTTTTGTATTCATTTATTTTACATTTTAATATCAGAAATGTTAAAGGTGAATGTTTTGAAATGTTATTCATGGTCAAGTTCCCATAAGCCACATTTAAATGAACAGAGAATTATATTGGTCTTTTTATCTACACATTTCACTAGCTTATTGTAGTCCAGCAACAAAAATAGATGGATTTCCTCATCTATCCATCTTTAATAAATAAGCTGCTATTGTGTCCTGAAGACATAGGTCACATATGGTTACTTTATTCTAGACTGTTACTGAGTTTTAGCACTAACTGGTTTCCCAGTAGTGGTAGTGTTCCCAGTTCCATTAATATGAGTTTTTAATTATTCGAATTTAAGAAATTTCCCATGTCACCTTCAAACCTACTGAGAGCTCTGTTTCATTTACCAGTAAAGTGCATTAAGGATTTTATTCTTTATGTTAAGTTACAATATGTGCATTAGGTAGCAGTATTAGCTGCTTATTAGCAATGTGTTGAGTAAAGGGCTGTGAGGGAGAATCTGTAAAATGACAGTGTGACCATATATACACAAACCTGCAGTAAGCTTTGTAGCAAATAAACAAATTGCAGATGTGATGTAAAAGTTTGATATATATATATACTTAGAAATATGAAATAAATGAAATACAGGCAAATAAAAAAATCTACAAATGTGATTTAGTCTGCAGCTATAAGACAATTAACAGTTGTTGAACTTGGCTACATGAGAAACTTGGAACTAGCTTTATGAAGAGTAGTGTTTTTATTAGAGATTTTTTTAACCCCCATTTAATTAGCCATTAAGTAAAAAAAAATTGGGTTATTTTTTGGGTGTATTTTACACAACTTGAATATTCAGTTGTAAAGCATTAAAAACGGTTGTATGTCATATCTGTGATATATTTATTTGCTGCAAAGTAAAAAAGCTGTGTGCACAGTCTTAGTGTGAGGATTTTAATATTCCAGCAATTTATATTTTCCCATAACACAACACTTCCCATTGGACTAATAAATAAGTGCAATTTTCATTTTACTATACTGTATACGGTATGTTACTGACAAAATAAATGTTCAAAGCTTGCAATATTATAAATGTGTTTTAAATATGTTGGGTGGTCAAAGCCTCAAGTATTAGTCTTTGCATCTTAGACTGGATTAAGACAGAAATAATTATTGAGAAACCATTCTTCAGTTGGATTATACTATACTAGACATTTCTGTCACCAAAGCAATAACACAAATGTTACTTCACCAGCTGCTTAATTTAAAGCTGCCCCTTACTTATTTTATCAAGGATGCATTGAGAAGCTGCTTAGCCATCCTGTAAGGAGTGTATAGTGATTATCAGTGTGGTGGGAGATGGCTGTAAATTATTGGGCTAAGCCAGAGCTGTAGTGATGAAGGATTTTATGATGCTGATTGAACCATGAATACAAAGTTGACCTTAATGATGGTTCCAGTGAAGGTGAGGTAGGTGTGTGTGTGTGTATGTGTGTGTGTGTACACCTAATGACTATAACATCATGGTGACTTGAGGCTGTACAGATGCATTTGTCTGTTTCACTTATATTATTAATCAGTCAGTGCCAAAAACATGCTGTATTTTAAAACAGTTGTTTGCTCCATAGGGTTACAGTGTGTAGCACTTTTTAGTTTCCGTTTATAGCATATAATCAGTTCTGGTAAAACAGATGGGAAAATAGCAGATAGATTAAAAAATTCTCTCTTTTTTCTTTAAGAGCATATATAAGAAATATATAGGAGAGTAATGTGGCTTGATGCAAAGTCAATTCCAAAGTGGTTTATTTTCCAAAAATAGCATGACCCCATATTTTATATCTGTTGAACCACAGCAGTTTGTTAGCATTTGATATCATTATAAAGAGGTTTGCCATGTAGTTGAAGCTACTTTTAGGGCTGCAGGTGTGGAAAATTAAACACCTATCAACTCACAATTATTCAATAGCTCTGTGGTGTAAAAGGCTTGAGAAATAATGTTTGGTATTTTACCCCTACAAAAATGAAAATGATGGCAAAAATTGAATAGGAGAAGAAACAATTCCCAAACTAGTGCTTTTGAAAACAAAACTTTATTTTAGTTTTGCTAAATCTACATACAGCAGAAACAGTTTTGAAGTGTATCTATTGTGAGTATTGTTCATGATTAATCAGTGACAGTTTAACATTGAGATGTCAAAAGTATTAGAATAACATTTTCTCTACACTATTGGTGTGTGTTCATTCATACATACAGTGTAAATCACTACAGCCATAACAGTAGTAAAATATAAAAATCTAGTCATATAAATAGAAATTTGGTCCATCGACTTGGTTGCTATAATATTTACAAATTAGAATATTATTAAATTTTTTGTTTGAAAAGTGTGACTCAAAAATCCACAGTCTTTGTATTTACATTCATGTTTAAAAAAAAAAAGGTTGTGGCTCTTGGTTGCTACAGACTGCACTAAAAATAAGACATTACTAGTAACGTTTCTCTTTTAAGGAGCTGCAATGCCAATAAATATGAAATTGCTTTGAAAAATTAGTAGGATATTAGTATAAAGAAAAGCCATAGCTTACTGAAATCTAACATTTAAACTGGATCAGATTTAAAATGAATGCACAAAGGCACATGTCAAGTTCAGGAGTGCTATTGTGTTTGGTGAGCTCATGTGCACGTTCGATGTGATCAGGTGAAAAAAGGAGCAGCAAGGAAAAAAATCCATAAGAGCTGCATACACACATTGCTATGGTTACACCAGGGATTCCAGACTGTCTGTGGCGCTTGCAGTGCCTTCTGGGAATGTGGTGGTGTTTTTGGTGGACTGGAGGGCTTTTTCGTCTTCTTGGGTGCCAACCAGGCTCAAAATGGCTTTGTAGAGGAACTGGTACTGCTCCTGTCAAAGAAATCAAAACAACCGCTTTTATTTGTTTCTGCTCTGTGTAGCACATGCAGATGAAACGATAAACTTAATTGAGATTGATTTTAATGAATTAAAGCCAAAGCGCACAAAGTCAGTGAAGATCCCAGGCCTCATCAGGTTGATCATCTTGGCCACCTGGTAAATATCCACAGAGCTTTCAGCCTCCAGCTGCTGGAGCAGGGTGTAGAGAGCGCAGAACGTCCCAGCGGTCACACCACCACAGCTGCACACACAGCACAACACACAAGCTTTTTCTTTCTGGGCTTTAGATTGACATGTTTTTCATGTTTATGGAGTTGTGAAAACAGCACAGAATGAGTCTTAAGGAAGAATGTAGCAGGAATGCCAATGATCTTTTATCAGACATCACATTTCATTTTATTCACAAAACCTCCAAGGAAAGGCAAACATTTAAGTTACAGAATTTTAAGATCATGTGCAGGCTTGCACAGATTTTTTTTCTTCAGTGCTAAAAAGTAAAATGCTTTGTTCAAATACCCTTGCAAAACCCTTGCACTCCAGGAATTTACACGTCTAACCTTCCAGTAACTACAAGAACCTTGGACATGAAGCTACTTGTCAGACTGTAAATAGACAATTCAATTTATCTTGTATGTTAAAAATACTCAATTTAGGGAAACCATTTGAAAAGAAAATATGTCTTGTTCATTACTTTCAATCGTATTTCAGAATGGGGCGGCATGGTGGTGCAGTGGGTAGCAGGTCCGCCGCACAGCAAGAAGGACTGGGTTCGATTCTCAGACTCAGGCGTATCTGTATCTGTAAACAGTTTGCATGTTCTCCCTGTGCTGGTGTGGGTTTCCTCCAGGTACTCCGGTTTCCTCCCACAGTCCAAAGCATGCACATTAGGCTAATTAGCTGTTCCAAATCACCCCTAAGTGTGAGTGTGAATGGTTGTATTAGTGTTGGCCCTGCTATTGCTTGGCGAGCTGTCCAGGGGGTATCCTGCCCTCGCCCAGAGTCCGCTGAGATGGGTGCAAGCTTCCCTGCTAATTAGAATTAAGCGGATTAGAATTAATGAATGAATGAAATTCAGAATGCAGAAATTTGGAGTAGGGTTCAATGTAGACATTTAATCCAATATGAAGTTGAACTATATGACCTATACCTTGGAATCATTTAGAAAAATCCATTCACACACTAATTAATATTTTTTTACACATTTTAAGACATGAATTAGTTTTTATTTTGCTTCAGTATTTTCTTGAAATTATGTATCAATTCAATTATGTTTTTCACCAAAGGTAATAAAATACATGCCAGGAGGACATCTAATTGTGGATCTGCTTAATCACTCATGATCTGGAGCACTCATGCTATTTAATATCTGTATTTCGCTAACACTAATTAAATAAGAATTAACAATAATGAAGCAATATTTTATATTCCATGAAATAAATATGACAAAAAGATCAATAAGATAAAAAGATACAGTAAAGAGGATTGTGTATGAAGTGAAACTTGTGGAGCAGTGCCGTAGGTGAGAAGGTAATGTTGCTTTGTTCCACCACAACCTAGAAATTATAAACGTAAGGATAAAGTGAGAACATACTCATCATGGACAACCATGGGCCCTTCTTTAGCAGTCTGTTCCCCACGGATTACATTGATAAGCTCGAAAGTCTTGCTGATTGGACTGTCCGGGTTTGGCCAGCGAGGAGCGCGGTAATGCCTCACTTCCAGAATGTAGTCATCCTTCAAACACAGAGAGACAGACAGAGAAGTAGATCAGAACTGTGTGTGTGTGTGTGTGTGTGTGTGTGTGTGAGAGAGAGAGAGAGAATTGGACAGTAAAAAGTGAGCATGTGTTCAATGTCTGCTGCAGTAATTGCATGTGCAGATGGAGAGGTGTGAGGTCTACGAGAGAGAACAGATGTGTTCGGCTGAGGCATGATCAGTGTTTACGAGGCTCAACTCTCAGTCTTTTCAGCAGCCATGTGCTTCTCTAAATGAACTCCACAGTTATCTGGCACCAGCAGGCAGCCATATTCATAATGAGTGCTGATACATGCGGTACATGTTCTTTAATAGTGACAACCCTGACAGAATATATAGATCACTTGAGTGTCTGCTCACAGAGTGAATGTCTATTTCTGTATCTTTCTAGTGTACAAAATAGCAGTTTCTGTATCTTAATTTAAAGCTGAAGTGGGCATGGCTTATGGGAAACACAGAGGGGAAAAAAAAAACAAGTAGACATTTCATCACTGTGCGTATGGTGTGTTCATTCTGGCTCCCAACCTCAGCTGCATCTTTTAAATTAGTGATTATTCTCATGGGACATGCTGCTGTTTAGAATACTTTATCTCAATACAAATCTTATCAAATTTAATAAAATGCCTGCAGACAATTATTACAACTGATAATGTCTCTTCTACAGGTAGGTACTTTAATAAATAAGGACACGGGCTGCGTACAAGTGTGCAAAACAATCTGACAGATTTACCTGAGACGCTTCTAGGATGTAATCATGTACAATCAGCATCTCCTCATTGGACAGACACACACACTCCTCCCCTCTTAAGGTCACTGTGAACATTTTACAGCTAATTGTCTGGTCTCTACTGGGCCAGAACATTACTGGCTCTGACTCCTCTGTCTGAGAGCACAAAGAGATGGAGGGAGAGAGAGAGAGAGAGAAGGAGAGAGAGAGAGGAAGAGAGAGAGAGGGAGAGAGAGAGAGATCACTCAAAATCTGCAGTGTTGATTTAAGAGAACACCTGCAACGTTTTTTTTTAACCCGACACTTTTAAATCTGAGAAAACACTTGCTATTATACTATAGCTTTTGCTTTAATTAAATCTATAACAATTATTACAAAATCACCTAATCATAATTATGGTAATTAGGCTTATTAAGAAAAATTGGTAAACTGAACTCCTCTTTCTTTTTTAATATCTGTGGTCAGTATACAGGTCTTGATAGATAGGTAGATAGATGGATAGGTAGATGGATAGATGGATGGACAGATGAATAGATGGGTGGAGTGATGGATAGATAACGCGTCATTTTTCATGTTAAGTTAAAATTGGTCAAAAATCACATACCAGGCTGGATCCATCAGGCAGTGAGACGATGACCTGGGCGTTTTGGTCCCAAATCATCCGCCAAAAGTCCTTCACTGTGCTTGGCAGAGGATTTTGGGTAATGATGTACTCATTGATGTGCTGAAAACCCTGTAACAAAAGGCCCATTATACAGAAAAGACAAATAAAAAATAGTGTTCAGGGGAAAAGCGTTTTCAAAAAAAAAGAAAAAAGTTTTAATGATAACTTTTAATTATGGAATGATGACTAATATTCGCGATAACAACACTGGAATTTTATTTCAAACAACTTTCTCTTTAAGCAACGTCCAGATGGAAAAGAAGCAAAATTATTGCAACTGCATCAATGGCTGGCTCACCATAATATAAGAAGCATTGATGTAGTCTGATGTCTCCTCTGATGATGTTGACAAACATACTCTGTATCTATCAACTAAAACACACCAAACACCATTAAAAGAGCTGCAGTTATATTACATGGTTCTGAATATATGAACTTGGTTTAAACTGATAGTCCAATCAGATTGAGATTATCCATACAGTGGATTTAAACTCCAAAACTTTTTAAGTTAAATTTTGCGGCGCTAACCACTGAGCTACTGTGCCACCCCTTTTCTAAAGGATGGATGTTGTACAGTTCTGGGAACTTACCAGGTATCAACAAAGAGCTCCTGTTTTTATCTTTGTTGCAGTCTGTTAAGGCAGCAGTGAAATTTCCCTGCTCTGTATTAGGTTGACTCACCAGCTGCAAAAAACACATCTATGTATCAATCACTGAGAATAAACAACCAGTGGACTAAAAACTAGTTAGAAATTCCAAGCATTTAATACCTGTTTCTCTGAAATTTTCTTGAGTTTTATTTAATTTTTTACTTGATGTTACAGTAAGAATGAGACCTAATACCCACCAGTGTAAACAATTTGTTCCTTTATGCACTTTATACTAATCACAGCTGTTTGTAGTGTGACAACTAACTTTTAGCATGTAGCTAGTTAACACATAGAAAATATGTTGTTAGTGGATAAGTCCCTTTCACAAACGATCTGCAAACTTTTTTACCATACAAATTTAGCGAAGCTATGACAGAAGGGACTTAAAAAGGTTTGAGTGAGGTGGATTTGAAACTTGCATAGTTGCTTTTACAATTAAAATACCTGTTGCACACCTGTAGTGAAGAAAATACGTGAAGTCTGTCTAAAGGTACGTTCACACAATACCGATCACGATTCGGATTTGCCTGGATCATATTCCTGAAATTATATTGGAGGAAATCGGAGAAGAAATCGGTACAAATCAGAGAGCACATTGTAGAATTTCAGGGAGAATTTCACTAAAGAGTGAAATATTTTGGGAGTGTTGAAAAATTTAGTATTTTCTTCTTTTTTTAAGTTCAGAGAACAATGGAACAAAATTGGCTAATACATTGGACTAACAGTAGAATAACATTGGAATATGATCAGCTCAAATCTGGATCATAATGGGAAGCGTGTGAGTGCACCTTTAGTAAAATCGTTTGATGTTTATATGGAAATGTCTTGTGATTGTTGCAAGACAAAACAATCCTCGTATGATATTCCTGTGATACTCAGTTATTGTACAGCTGTCGTACACTACCTATGCTTACTCAACCCCAGACTGTCATGGGTATAACATAAGGCATTCATAGAAAAACATAGTATTCTGAGGGCATCATTGGATGTCACCCAAGAGACCTAGGAAATGGGTCTGATATCAAGAATTACATCCAAAAAAAATTTGAACATGTTTAAGGGTCTACAACTGCATTTTCTCTAGCAAAACATGAATTTTGTACAACACATCAACAACTATCATAAGAATTCTGTGTGCATTTCAACAATTAATTTTGATACTTTTTTACTTCTCAGATGCTTGGATTTCTTCATACCTTAAACTGCTTTTCCAGGCACATTGTGCATGAAGGACTGGTGGTAAGCAGGTCATTAACATAACTATGAACATGGCTAGCAGGCACATCTGTCTCCCCACTTTGAATAGCTTCCACTAGTGCATCATGAATGAAGCTGAACTGCTCCTGTGTGGAGGAAATGTGGAGGAACAAGCACACTGAACATTATGATGTGCATGCAGTTAATTTGCTGTAATATATTAATTTATTATTTTTTGTACTTGCTATTTCAGTATATCTATAATATACTGAGCTTATACTACTTAACCACTTCATTAGGAACATCAGTACATCTGCTTATTCATGCATGTATTCTTTTATTTATTTTCTGAAGCACTTTATCCTACTAGGGTCACACTGAGGCTGGAGCAATATCTCAGCTGACTTTGGGCCAAGGTGGGGTACACCCAGAACAGCTCGCCAATCCATAACAGGGCCACCACACACAACCATTTTTACTCTCAAAAACAACTAGGGACAATTTGTAGTCGGAGGAGACTGGAATACCCCGAAGAAACCCACACAAGCACAGGGAGAATATGGATAGGATTTAACCCCCGGACTCAGATCACTGTGACGCAGACATGCTAACCTCTTGTGCCAACCTATCTTAGGATATACAATATGCAAAAGCTTAAGGCGAAACAGCAGAATCCAACATAGGGTCCCATTCCTGTCGGCAAAGAACATCACTCTTAAGCTCTAGGGGGCAAGGGTCACAGATAAAATGGAAATCCAGGTGATGTTTTTTCACATGATTGGCTGATAGATAACTACATGAATGAGCACGTGTACAGGTTTACCTAATAAAGTGGTGGGTAAGTGGACGTTCCCTATATTTTTATCCACTGGCCATCATTGGCACATGAAACCCCTTAATCTCTTACCTCCGTCTGCACCAGGTAGTTCCTCTGTGTGCGGATATGTTTGAGGAAGCCCATGACGTTCACCAAACCCTGCTCATTGATCTGCTTCATCATGCTGTCCAAGACGATGTAAGTGCCTGTTCGGCCCACTCCAGCACTGCACACAAAGAAGGTGGAAAAAGATTCACAAAAGTAATATTAGCATTGTGGTTTGGATACATTCACACGGATGGTATGTATAAGGTGTGTATTGTGAATTAGGTATGTGGTTTTACTAGCAAATAAAACGTTTTACAATAACCACAAAAAATATTTCCTTTTCATTAGATTATTAACATTTATACAACCTTTATATGTGACCTTAAATGGTTCTAAGGACTTTAATGCAGTGAAATTCATAAATCTCATTTGTAGAATAAAACTGGAATTAATTAAATGTGCATAGGAAGCTCATACACTCACCCGAAAGTAATGAAGACTAATGAGTAACAACTGTGTGTAACTTTATATCCATGCTCATTTATATACAAACACAGCAAGAACTAATGAAATAAAAGCATCATTAAAAGGTATCTAAGATATTGTTTGCTAGAGCCAAGAAAAAACACCAAAAATGCATTCTGAAACATAAAGGAAGAGTCTTCAATCTGTGATGGCTAATATTTTTATGCATTTATGTAATTATAATGTAAAGTTTTTAATATTTACCAAATGCATGTACAGGGAACTGAAGTTATATTTACTATAAATAAATAAAACTACAATTTCCAATGGAGTTTTGAATGGTATATCAGGAAAGTCAATATTCTAAGTTACTTTTTTTGTTGCTTTTTTTTTTTTTTTTTTTTTTTCCTTTCACCAGTCTGGAATACACAAAAAAAAAAAACTCAAGGTTGATTGGCTTTTTGAATCTATTTTCACC
>JBCNYG010000007.1:10092479-10103123 GCA_039654305.1 Porochilus rendahli | reverse complement strand
CACACACACACACACACACACACACACACACACACACACACACACACACACACACACACACACACACACACACCTTTACTACTGGCATCAAAATACAGTACAACAATGTGATTATAGCGAAGCCCCCGCAGGATGATCTTGCTGGGCGAAGCACCACTGATAAAGAGAAAGCGTCTAACCAGTACAAAAACTAAAAGTGGAATTGCTTTTGGAATGTCAAGAAAAACCTATAGCGTGCCTCCATCAGTGCCTCCTTCCTTCATCCCACCAGAGTACGTGTACACATGGGAATCCTGTGTAATTCTTTCAAATTTTTATATCTCAAAAAAGGAAAAACATGAGAAAATCTTTCTGGGAGATATATATAATAATAATATAGAGAACAAGAAGCGTATAACACTCAGGTCACGTGACGTGAAGTCATTGTTATTGATGTGAAAAAAATTTTTTTTAAATGATATTCTTGTGTTATTGTCTCTAAACCTACGGTTTCTTAATGGTGTACTTTACATGTCCAGACTATGATTGCATGTTTGGTTACCTCCTTTTTATTCCCTTCTATAAACAAGTTATTAAAATGAGTTATTATTGATTCATGTAGGATAGGGGTTTGAGAGTTCCCTTGAAAAACTTGTCAAGTAAGGGAAATCAATATGGGAGCTCCGTTTTTTAGCAGTGCCTAAATGTATATATTATCAATATTGTGATTGTCATTTAAAACATGAAACTTCAAATTTTACTAGCACTGACATTTATGCTGTTCCCTTACCATAATGGAAACGACTGGATCAAAGGATCAAACTCCAATATGGAACATCGGCACACTTTTTTAATTTCACTATTTTTAAGAATACTCCAGTATGGTAAAGCAGTCTCAATAAAGATAAGAGTAATGGGTGTGCAAGCTCTTACCAGGGTCAATCACAGGTATGTCCACTATCAGCTGGTCACTCTGACGCCCATACAGACCATTAGTGCACACCGCCACCACCTGCACCACATAGCTGGTGTTGGCCTCCAAGTTTTGGATGATGGCTCCCTGCAACAGAAAGAAAAAAAACGGCATGTGCATCTGCTGACAATTTATATGAAATATTTAAAAATATAAATAAAATAAATTAGCCATATTCTATTGGCCTAAATACACATTATGGCCAAAAGTATGTGGACACCTACCCAGTACATGCATATGTGGGCCTTGAGCAAACTGTTGTAGCAAGTAGCAAACACCAAATTGTGTATCCTCTTCCAGGATAACAACTCCTCTGTGCACAGAACTGAGCTCCACAGAGACATGGTTGGAGTCAAAGAACTTGAGTGGCCAGCGCAATGTGTCAACCTCAACATCTCTTAACACCTTTGGGATGAACTGGTTTGCTGACTGCTTGCCTGCCTAATTGGTAAGTCACTAATGCTCTTAGGCTGGAGGACCAAATCTCCCAATCAAATTCCTAAATCTTATAGAATGCCTTCCCAGAAAAGCGGAGAATATTATACCAACAAATAGGCGACTACATCTGAAATGGGACATCTGAAATAGGGCTGTCAATAAGAAAACGTGAGTATGATTGAGTCAGCTGTCCATATACTTCTGGATATATCATATGGTTTTAATATGTTAAAGTCTTAGACAGTATATTTTTGGTAAAATACTACTACTACAACTACAACTACTACTACTAAGAATAATACTACTACTAAGAATAAATGAATTAATTAATTTGTTTCATTTCTAGTTAAATTGGTTTAATGTACCACATCCTGGTCTCCGTCAGTAAGGTACTCAAGCGTAGGTGGATCATCTCCTGCTGCTTGCCAGTAAGTGACTGAGTATTTCTCAATGTTTGCATCATACACAGCACGCGGCCTCTCCCACATCACTAGCAGACTTGTGTAGTTGTGCGGGTATGCTTGCACATTCTCTGGCTCTGAGCTACAAACTGCAAAAGACCAGTACACACACATTCTCAACAACCATATTCAAAGTAGGCTATAAAAAGCATAATGTAAAACTGTTTTGGCTTAACTACTATGGGTGTTTATCAAAAATAACCTGGGTATCACACTAATAAATTATTGATAAATTATTTTTTACTATGCATTTCATTTTGACATAATGTTTCTTAAACAGATGCACACAAACAGAAGGTGTATTTTTTTGTACAATCATCTTCACACAATGTTGGTCCTAGCACATGGTGACCTTAGCATGGAGAGCCATTCTTCACCATCTGTGCTTCAGCATCTGAGGATGAACACCTCTTTAAAAACAACAACACTCGGACACATTGACAGGAACAGATTAAAGAAAACGATCTATTAATTAATTACACAATATAAAATTATTTTTTTGTTTATTTATTTTTAATTTAGAAAATTTAACAAGCTGCTGAGCACACTACTGTATATTCTAATTATCCATTTACTCAACCGAGTCATGCACTACTCGTGAAACGAACACCAGAGGGCAGAATGTGGCCATACAGCAAATCACAGCGTACACTTATTACAAGACCATCTAAGAAAATAAAGTGTTTTCATTTTATACTGATAATATATATTTATAGGGGATAATATACCTCCTACCTGTATAGCAAAATGTACGAATGCTACACTTTAAAACAAAGACAAGCTTTATTGTAAAAACTAAACGCTTGTGTTATCATTGTTAAAGAACAGGTTGTCATTAAAAAAAATTTAGAAAGATGAAAATTCTTGGAAGCTTGGATGACCTGAATGATTCAAACTCCTATCAATAATGAAAAGACGCCATCCCTGTGCAGCATAAAGGGCAAACTCAGAGGCAGTTACCTGGCAACACAAAAATCTACTGACTTTTTGAGAGACTCACATACAGCAAGATGTTAAAGAGCAGCAGACAAACTCCGTTACTGAGAGAGTGGGAAATGGAGAGCACTGACTTTATTCCCACATTGATACAGACGTATAGTCCAAATAGAGGAGACATGGTGAACTGTGTGCCCATAGTTCCTGTTGTGCTGGATTTGAGCTTTAGGTCTCTTTTAAAGCCTGTTAGTTCAAGTGCTTATAAAAAGAGCAAATTTGCTTCACCAGTATTAAACCTTTAAAATTGCTAGTAAACTGTGTTTTAGAATCCAAGCTCATCAGTAAGAAGTACATATACATGTAAAAGAAATTATATATGATTTTTATGTTAAAACTACAGCTTTGTGTTTATCATATTTCTTTTTAAATATTAGTGTTTTTTGTGATTTTTTGTTAATAATGGTTAATAATAATTTGTTAATAATGGTTCTTATCCTGTAGGAACTGGGAAAGGGACATTAATATACAAGAAAAAAAAACCCAAAGACACAATTCATGGAATTGTTTAGGTTAACAAAGGGAAGATTTAGTGCTTTTTCTATTTTTTTTTTACCCATAAATGTTGTTACAGTGTTTAACAGCCATGACAGACATCACCAGTGTATCACATAATAAGGTTTGTTATGTTATGTTAATGTTAGTGAGTTGTTTGAGTTGGCCTTTAACAGCTCTTTTCTTTTTAATTGTACACTATTGCATCACTGCATGCTGGGCCTTCAGATTAGCTGGCCTGTTCCCTCCATGCACAACGCTATCTTTGCCCATCCTTGTCTGCTTCCCAGTACACTGAAAGGAAAGGCAGCTCACTTCAGAAAGGCAACCAATCACAGCAGAGTAGGCAAAGACAGCGGAAATACCATAAATTGGAGGTGGAAGCCAAACAGGCCGTCCAGTACACACACTAAAGATCAGCGTTTCAGTGGGAGATGTTGCAGACGTTCCCTCAAATGTGTTGCGCTTGCTGGCTGTGCTGCCATTCCACACTCTGAAACCTATTATCTTGTGTTTTTCTTTCTGACATGTTGCATATCTTTGTTCCTTTTTATCTCATTAACTGGACTTTAACTGCTTAAATTTCAGTATAACTATAAATATGGGGATTTCTATTATTTAACTTTTGACTGTAAGTGTAACCAAATTAAGCACTTTTTATTTCAGTGGGATTAATAGAAATGTGTTGATACTAACTATACTCAAATATGTGAAACCATATTTAATCAGCCAGTAAAGAGTATAAAGTAGAAATACATTTACTGTCAAGAATATTGACATAATATATTTATTAAATCTGATAAACATTGTATTGTAACACTTATTTAATACACTTTTTCATCAGGTCAGAGTTCACTCTATTCATAAAGAAAAGCACACTGAAGGGAAATCAGATGTTTCTTATAGTCGGTGTGCATCGGTACTGTATGTGTCAGATTGTGTGGGTGTGTGTACATACTGGGTGTGAGGATCTCTTCCGTGCCAGTGTATGAGGAATACACCTGGCCCATGAACTGAGGCTGCTGCTCTCTGTAGTTATTCTGCAGGTAGTCCATCAGCATCACATACCCGGCCTGTTGCATGGTCATCATCTCACAGAACATCTCCAACTGCAATGGAGCAATAACACACAGGCATTCACCATATACTCATGTTTATGACTTTTGATTGCAAAGATCTGAGAGATGAGACATGAAGCAGTCCTTTATCAAATGGTCATTAGTGTCCATAAAGTTTATAATTTTGATGTAAAGTTAATATTATGGCAGTTTATGCTCATTCATTCATTCATTCATTCATTCATTCATTCGCCAAACTGATTAATCCTAATAGTGTTGTGGAAAAGCTGGAGACTATCTTAGTCGACTCTGAGCAAAGGCAGGGTACAGCCTGAACAGCTTACCGGTCCATCACAGAGCCAACAAACACATAAACATTCACAGTCGCACCCACACCCAGGGCAATCAGAAACAGCCAATTAGCCTAATGTGCATGTCTTTGGACTGTGGGAGAAAAACGGAATACCTGGAGAAAGCCCACACAAGCACAGGGAGAACATGCATACTCCACACATAAGCACCCTTTCTGAGCCCAACACTCGAACCTCTTGATGTGCTAACCATTACACCACTGTTCCCCCTTAGGCACTTTTCACTGTACTTTTAAATAAAAGCTTCATCATAATGCACCAGCTGTAAGTGATCCCTCCTAACTCTAATGTGCAATGAGAAGCCGCTTTAAACTTTCAGCAAAGTCACAGAGTGACTGTAGTAGTATTTGCAATAAATCCAACTGATATGACTATCTTTCCTTTCTTCTTCTTACCTCAAACATGCCTTCTAGTTTGTTGCATAACTACATCATACATCACTTTGTCACTTAGTTAAAAGGATTCAGTATATGCATGCACATGAACAAGATGGTATCCAGGTAATAATCAACACCACTGAGAGCTACTGCATACGGTGTTCAATTAATCATTATTAAACAAATAGTGTATGTCTTGGCAAAAACGTTTCTGCCATGCATTACTATCAGGGGGCATACAGTACACCAAATGATTCTCTAATGCCTCGTACAAGATTTTTTTTTTCACAAGATTGCATGATTTTCACAGCCTGCAATGATAGAACATGACTTTAGGTTTGTTTCTGGTGTCAACCACAAAATACCAGCAGGTTTTATTTTTTACCACACTGCCCTGACAGCACACAGATTAAATCTTAACATTACATAAACTGTTGTTCCATTCTGAGCGTTTTGCATGTTCTTCCTGTGCTTGTGCGGGTTTCCTCCGGATACTCCAGTTTCCTCCCATGGTCTAAAGACATGTTCATTAGGCTATCTGGCTGATCCAAATTGACCCTAGCTGTGAGTGTAAGTGTCAGTGATTGTATGTGTTGCCCTGCACTGGGCACTGGCGAGCTGTTCAGGGTGTACCCTGCCTTTGGCCATTGTCGGCTGAGTTAGACACCAACCTCCCTGCGACCCCAGTAGTTTTAATCGGTAATGAGTGAGTGAGTGAGAGAGTGAGAGAGAGAGTAAGCAAACTGATATTGTGATGCAATATTTTACTAAAAGCAGGGAAAATGTAGTTCTGTCTGTTTGCTTGAACAACCCTGCTTGACTTGCCTGATAGGTGACTTTTTCTATAGTCATCTGTTCTCAGACATCCAGTCTGCTAAAGATTTAATGCATTTGAGACAAAGTGCACTACTGTGTGCTATTACGTTTTGTTTGCCGAATAGGAAGACCCACCCATACTTACCCTTTTTCATTGCAAAAGCTTTTCGGCCTTCAGTTTTGTCTCATTCAGTAACATCATGTGTGTGCTTGTAAGTTACTTAAGCACAAAAGCCTGATGGTTAAATGACACACAGGAGAAAGAAAGAGCCTTCGACTCTTTACATCCTTTTGATGTTGGTAATTGTACCGTCACTCAGTCCTATACCAGGTAATGACAGTGTACATTTGACCATGAGGCATTGCAACGTCACATTTCAAACTGGTTTTTAACCAAGGTTCAAACAAATTAGAGTTCATGTAAACAAGTATCAAGGAGGCATTTCATGAGTTCCTCTATGAAGTGACATTGAGTACATTACTATATGATAAAGGGCTCCAAGGGAATGTCATACATTGCAAATATTGCCATGGTGCAGCATAGTGAATTCACCTGTGCTTCAGAAATAGCTACTGTGTTTTTAAAGATAATCCACTCCACAGTCTCATGGCATGGAGGAGAAGTGAGTGACCCATTATAGATGAAGTACTTCTCGGTGGAGTTGGGCAAGAGGCCTTGTAGGATGAATGGAGATACACTGCTGCTCTTTCCTGAAGAAAAGAAGTCATAAAATGTATCTTTTTTTCAAGTGTGTACAATTCAGTGTGGTGACATTTGTTGAGAAAAGATTGGAGACCAGTTAATAGTAATAACACTAAATTAAAATGGGTATACCATATCTGCTGACACTGTTGACTGCATCAATGATGGCTTCATAGTTTTCATTATCTTCAACACTGGCCTGTGAGGTTACATAAGGGCAAATCTTGACATAAGATTTCTTTTAAACAACAAGAAACAAAGCATTACATGCACCAAAGAATAGGTAGTTATTTACTGCAATTCTGTATGTCTCTATAGAATCTACACTTCCCCCATAACCTTAAACGGTTGGGTGTAACTGCCTTTAGCAGCCTCGGGCTGGATCTAACAGGTGAGTCATTGCACCTGGAATTTACTACAGTATAGTCATTGACAAAAGTCTTGTCTCACATGTGGACATTCATGTATAAAAGCCCATATCTCACCAACCTATTAACTGAATTTAATTAACTATGACGTAAAATCCTCGGATGGTACTGAGTAATGTGTGCTAGTAGCAGTATTGGAAAAAAAACAATTCTTTTAATCTTTACAGCTTCTGAAATATGAACATTCCCATTGTTGCCTGGACAAAAGTCTTTTCGCAAAGACTTAATTTCACCTTTAAGACTATATTTATTACAGAAAAAAAACAAAACAAATGTCCTTGTTTATAACTCAATATATAATATTGTAGCAAATATAACATCACATTGAAATATAAAAGCATCACTCAAGGTCAGTAGTGCCTCTGCAAACATGGCCCTGATCATACCAGACTCCCAGGTGCTTGTCATGATGAATAATTATCATATAAAAATAATCAGACACCTTCAGGATGTTCAAATCACAAATAATAAAAATTTGTAAGTGCTACTAAAAATGGTTGTGGCACAAGACACTTGTAATCCATTTTTAATACACAAGAAAGATATTTTAGAGGGCAGCTCGAACATCAAATGATCAGAAAACAGTCTGTTATCAACCCTATGGTGAGAAAGCTGAGCCACCTGCAAGTTTGAAACATAACGGGAAGCAATAATCTGTTGATATTTACGTCTGGTAATGTTATCACCCATCTTATCTAGCTTTGTGATACCTACGTACTGTCGGTGGCCTTAAATCATGATGTTTCACTTTCATACATGACTGGTTCTTCGGTGAACTCTGGGTCTGACAATTTTCTAGATGGTCAGTAACAACAGTGGCATAGTGGTTAGCACATCCACCTCACAGCAAAAAAGTCCTGGGTTCGATTCCCGGGCTCGGGGCATTTCTGTGTAGAGTTTGCATGTTCTCCCCGTGCTTGAAAAAAACCTTGGTCTTAGTTCTGTGTTGTTGATCTTTGTTGTATGTTTATGCAGCACCTGGTCCTGGAGAAACGTTGTTTTGTTTCACTATGTACTGCCTCAGCTATCTGTGGTTGAAATGACAATAAAGCTTCTTGAACTTGAATCTAAACAAGCACTTTCATTATTTTTCAGACTAGTTTTACTAATTATATTTTACTAATTACTTTGATCCAGAATTTGATGTTACATGATTGTGACAAGGCTTTTGTCCAGCCTAGAATGGATATGATCATTTTTTATTAGCTATAAAAAATATAAATAAATTACAATTTCCTATTGCTTTCATGAAAAAATCTGTATACTTGTAGGATTAATATAAGGCATAGTTGAAGAAAATCAGTTAATAGGTTGGTGAGATATAAGCGTTTATATATGAATGTCCACATGTGCGACAAGACTTTTGTAATGGACTGAAATGGCCATATAGAGGTCTGACCTAAATATAGGTAATAACAAAGTGATTTTTTTAACATATACTTTGTAACATTTTAACGGTATTAACATGAAAAATGCTTAATTTTCCTGATAAAAGTGATTAAAGATAAAAGCAGAACTGATCGTGCATTTTCATGCTTTTTAATTATTGAATAATTTATTACCTTGTTATTTTACCATGTAAGTGTTCATTTAAATGTGAAACCTAAATGTCAAATTTAAAAAAATTATAATATCTGGTCCACATTACTTAGACCTCTATTTGATAAATAGTATCAATAGGAATATCAGGGGAATGAAAACATTATCTTGAGTGGATAATGTTTGAATACAAATAATCTGTTTTTTGTTGTGCTTCTGCATAATATATATTAAAACACTGAATGAGTGTAAAAACTCACCTTTATGGACAGTTAATGCACAGTACATTTCTGTGTAGTATGTATGTTTGTAACTCTGAATGAATAGTGTAAAAAGACGCCGTTAGCTGCAGTCAGCTCGCCTGACCTGCCTGTCATGCTTAAAATTTGTAAAAGAAAATTTTTTCTATTAATTAATCAATTAATTAATTCATTCATATATATGTCTCTTATCAAAGTAATTCAAATCATTACGCTTTCCCAATTTTTCCAACTTCCAACACTGATGTTTCACTTTACACTGAGATAATCACTGTGATTCTCTTCATCTGTCAAATGATCTGGATAATTGGAGTATATGACACAGAAAGGAGATTAAAATCCATCAGCATTCAAACCCAAGGCAATCTTCACATGTACACACAAGATCACTCCCCATCTTCAAAAAAACATGTGTACCTATATCATCTACTTTTTTAGGTAACAAGTTCATACAGGTCACAGATTAAGTCTACTGCACAAATACACAGGGTTAACAGAAGTACATAAGCTACAGTGTACAAAGGCTATATTAAAAATAGTAATATATTTCTGTTAGTGAGCCTTTATATTCAGGCCATTTTATTGTTACAATGTTCCTTTCTATAGTATACAGTATTAGACAGAGCTATTTGCTATGAGTGTCTCATAGAGATACATAACAGAAAATATCCTTTCAGTCTCAAGAAAGGGCAGATCTAATTTAAACACCCAGAGTTCTTGTCCTATAAAATTCACCACCATGAGAATTAATCTAATATATGGGTGTGCACACATCTACAGACAATGTGGAGTTGAGTCCCAAAATCCCATGATCAACATTAGGTAGAATGCCTAATGATCATACAGTAATGATATCGGTGGTGGAATAAAAAATGTTCAGGTTGTTTTTATGTGGTTTTGGAGACAGTAGAAGTATTTTTGTAGATATAATTATCCACTGCATGTCCTCAGTATACCAAAAATATTATGAGAACTATTATGTACATTACAATATGACTGGCACAAATCATATTGTTTGCTCTGCTTTAATTTCACAGAGTGCTGCAATGTTGGCCAAAAGACATGAAATCTTGCTAGCTATCACGGTACAATTTAATAGAACAAAATGCTAATGTCAGATTATTTATGAATAATGTATTTTATTACTTTATCTGTGTTATTGGAGTATTTTATTTAAGCTGTGTGTATAATTTGCTCTCCAGTGTGTCAATTACATCACACACTTAAGGAATAATATACAGCAAGCTGGTCATTATCAGGAATAAACCACAACAGGGGTTTGCAGCAGAGCTGTCATACTTTACCCAAAATGGGTATATTTTACGATAATGAACAGTTAACGGTATATTATCCCAATTATTGTTTGGCTCTCTCACTCATTTGTTAAAACGCTTAATCTGACTAGTCGTGGGGAGGCTGGAGCCTATCCCATCATTGTGTAGTGTGAAGGCGCGGTATACACTGAACAGCTTGCCAGACCATTGCAGGGTCAACACACACAACCGCTGACACTCACTCACTAACCCATTTGGTTGAAAAACTTAATCCTACTGAGGTCGCAGGGAGGCTGGTTTCTAACTCAGCCATCAAAGACCAAAAGCAGGGTACACCCCAAACAGCTTGGCAGACCACTGCACGACAACACACACAATCACTGACACTCACACCTAGCAGTAACTTGAGACAGCTAATTAGTCTACTGTGCATGTTTTTGGACTGTGGAAGGAAACTGGAGTACCCAGAGGAAACCCAC
>JBCNYG010000007.1:10072771-10085855 GCA_039654305.1 Porochilus rendahli | reverse complement strand
ATTATTATTATTATTATTATTATTATTATTATTATTATTATTATTATTATTATTATTATTATTATTATTATATTTTATAATTTTTTTTTTTTTTTTTTGGCTGAACATGAGGTTGAGGTCTCTGTACTATAATACTGTATGCATCAGAATTGGAATGAGTTTTATATACTGTATGACAGATGCACGAGCTCCTGGTGCACCCACAAACAGGTGCAGAAGAGCTGTGTAAAAGCGCCTCTTGAGCATTTGGTACATGCTACACTAAAAGAAAGAGTAAATATTACATTTTTTCATATTTTGCCCATTACAGAGGCACGTCAGGTGAGCTCTGTATGCTCCTCAATTAAATGCTAACAGCACCTGATTAGGTACATACTACACGGAAACACGAGTAAACTGCGCCCTGTAAAGGTGTTTCACTTCATACTATACAGAAACTAAAGAAAAGCTAACTAAAATAAGAATTATCCGTTTGTATCCAAGATGCCCTCACCTGCTTCGTCACCCTGAAAAACTGTGAGCGTCCATCATTCAGGTTTATTACTCAGAATAAATGGACCAATCAGAGAGTACTGCTCCTCTGTGACATATACTCATTAAATATATTCTGACAATAGAATAGGGACAGCATGGTGGTGCAGTGATGAGCATGTTCGCCTCACAGCAAGAAGGTCCTGGGGTTGGCGAGGGCGTTCCTATGTGGGGTTTGCACGTTTTCCCCCCATTGCTTGTGTGGGTTGCCTCCAGGTACCCTATTTTCCTCGCACAGTACAAAAGCATGCACATTGGCTTATTGGCTGTTCCACATTGACCCTAGGTGTGAGAGGGAGTCTGAATGGCTATAAGTATTATTCCTGTGTTGGCCTGGTGAGCTGCTCTGAGTGCACCCCATCTTCGCCTAGTGTCCGATGGCGTTGGCTGAGTTGGGCTCCAGCCATCCGGCAACCAGAGTAGGATTAAGCGGTTTAGCAAATAATTGATTGAATAACAAGAGAATAAGTTACGTTTGTTTTTAGTTTGATTATTTTATCATTTAAGTGGGTTTAATGACTTAAATGCGGAACGTGCCTGCATCAACACGTGCATAAAGAAAGGACAGCTGGACAGGCATAACAAAATGTCAGCGTTTTTACATCAGTATTCAGGTGCTCTTGGAAAATTTGCATTTTCCGGCATTTAGCAATTAGTTATATTGCACAGCTTTTGTAAATCCATGCGCACATTTTATCACATTAGTCTAGAGGTGCAAAGGACAACACTTAGAGGCTCCTAAATTATTAAAATGAGGAAGCGTTGCTGAGAGTCTCATGCTTTTAGAAATTGGGGTATTAGGACAGGCAGTTCTTTAAAACCTTTTAACCACGTCAATACAGAATTTTTGTATTTTTTATCTATTTTTTTTTAATACGACCAATTACTATGCTCAGACATCCACTACTGTTTATCACTTATCCACTATACTAATTCAAATTTCTGTAAATCACAGGCTTCAGAGTCCATTTGTGTGCTTAATACTCTTTTGTGTTTGACCCAGGGGGGATTTCTAAGCAGCGCTTTAGGGTTTGAGGGAAATTCATTTTGGCTGACATCATCATATTGCCTCGTCATGTCTTTCTTATCGTTTCAAAAGTGCTTTAAGAGATTTTCTTCCAAAAAGCAGCCAACCAGATTCCCTTGCCAAATTGCATGCTTCGTGCTTTTTTGGGCCAAAATGTCATACAATTTTTTTTATTATTTTTTTTTTTTTTGCGGAGGGGAGATTCTCAATGTAATTTTATTGACTGTCTTTCCTGTGTTATCAGAGCCGCACAGCCTGCCAGCTATCCTCCAAAAGCCTTGGGCTTTCATGGCAGATACACACAGGTACAATGGATACCCGTCCAGACAGTCTCCAATCAAATAATTACGAGCCTTTGCCAAACCTAAGCACCAGCTAATGAATGGAAATGAGCGATTTGTATGCGGCCTGCCCGAGAGGCTTTCTCAGTACTTACCTGATAAGTGCCGCAGTGCTGCCACTCCATGATGAACTTCATTCAGAGATGATGGCATTGTTTGAACGGGTGACGCTTGGCTGGAGTCCTTGTATTGGATTTCTGAATAGCTTCAACTAAAGGTGTTCATTAAGAGTACTTAGAGCTGATTTAAGAGCCGAAAACATGTTGACCTTGTGCCACTGGGCATTAAATAGGACATTTCCGCATGTCCTTAAGTTTTTATCATGTGTATCAATCAAAATTGCAGTTATGCGGGTCTCCAGGAGTATAAGTGTCTTCTTCAGTAAATCTTGATCTTGTTATTCAAGTGTTCTATACACCGGTGACCTTTAATGACACATTACGCACTGATTTCTTAGAAAACATCTAAGTATGAAGTCTTAGACACACCAATCAGACTAAAGCAGAGATTTGTATTATAGATATTAGCTATTTAGACATTCAGACGTTGATCAGGTTATTCTTGCAAACCCTGGGATTACACTGTGGCCACAATGTCCGAGAGATAAAACTCGAAGCAGTTGTGTTACCAAATTCAAGTTCAAGAGCCTCTACGATGGCGAGTCAAGGTCTGTCACACTCTATTAAGGTCTATTAAACTCTAAAAACAGTCAGCGTGGGCGTCACAAATCCACTAAGCTCCCTCAAGATCATCACGAATCTACGAAGTACCCTGAAGATCATCGCAGTGCACTCCCATGACCCCGACACTCCTCATGATTTTCTCAAATCGTGCAGATTATGGAGATCACGCGCCAGTGGAAACCCAAGTCAGTGCTAACGCTGCTCCCAGGAATTCATCGAATAAGATCAGATAACACTGGACATCAGGTTTACTGTGGATTTGGATGTAGACTAGCATAGTAACGGTGCATAGCAACGTTCTAAACCATGCAGAACATGACAATTCGAAAAGACAGTGGGGATGCTGTGTAAAATGAACATAGAAGCAGAATACAACACTCTGCAAACGACCTAAACCAATACTCATTCATTCATTCATTTTCTGAACCGCTTATTCCTAATTAGGGTCGCGGGGGGGGCTGCTGCCCATCTCAGCCGACTCCGGGCGAGGGCGGGGTACACCCTGGACAGCTCGCCAGGCCATCGCAGGGCCATCGGTCATACAACCATTCACACTCACACTCACACCTAGGGGTGATTTGGAACAGACAATTAGCCTACTGTGCATGTTTTTGTACTGTGGGAGGAAACACAGCTTCAACTTAGTGAAAAACCATTCCGATCATCTCCAATGTTTTTCATTGTATGACTGTCTTTAAACAAGTTTCAGTCAAGTGATGCCTATCTTTAAACTTCTTTGTCTTGCATAGGCTTGAGTTATGGGGCAGAAGCGGCTTGGATGGACTCTACTGCCAAGGAAGTGGCTTTATGGCAAAGAATGATGAATTCACCGAATGAGTGGGTGGAGGATGTGGTACCTTTGAGAATGGTGAAGACAGCAAAAAATATTCGGAAATAATATTGTTTGAAAATTTCAAAATTGAATATTTACCTCCGACAAGAAGGTTATGTTTTGGCTGGTTTCGTTTGTTTGTTTGTTTGTTTGCCTGTCTGTTAGCAACATTACTCAAAAGGTTATAAATGGATTTTGAAGAAATTAAAGTCCGAAATGATACAAGGAACAATTGATTAAATTTGGTCAGTGATCCAGATTATTGTCTGGATGCAGGGAATTAAATATTTTTTTTATAGAGGATGACATAGTCATTCGAGTTACTGTGTCTGGACCATACCAAAGCGTAACTTCCAGGCTTGTGTTCGATGGTGTAATCTCATTTCTTTACCTTTCTGTACAACTATTAGGAAAATTATCAAAAAAATAATCCAGTTATTAATACGCCCTTATCTGAGCACAAGTCCTCTTATTCAAGGCTGGCCCTATACACAGTGCAATCAAATAAATGGCTGTGCGTTTGCATTGTAGGGCTCAAATAATTAACAAATGTTTCCTTTATAAAAATACAGCATTTCTTACAATACCATATGGGGTACTGAACGGCCTTACCAGAGCTCTGTGCTCTCGGAGTGGTTTTCTAATTAGGTATACTATCCCAAGATTGAGTAGAAATGCCTCCCATTGTTATAAAAATTCCTTGTGGCATTGATTCCCCGCAATGTTGAGATTCTGATGCATCGTTCCTGCAGGTGATTCAGGTGCCATTTCATGGTGAGAATCTCCTGTTCTAGCACATTCCAACAGTGTTTTACTTTGTGACATGGTGCTGTTCAAGGATTTAAGCTGTTGGACTATCTGTGTGCATCAGCAGAAATTGAGATTCATCAGACCGGGCTACATTTTTCCAATCTTCACCTGTCCAGTTTTATTAAATGTGTACTCTGTGCAGCCTCAGGTTTCTGCTCATCTACCTTTGCGTTGATGTGTTGTGCATTCTCGGCTGGTTTTCTGCTTTCAACAATTCTATAGAATGGTTAACTGAGTTACTGTAACCTTCCAGCTTCAACTAATCCAGTCTTTTTCTGTTGACCCCTCAACAAGGCATTCCTGCCCACAAAACAGCCACTCATAGGGAGATTTAAAGTTTTTACTGCACTAATCTGTGACGTTCCCATTGCAACATCCTCTGTGAAAAACCCAGGAGATCAACAGTATAGAAATAATCAAACCGGCCCATCAGGCACGATCGTATCATGATCAAAATCACAGCGATCCCATTGATAATAGTTGATAAATACAGCATGTTTAATGATTTTATGCATTACACTGCTTCCACATGACTTTCTGATGATTGCATGATGTGGGTGTATAGATGTTTACTCTATGTGCTCAGACAGCTTATAAAGAGGATTATTGCTATTATAATGAAGCATTTCTAATAATATAGTAATATTGAATAAGTTAATATACTTTAAATTAGTATTTTTTTACCACCACCCTGCTAGTATTTTAAAGCATATCATTTTATTAACACAACTTGCCAGCAACTGTCATACCTATTGCTATTTAACTGCTATTTTAAAGGGCAGTGGTGGCCTGGTGGTTAGGGTGCTGGATTGCTGATCCCAAGGTCGGGGGTTCCAGCGGGTTGTCACTGCTGTCCCCCCAGTGCAGCTAACTGGGTTATCAAATGCCGGCCATGTCTCTCACTGTCTATGGTCAGAGGCATGTAAAAGAACCATTGCTGATTTTCGTCAAGAGTAGCTGCATAGCCGTCAGCGTGTTTCTGCCCTCACCTAGAGTCGGCTGAGATGGGCCAGCCTCCCCGCTAATTAGGAATAAGGGGGTCAGAAAATTAATGAATGAAAATATATTCAACCACGAACTAGACAAGAGTTCAGTGCTTTGGCTGTACAGTGTATAGTGAACTACCAGTAACTTCACCTTGAACCTCAACACTACAGAGCTTCCTCTACTGAGTGAGTGTTTTCTTATTACTCAGCATGGGCAAGAACTGCCAAGCCAACATTGAGCTACATTTACTTTCTACTAATTGTGTTAGTGAAAATCAATAGTGTTGAAAGATGTGATGCTGTAGTTAAATCTGGGTTTATTTCTAAACAAATTAACTATGATAGTACAGCCTTCTATGTACACCCAATTGAGTGATTGATGGAGCTAAGAAAGGCTGTGCATTTTTATTTCTAGCTGGTGCGTTACAAACTTATATTCTTTACATAATGTATTGTAACATTAAACACTGGTAGAAATACTGTGATTATATTTTAATGTATTTGTCACATAAAAAACATTTTGGAGCTTTGTTGTTTTGTTTATAAGAAATTTACAAAAATGCATCACCTTATAATAAGCAAAAAAAAATTTTTTTATTAAAAATAAAACCTCAAGTTAAATGGAATCTGGGAGCAAGGAATTCAGGTATTCACACGCAACCCCAGCCAGTGGACATAAAACCCAAGGCTATGTTCATGTCTAACCAGTTCCATTTAACAGATAAGAAAGAGGCTAATCTTTTGTGTTATGTGGTGCAAGCCCTGACAAGGCAATTCCTCAACTCTGAAACCTTTGATGCTGCTAAACTCAGTAGCACTTACCTGCATAGGACCAGTCTATATTTTCTGTAAGCTTCTTTTGTAATCTGAATCCATAGGTTTGAGAGAAATCCACTGGGGAAATAAAATACAAAATAATTTGCATTAAATCAAACACTAGTACATATCACTGGTACAAAAATAATTTCATTTGTTGCTCTGTAATTAATTTATCAGATGTGACATGACACCTGAAGTCAAAGAAGATTTTTATTATTATTATTCATTGGTATTTGGGCAGCAGGGTGCCATAGTGGTTTGCTCATCCGCACCATGGCAAGAAGGTTCTGGGTTCAATTTCCAGGCTTAGCGAGGGCATTTCTGTGTGGAGTTTGCATGTTCTCCCTGTACTTACGTAGGTTCCTCTGGATACTCTGTTTTCTTCCCACTGTCTAAAAACATGCACATTAAGCTAATGGGCTGTTTCAAATTGACCATAGGTGTGGATATTAACGTGAATGATTGTGGGTGTCTTGCTCTGCTATTGTCTGCTAAGCTGTACAGGGTGTACCCTGCTTTGCCCGCTGTCGGCTGAGATAGGCACAGCCTATTTGCGACCCTAGTAATAGGATTAAACAAATGATTGAATGAGTGAGTAATTGTAATTTTCCAAGGCCTGTCTGGTGGGAAATCACTAATGAGGCAACAACACAAGCAAAGGATTAACGCCACACTTATTAAAGGATCTTGGATATGATAATGGATATGATCCAGTCATTAACATTTTTGTTGAACGTGACTGTTATCTCCGGCAGTATGAGAATGTGTGGGTGAATGCCTGGAGGGTTTTTGTTTTGTTTTGAAACTAGAACAGGAATAATCTCATGACAGGTATGCTATCATGCAAAGAAGTAACAAAAGTATATGGCATGGGGCCAAGTCAACAGTATTCTCACAATGACAAGCACAAACCAGAATATAACATATATTTCAGAATGATTAGGAAAAGTATTACCAAAATAATATGTCTGTTTTGGTTAAAGATACTGATTAAAACAATTCGTTGCAGATGAGTTAGATGGTGTTAATGTAATGGCTGATCAGCGTATGTATCTTGTCATGGAGTGTATTCATAGACTGAGGAGCCCGTGACACAGATGCAGTGAATGAAGGATTTATAGTGTTCACTGGGACGTTCTAATTATGAAATGATTAGCATGTTCAGCCTTTATGTAGGGCAGGACACTGATCCAAAACTGTCTGCTTATAATTGTTTGATATTTTATCATACCTCGTTTACAATCAATGTTTTTTTTATATGTTCTGTTTAAATAATAATTTGAATATTTTACTAAAAGCAAAACAAACATTTATAAACACTTATAACATTTATGATTAACATCATCAAATTATTACACATTATCAGGGAGTCAAGTAAAAAACATAATAAAGGTATCCAGATATGACTGGTCTTGTAAAAAGTGACCTCTGTCTCTTTTTTACTCTCACCTGTGTACACACACCTGTTTTGTGTGTATATTTCCAAATAGTTTACATGGTGTAAGCTAAATATACATTCTACTTTTGTTGCTATAAAAATAAAGAAATTTCCTCCTACTATTTCCACTACTAGTAGGACCCACTAATAAACATACATCATTCATTCATTCATTTGATGAACCATATTATTCTACTAGGGTCATGGGGAGACTCTGGGTGAAGGCACCCTGAACAGCTCAGCAGTCCATCACAGGGCCAACACACACAAACATGCAAAACCTTTCACACTCACAATCACACAAAGGGGCAATTTAAAACAGCAAATTAGCCTAATGTGCGTCTGGCTTTGGACTGTGAGAGGAAAACAAAATACATTGAGGAAACGCATGCAAACTTCACACAGAAATGCCCTCGCTGAGCCCAGGAATTGAACCCAGGACCATCTTGCTGTGGGGTAGGCATGCTAACCACTAGGTCACCATGCCATCAACCCTACAAAGCTGGATTTCATAGTTTCATTTGTACAGTACAGCCATATATATTCTATAATACTACATCAGCCATGAGCTACTGGTGAATGGACTTTTGGGATGCCATATTGGAAGGGTATCAAATCCAAACACAAGTGTAATTAAATTTCATGTTAATACACCTGCGATGGCCTGGCGAGCTGTCCAGGGTGTACCCCGCCCTCGCCCGAAGTCAGCTGAGGTGGGCGCCAGCCTCCCTGCAACCCTAATTAGGACTAAGCGGTTCAGAAAATGAATGAATGAATGAATGAATGAATGAATGAATGAATGTTAATACACAACCTACTGCAACAATTTATGTTAAGTGCCTGTTAGGATATTGTGATTTCTCCACAAATAGGACCTTCAAAATGGTAATTTCAACATGTGAAATAGGTCCCAGTCTTTCAAATTATTAGAAATATAGAGGTATATACCATTCTTGTGTATATGGTAATAATAAAATTCATATTATGTACCTACTTTTCCTGTTCTCTTAGAGATAATCTTTATGCCACAGATCCTGTTGTGATTCTAAACATTTCTTATATCTTAGACGGTGGCTTGGAGCAACTGATTACTCATGCCCTATCTAATATTAAAGGATATGTATAGGTACAGTGCCTTAATATTCTTTTTTTTCCTTTTTTAATTGCCAATGTGGATAAGGGTAGCATAGACTCACGTTTTCAATGAGGTCAATGGCATCAGTTGTCTCCTTATTTTCCACCATCAAATTATTGTGACAAGTAAAAAAGATAGATTTTAAAGCTATTGTCTCATCTTTCGCTCCCACACTACACTATGCTAATGTCCTCTTTTTCCACATAAAAGAATAGTCCCATGAGGGGACTCTCCCTCAAGTGGAAAAAAAAACAGAGCAAGCAACAATGTCCTTCACTTGAAAAACCACTTCTATCCTAGTACCAGCTTACATCTAAAGAAAGTTACCATTGTCAAAGTGGACCAAGTGTACCTGCCTACCTGTCCAGTGTTACCACAGGACTATGGCTTTTGTCCTAATGTCTCACAAAGATATAATGGGGCCTCCACTGAACAATGTACATAAACACAACAAATCACAACTTTGTATTTTACCATCAATGCCGGCTACATACTACATGTCTTTCAAAATTGTTAGTTACACAAAATCTTGAAATCATTGCAGTTTCCACACTACAAGTTTTACCACTAGGAATTCCCAGCAAACTGGTGTCCAAACTACATTTTCTCATGAAATCTCACAAGACATGGTAACGACATGACACCAAGCACAAGACACAAATCTTTTTCTTCCAACAAAAGCAAAAGTGCCAGAGTTTACATCAGTTTTCATGTTATCATAAATCTAATAGACTAATGATTTAACAAATTCTAATAAATGAGAGACATTGTTAAAAATACCATAATATGCATCAAGTACCAGATGGAAAGTAGATGTGAAAGCACTTATGCATTATTTTAGAACAGGGTTGCCATGACGGTGTGATGACACCAAACTTCCAAAATTAAGCATAAATAAAGATACTTTGAGTAAACCAGTTTCCTGAGGAACAGTAAGCACATCTACAGAAATTACTATTCTACATTCCAACTTGTCTAATTTCATATGCAATAACCACTCTTATCATAATGCTATATTATTTCTACTCTATTTCACTCATAATGTCACTCATATTCTGCATAATATAACCTGTCAGCTCATTACTGTTACTTTTAATCCCACAGCTTAGACAGCTTCAAAAACAATATCAAGATAGCACTCCTCTGTATGTTGATTGTGGCTTTGAAATGCAGCCATGATAATGATCATTTAACTGGATGTAATCTGGGAGATGTTGTTGAGGGAATAACTGTGATGTGAGACAAATAGAAAAATTCACTGCCCAGCCAAAAATGTAAAAAGAAAAAAAAAAAAAAAAAAGGTCATACACTGTAATATTTTCATGAAGTGCATTGTTGCTCCAGTTGGTCCGGTCGAGGCTCAGCAACATTAATATGGCAAAAAAATGAAGTCAGCTGATGATCTGAATGTACTGAATGAGAAGGTTATCACATTAATGGACTTTTTCTTCCCTGATGGCACGGATATAAAACGAGGACTAAAATAAAGAAAGAGTGGTTCAGGGAGCACGAGGAATCATTTTCACATATGTATTGGCCCCCCTGAGTCCTTATTGAAGGATTTTGGGAAATGGCAGAGAAGACTTTATGGAGTGGTTCAATTTCTCTCTCATCAATTCAAGACATCGGTGAGAAATGAAACCAACACTGGATGAAAATAAATGTTATGTTGCTTAAGTTAGCTGAAACAATAGCATGATGATTATGTGCTGTAAGCAGGGCTAAAGGTGGAACAACAACATATTCGTGTGTGACTTTTTTTTGGCTGGGCAGTGTCTCTCACTACTGTTAGAATCAAAGGTGATTAATATGCTTTTTATTTGATAAAATTTAATTACCATTTGACAAATTTGCTTTTGTCCAACACCACTGACCCAGTCTGTGTTCAGGCGTTCTCCAGTTACTCATAATGAACAGAATTATAATAGGATCAGTGTAAGGGCAGCATAGGGCTCAACTGTAGGAAAGCTAAGCGTGGCATCCAAGTTCCTGTGTGATTGCTTTTCCTGACAGGACCCATATACTTTTTCACTCAATCAACACACATCTTTTGCGCCAAGCAGCATTGCTGGTGGCTTAATTTCCTGTTCATGGTAACAGAGCGTGAACAGAAGCTTGCAACAACTTGCTGCATCCTCACTGCAGGACAACAAGGCTTTGTGTTCTCTGCCAATTACAGAATGAGGAGCATGAGTTTCAATGCTTTCATGTAAACTGGTTTTACATATCATTAAATGTATAACGTGTTTTGTTCTGTAGCCGGTCATGCATCTGCAGCTGTACTGGTGCAAAGACAGAAAGCTCGAGTTTGAGAAGTATGATATTAGCATCAGGAAAATCTGCAGTGAGAATAAAAATAAGAGGATTACAGAGGCCCTGGGCAATTCTGGCAAACAGACTCCTACACTCACTTACATACACCCACACACCCACCCACCCACCAAAACGCCAACACACACTTACAGAGTCAATATCACCCTCTCGCTCATACAAAGAGAGCAAATAGAGGCTAAAAATGGCATACAGGTTTAGAGGAGTTTATAAGACAGTCCTGGGTTTGAGTCCTGGCCTTGGGCGTTTCTCTGTTGAGAATGCATGTTCTCTCTGTGCTTGCGTGGGTTTGCTATGGGTTCTTCGGTTTCCTCCCGCAGTCAAAAGACATGCTCATTAGGCTAAATGGCTTCCGAATTGCCCCTAGGTGTGTGAATGGCTGTGTGTGTATTGCCCTGCGATGGTCTGGTGAGCCGTTCAGTGTGTACCTCACCTTCACCCTGTGTCAGCTAAGAAAGGCTCTAGTTTCCTTTTGACCCTGATACTAGGAGTAAGTGATTTGTTAAATGAGTGTGAGTGAATGAATGTTTTTAACAGCAGTGTTGGAACTGATGAAAGAAATATTAACCTTACTTTCGAAACCTTATTTATTAGAAAAAAAGAATGAAAGAAGTATACTGTAGTGTTTTTCTCAAAAACATTTGCATTACAATTGCTCATACTTAAGATTGTAAAAACACTCGTATACTGTTTGACTTTATAGCATCCAGCTGTGGGTGAGTACTTACTCATATTTAGTGTCACCCAGAAGGGGATACATTCCATTTGAGTCTGGTTTCCATAAAAGTTTCTTCTTCATGCTGTCTTAGGGAGTTTTGTTTGCTACTGTTGACTCTAGTTTGTTTTCATTTACAATATCTAAGTGCTATAAACTGAAGTGGATTGGAGGGAGATAAAAAATAGTCAATATAAATCTTTACATAGGAGCCACATTGTGACGATCACACAATTTCCAAACTATAAGGATTATACTCAAACAAGATAGATCTTCGACAGACATGCGAATGTCTAACCAAGTTGCTTTTATGGAGTTTTACCAAACGTTCAATACAGAAGCAGTACAGTTTAAAAAGGTAGCTCTAGTTATTCCTAAAGTTTGTGCTATCTCTACTTTCTACAATGTTTTTTACTGAAAGTATATTTTAGTAGAGTGCTGACATAAATGCTTCATAAATATAACTAAAAATAATAATAATCCACAAATAACCACAAATTCATCCTTGTAAAAAGTATATATTTTTTAAGTGTTTATAAAAACCTTCTACAAAAATATACCGTTAATAAATGTTTATTAAAACTCTCGAGTCGGGTGGTCTCATGAAATTGTTAAGTACTCTAAGCAAGAAAAGTAAAAAAACATAAACAATGCCAGGCTTTGTTCACCAAAACACCAATATACCATTTAAAGGCATTTTGAAAGAACAGAGCAAACCCAGCCTACATTAAACAGGTGCAGCAGAAGTGGCAGGTAAAGAACACACACTTTACAAGACAAAATGGAGAAACACATTTGGTGACATGCAGGTGCCATGACTGTTAAAGTATTCTTTCAAAAAACTAAAATGAGAGTGCTTGGTCAAACGACTAGATAATAATTCAATGAAACAACTCGACAGAAACAAAATGGATTATACATATTGTCCAATCTGACATGGTGGCTGAGTTAGCACTGTCACCTCATGGCAAAAGGATTCGGGTTCTAAGGTATGGATAATGAATGGATTGATTGTTTAAATTATCCCAACTGAGGGTGACTTTAATAAATGTGTTATAGGTTAAAACTAAGCTATCTTAAGGGCAAATGCTGCTCATCATTTCTATGCCAGGACATATACTGTAAATGTTAATTATGTCTCAGTGATAACTGCGAAAGTGATAATTGTGAAAGTAATAATGTCAGAGCCTTCACATAGCAATGGTAAAAAATCAGGAAAGCATTTTCACACTGTATACAGAACTGATATTTTTAGTGTATTTCTATCTAACTCTGAACAGATAAGCAAGACCTGGAAGCTGTCAAAAGATACGTTAAAAGCTGCCAAGACACCATGTGTGCCATTAGCCCAAGGCAATGAAATGTGAGGTGATGTGTCTGTGTGTGTGTGTGTGTGTGTGTGTGTGTGTGTGTGTGTGTGTGTGTGTGTGTGTGTG
>JBCNYG010000007.1:10031951-10046821 GCA_039654305.1 Porochilus rendahli | reverse complement strand
AATAATAATAATAATAATAATAATAATAATAATAATAATAATAATAATAATAATAATATTATTATTATTATTATTATCTTAACCATTTATCACAGACAAATGGTGAAATTATGAACGTTGCTTATTCAGTCGATTCTAAACACTTCCAGTTTGATTCACTTGAACGGATTTGTTTGAAGAATCGGCTCTGTGAAATGAATCGTACGCGTACGAGTATGTGTGCGCGCGCCGCCCATTGCCTGCAGGACTCAGACTGAGGATTCATTGCCTATAACATAAATAAGTTTCTGCAAACAGGACATGCAACATTTACAAAACTAAACTGAGATTACGTAAGAAATTAAATAGGTTATCTTATATTTTTATCTACAAAGGACAAGAAGAAATAGAACAGACCTTGAGTGTCAAGCAAAAAGCTAGCAAGTCCAGAATGTGGAGAAATTAAGCATGTGTGTTAAATGGGGTTACTAGGTTCTTCTACAGCCTATAATATATGTGGATATAAAAGGTACTGCATATTCACAGTCCTGATAAAACCTAGTAAGAATATAAACATTATTCTAAGTGGATAATGCTGGAATAAAAAACAATAGAAGCTCACCGTTTGTTATGGTCACCTGGAGCAGGCAGTATCATCATTTTTATGCTTTAAAAAGGAAAAGAACATTAAAAATAGTTTCAGCATATTTTTTTGACATGCCATGTGGTATATAGTGAAATGTATGAATGAATGAATTTAAGCACATGCCATTACCAAGCCAGGTATGTACATTTTTGTAGTATATAGTAAAACTCTGAACAAGTTTTAAAACCCACCATTACACAGCACTTATGCCCTTGGCTACTTATGGAGTGCATGGAGCTTACCTGCCTCTTTCATCATTAAAATATGTAAAAATAAAGTATAAAAATCAAATTTTCTCTATATTTTTACATATACTAAATATGTATATTTTTAGGAACATATACTGTATTTTCACATATACTTAAAGTTTGAAAGAGTTTATTAAGATACCATTATTTGTAGAACGTGTAGAGCTCACCTGACCTGCCTATTTAAAAATAAACTATAAAAATCTTGTTTTAGTTTGCTTTTTTATGTTCCTATGTAGTGTAAACTATAAGCAATTATTGAATGAGGTGAAGTATAATATAGAATTATTAGGTTGAGGGGTTTCACAAAACACCCTCCAAGTCTGAATAATTCTCCATATTATTAGAAATCCAAATTATATAACTGTTTTATTATTCATTCAAAATATTTGCAAAGTAGACAGTCATGTTACTATGTTGTGCATTCCCTTTATGCTGTAATCATTCGACCTATCAGATGTCAATGATGCAGTAGTGTGTATCGTTGAAAAGTACCAAGTATTTGATGGCTTTCTACCAATCAGACAGGAGAAAATATTTTGAATGAAAAAAAAATTATTTGCCTCAGGCTCAGTGGATGTCATATATCAGTGGCTATTCAATAAAACCCAGCTGTTACTCCTTCCTTCCTTCCTTCCTTCCTTCCTTCCTTCATTCATTCATTCATTCATTTTCTAAGCCAATTAATCCTAATTAAGGTTTCAGGAAGGCTCGCGCCCATCTCAGCCAAATCTGGGCAAGGGGAGGGTACACCCTGGACAGCTTGCCAGGCCATCGCAGCGAACACAACCATTCACACTCACCCGCACACCTAGGGGAAATTTGGAACAGCCAATTAGCCTAATGTGCATGTTTTTGGACTGTGGGAGGACACTGGAGTACCCGGAGGAAACCCACGCAAGCACAGGGAGGACATGCATACTCCACACAGAAACGCCCGAGCCCGGGAATTGAACCCAGTCCTTCTTGCTGTGAGGAACCACTGCACTACTGTGTTGACTGAGATGGACTATGTTGGAAAAGTTGGGGTGTTAAAAACCAAATAGGATATAGCTGTTTAAGGAAACAGCAGTTTTGTTGTCAGTCTCTCTTTCTCTCTCTCAACAATAGCCCATGACCTCTCAACTTGAAACCCTGGGTGAAACCAAATGGGCTAACAAAATGGCAACTAGTAGATCATCACTGACCCTGAAAAAATGAAGTCCACAACCATTAAATGTGATAACAACTAGGGTGTGTGGAAGGGGGGAGGGGTAAATGCCTTTAACAAAATTGCATTCAGGGTCTGTACTTTGTGTCGGTGTTGTTCTGTTCTACATCTTTGTCATCCAGAAATGTAAAATGTGTTCAGGTGTCCCTTTATTTATCACCTTTACCAGATACTCTGTGATACAGGTGAGGAATGTCTCTATTTAAGAAAACCTATGGAAAAAGTTTCTCAGGGTTTTTGAGTTTTTTTGTCCCTGTATGATTAATATTGCTCATTACCTTACATTCATACACTTACTAAGTACTAAGTGATAGTGTATTGTTTAATTAAAACCACAACTCGTTAAACAATTCAGGCCAGACTATCTGTCCAAATGTGAGACAACAATGAAAACCAGTCTTATGCAGGCATAGACAGGATCTGAGGGTATTTTTATTATTCACAATAAATGTTAATATTTAGAAAACGTAAAGATATAGGCAATATATAAGTACATTTACATAATAATACATATATTTGCAAAAGCGTCATTTAGTCTGAGTGCATTCACAAAGAAGATCCTAAAACTTTATTTATATTCTATCATCTGGTGGTGTCCATGTGAATAAATTTGCATAATTTACCAGGGATTATCTTTAATTTATGCAGTGTCTGCACTTCATTTGTGAGATTCCATGGGGCCCAAAAAACACTACACCTAAGGAAGAAGCACCATTTTGTGTCTTCAGGAGAGTACTTCCTTTTGGAGATTTTCAAGTAGTTTTCAAGGACAGACCACTAGAGGTGTTTTTCATAAAGAGTCCATTTATTTTTTAACCACAGCACCCATGGCAGACTACTTATGACTCTAATAGTGGCTGTTTAACTGACAATAATTAGCCTTCCCTTTGTAAGTCTCCCAAAACAGTGATACTTAGTTATAAGCTGAAAGTCAGAAAAGTGTTTGATATTTTTGTCATGCAACACTCAAGCAGTGTGCATCAAACATTCTTCACATTGACTGAGCCAATAAATTAAGAGCCAATTTAGACACTGCACAAAAACTGCAAAGATAGAGTTGTCTTTAGGCTAAAACACTATAAAACTTTTTAATGTTTCATCCAAACTCTGATAAGCATGTTTATAAATTGGCATTCACCTTGAACGCAAGTCATTATAGAATATTTATATTTAAAAAGTAACTAGATGTTACCCTAACTTTTTTTTTTTACTTGCTAGTATGTTATGATAAAGTTTTGTGTAATAAAGAAAAATTAGCTGAAGAATGAGCACTCAATTCAAAGTAAAGTCTGGCCTTCACGAAATTAGTCTGAAAGCTAGAACATACAGTGCTTTCATATAATTATAAAAATATGAAATATACTTCTGTTAAATAAATATCAATAAATGAACTGGGATAAGGTAACTGAACTACTAAGAGGCAAATTCTTGTGATGCCAATATACCTGGCCTCAACAAAAAAAAACACTGGCTGTCATATTCCATGCAGGAAATTTTAATAATAAACCTTTCCAGTGCAAATGGATTTAAAAGACATACGATATTTTTTCACTGAAGGGGAGATGGACATTCCTGAATAGACTCAATAGGTTCATTTCACAACCCAGTTGCAGGACGTGGAAAAGGAAATCATAACATACTATCTTCCCCATTTTGTTTATCATGTGTTCATCAGAGCAGCAGCAAAGGTATCTTGAGAACAGACCCTCAATAAGGCGCCTTATTGATGACCTGTTCATAACAACACCATTTTGGGTACAAGCAAGGTGGCTCCTGAACGCATTTAAAACATGAAAAAGTGGGTCCAAAAAGTCCAAAAATCCAGGAAGCATGGTGATCAGAAACAGGGAAGTGACCAGCAATTTCCAACTCCAAGTCCAGACTGAAGTTATGCCATCAACTGAGGAAAAGCTTTATTAAATGCTAATAATAAATTTCAGGAAGTGGTATAACACCTCATTCAAAGACAGAAACAATGCAGCAAGAACAAAGAAATGGCAAATTAATGCCTGAGGAAGATCGATGGAGGATCCAGTCTTACCAAGAAGGTTCAAGGCCTGGTTCTTCCAAAATGGTTTACTGCTAAGGCTCATGTGGCCGCGGATCATCTATGAAGTGCCAATGACAGCAGTAGAAGGAATCAAGAGGCAATTTAACAAATGCCTTCACAGGTGGCTTGGAATGTCACCAAGCTTCACAGCAGTAGGGCTGTATGTCAGGTCTGGATGTTTACAGCCTTCCTGTCATCGGTTTTTGAAGAGTTCAAGGTGGCAGGGCTCTGATGATGAAAAGGTCAAAGGTGCAGGTACTACTGCATGTTGAAGCTAAAGGACATCACTGGGAGCCTGTGCATGTGGAGGTAAGGACTCCGAACCACCCACTTCCAGCAGTGGGGAAATGCAGACCCAGGGCAGAAGAGAGAAATCATCCGAGCAGAGGTCCAACACAGTGAGAAGGAAGTACAGATGGCCAAGTTCATGACCAAGGCCTTACAGCACTGGCAGAGATACTGAAGCAGGAGAAATGTATAAAAGTATTAGATTCACAGGAGAATGATTCCATCCTTCCAGTTCATCAAGGAGATGGAGAAGCCACCGTCCTCTGAGAAGACTGAGAACAGCCTTCTACAGACACAGGCATGAGAAAAGAGGGTGAACCTGGGAAGAAACTACGTTTTCCTTAGGTCATCTAAATATCCCTCATGCTTGACATTCTTCTGTAGTCTGGGGAGGTAAAGAATATCACCATGATAAAACTGATGGTCACATTAGGGAACAGATGTGATGAAAAACACCAAGAACCATGATCTGTTCCAACAGAGCAGGGACAGAAGATGGCAGACCTAGCTGTTTTCAGGTGAGGTTGGTTGTAGGAGCTTCTCAGTACAGTCCTTGTGGAGTATGCTCACTGGAATAGTAGGAAGAAAGTGGTAGATAGCAGCACACATTTTGGGGAGGCAGCAGAAAGAGCCTCTTGCTGGCTCTGAAACAGATGGGAGGAGTTGAGCTGGAAGCCAGGCACATGATGGGCACTGATTGACCATTACTTCAGATCTACCAGCTGGAGGATGTTGTGATCATTATCGTGGCACCTCTTTAGCTCAGTGCAGCTGTGCAATCAGATATACAATAAGATTTTCCAAAAACCTTAAGCCATGATTTATGGGTTTACTTTTGACATTTGATTTGTGACTAATTAAGGCACAATGAATAGGAAACAATTCAGTATGAATGTCAATTTAATACCTAGATGTAATCAAAACTCCTAGTTGTATTATATATTAATTTATTTGCAAGTTTGAAATATATGCTATAAGTAACTCAGACATATTTATATGGCAACCCAGATCATAGAGCACTGCAATTATTGATGAGTAGCATTATGCTCAGGCTTTTAGCAAGACAATCAGCAAAACCAATCTCCTGTATAGAACAAGGGAAGCTTGGAAGGACGTAAGCAGGACTAATGATATTAGTGGGAGATAATCATTAATCATGTTTTAGCTGATTTACCTGAACTCAGTGACTTGAACCCGAAAACATGATGGAAATGATGTGTGACATTTTTATTTAAAAACGAGAACATGTTTTTTTCACATGTAATCATGTGATTAAGTGTTTATATACCATAATATACCAAGAAAATTAAATGAAACTCACAATACCATGTCAACAATAGACCACCGGGGTTCAGACGCTCCCACTGACAGGACCTTTTCGTAATATGCCAATTCAGAACGAGCATACCAAATTTGAACGCCCACGCGTCAGCGCACAGCAAGTAAATGTCCGGAAAGCTAATATACAGTTTTGCCTCTGTGACCTTGAAAAAAAGGTCAATGTCAATCACACACAAACTCATCCTAGCACTAGTAGTGAGCCAGCATACCAAGATTAAAAGCACCAGTTGCAGCGCATGGCAAGTAAAAGTGTGACGGACGGATCGGCGTACGGACGGAAACCATTCCAATAGCTCGTATAAGTTAATAATGTAATCATTTAAAAAAATGCACCTAAAACACATGCACTATGTACATACTAGTATGTTTTGCACATTTATTAATAAGTATGTAGTAATATCTGTAAGATGTAATTTCACATGTAAATAAATTCATATATTAAGTTGATGCCATTGTCCTGTAAGGGCCACTAATATCCCTGAAAATGGTTTTCTGTAACATTCACAGCACAGTTCTTTCTCACTTTCTAATGCTGAATACACATTCAGTCCTCCCAGAGGAGAAATTTTACAATCTTAATTCACATTCTATGAAGATACAGTGTCATTGTGAGGCCGTGTTGCAGTGAGGCTTGTGTGGAGGAGTGCGAGCCCCGTTTCCATAATGCCTATTCTTGGGTTAAGAGTGGTGTGCACTGTTTCATACCAGACAGAGAACAAAACGGCCCTTTAAAGGCTCCAACACAAGCATTAAATCAGAGAGTTCCTAAATGACATCAGGTTGCCTGAGTCCTGGGAGAGAAAAGAGGAGGAGAGCAGCAACCAAAAGGGTCTTTTATCTTAGTTCTAGTGATGGAGCCATGCTCACATCACAGTCACTTGTTCGAAGAGAATTTCTTCACATTTTCATGTAGTAAAATGGCCTTAGAGAAGCATATGCAGTACGTTAACAGTGAAATACTAGAACATGGAGTAGTTGCACTTTAAAACCACTGCATGCTCATGATTATTTTGTGTCTTTATCAGTGTATACCACCCCATATTGTACATGTGGAATATATTTTTATCTTTACTGCACATATGTACAGCATTCCAAGGTTAAATGTGTAAATACCTTATAAACAGACTAGAAACAATGGCAGGAGTCATATCTCTTACGCACAGAGCACTTGCCAAGAGCACAGTTTGTTAACTTGGCTTAATTAATGCATATTGATTGGCCAATTTTCTGTGGCTGTGGCAGAGCTGCAGCTAATTGGATGAGAACCTTTTCAGAGCAGTAATGTGCACAGACACCACCATGTCCTCCATTCTGCTCCAAAGTTAAAAGGTTACAAAATAGGCCACACTAATTGCAATACTACTTGTGATCTTTAGTAAAAAAAGACAACATTTAAATCTTAAGCATTTTACTGGTTTACTTTTAAACGTTCAAATAAGGTATTGACTTGGGATGTGCACTGACCTACATGACTGGTGAACAATACTGGTGAGTGAGGGATTAATATAGCCCTGACAAATAGATTATTTAATAACCTAATTGTTTCATTTCATATGTAAGCTGACTTTAAAAGCTGATTTTTAAAGGGGTGAAAGCAGGACCCAGAAATGGAAAGGAAATGAAGGGATGCAGTGAGGTTTCCTAGCAACAAGAGAGCAGTGAGATAAATGCAACCAGTACTTAAATGCCATTCATTCATTTAAATATGACAAAAAGAAAGTTTTCTTTTTCAATTTATTTTCAAGTGCTTAGTTCATGGTAATATCAATATTTTGCCTCCCTGTAGAGGAATATTGCAGCATATGTATGTAGTCATGTTTGAACACAAAGCCATGCAATAAACAACAGTGAAAAACAGTTTGCTTTTAGTAGGAGGGAAGCTTGATTTTTCTCTCACCTTCATACAACCACATACCACAAATCCATTCAACACCTATTCAGTTGAGAACAAAAAAAATACTCAAACACACACACACACACACACACATACACACAAACAATAACATGTTGTATATAACTGTGCCCCAACCTATCGGTCGCTAATTTTCTAATCTTCAAAGCTGCCCAGCGGTCTTGTTTTGCTTTGGTATGGCCTTTAGCATCACTATTCACCCCATTCAGACCTCAGAGGCTGAGCAGAAGCATCTGCTGACAATGGCTCTGGGTTCACTCTTTCTCAGGGTGTCCAGCTGCACAATGGATTTCTTCAGCTTTGGGATAATAGAGTGTTGCGCACAAAAAAGGTCCAAATTCAATGGCATTCCTCTTCCAAATCAGGCACAGCACATGCTCCAACCAGCCATCCTAAACGAGGATTTCTTTTTATGGTAAATCACCATACATATTGAAAACACTTGCAAGCAAATGCTTGACACCAAAATACATTTTTGTCAAACATTACACTGGGGTACTTAATTAATCACTAAAGAATAAATTAAAATGTAGAGTCATTTAAACCTAAATGCAATTTACTGTGTAATACAAAAGTAAAGGTAAATTAATTAAACAAATTTTAAAGTTATAATTTTAAGCAAGCATGCTTTTACATTACATTGTGTCTGATTCTTATAGTGTGTTGTGGCCATACTTCTACTCTGTCTGCATTAGCTCGCCTATCACATCCTCCATTTGGGCTGAGGGTGCACTATTGTCACGCCACACAACAGCCCCTTTGGCACCTCAGCAGCGTAACATCCCAAGGCTGCTTTACGTCAATGCCCAACTTTCCAGGATGTGAGAAAGGAACTGGGCACACATTACACTGCAAGTAGCCTAATCACTTTACACCATACAGCTGCACTGGCCGTTTTCACACAAATCAAAAGCCACCTCACTAATTAGAGCCCTCAATCCATTCACTGCTACTCTACGTTGTGAAAGTGAAATCTTCTATTCTGAGGCTGAGCAGTAAGATGTAACTGGTTTAGATGACACCACTGACGCTCTCTTTTTTGCTCGTGCTGTCTAATAGTGGTGTCTAACACCTCCACTGCTTAGGCTATAAACAACCAAGGAAACCAGTCAAAAGTTAAATAAATGTAATAGGTGGCACAGTGCTGTAGTGGTTAGTACGTCCACCTCAAATCAAGAAGGTGCTGGGTTTGAGTCCCAGGTTCAGCAAATAATTGCTGACTATAGGCTAATTGGCTGTTCCAAATTACCCCTAGGTGTGACTATGAATTGTTGTGTGTGTTTTGGCCTTCTGATGGACTGGCAAGCTGTTAAGGGTGTACCCTGCCTTCACCAGAGATGGCGGAGATAGGCTCTAGTCTCCCCACAACCCTAGTAGGATTAATCGGTTATTATGCAAGCAAAAAATTTTAGCTGTACAATATTTAAATAAAATTATATCATATTATAAATGTTTCTAATCTGAATTTTAAAACACTTCTAGAGCTATGGGACTGTAATTAATCCTGATATCCAAAGGCAAGCTTACACAGAAGAAAGAAATCTTACTATCTCAGTTCACAAAGGTACTTACTCTGTGTTTAAGGTACCTCAGTATGCAGGTGCGCACACTGTACAGTTAAAACACATACTCTGAAAGTAAAATACATAACTCTGAAGATAATAAAGTTGACCTTGAACTTGACTTGACAGCCATATTATTACATTACTCTTACACCACACTGATAATGGCAAAAACTTGAATTGGTCTCTGCATCTACAACTTCAATCAGAATTAGTTGTTATGGTACGTTGAAACTGAAATGAAATCTGAAAAAAATAATTGGTAAATAACCTTTGATTTGTATTCTGCCCCGTCAAGCCAGAAAAATAAGCTTAAAGTTAATCGTTTTTCCCCGGAAGGTGATTTAAAAAAAAAGTTTTTTTTTAAATGTTTTTTACATATTTCGAGTTACATTATAAATATATTATTACAAATCTTAGGCAAACTGAAAGTTCAATTCAGGGCTTAGGAGTTAGAAGAGTGGATTTCAACAATTTAAAATATTTTGCCGTTAATACAGTCTTGCTGCAATGAACTAACAAAATTAATGAATAAACAAAAATATACAAACAAACAAACAAATAAATACATAATAATAAAAGCAGCACAGTTTTTGATGTTTTAGCTCATGGGTCTTTTTTTTTTTTTTTTTTAAATAAGCACTAACTGCCTGTGATGGCCTGGCAAGCTGTCCAGGGTGTACCCCGCCCTTGCCCAGAGTTAGCTGAGATGGGCGCCAGTCTTCCCGCGACCCTAATTAGGATTAAACGGCTTAGAAAATGATGAGTGAATGAGCACTTATTTTAATTTGCATTCTTAGTGTTACCCTTCATTCTCATGACACTTAAATGATGTTCAGGGACTATTGTCATCAAAAGCTTAAATGTTTCAGGTGTTATTTTGTTACTATAACCCTTATGGGGTTATAGTAGTTGTTGTTATTGCTTCTGCATTTTTCATTTCAATACTCACCACACATTCTCTTTTGGGGATGGGTCAGGACTGCAAGCAGGCCAGTCTAGCACTACACTTTCTTCTTCAATCCGTGCCTTTGTAATATGTGCAGAATGTGGTTTTGCATTGTTTTGTTAAAATATTTCAGGCGTCTCTGAAAATAATGTTGCTCCAAAATACCAATGTACTTTTCTGTATTTTATGACAGTGGCCCCATATTATGAAGGAAGTGGTGGCTTAGTGGTTAAGATGATGGGTTACTGATCCAAAGGTCAGCGGTTCAATCCTCTCTATCACCAGTGTTGGGTCCTTGAGCAAGGCCCTTAACCCTCAGTTATATAAAAATGATAAGTCGCTCTGGATAAGAGCATCTACCAAATGCAGTAAATGTAAAACGACAGACCCTGTCTTTTGGACCTGTTGCTGTGTTTTTTCTACTCCAACTCTTCTGGTCAGTACTAGACACCATATGCACAACAAATATTTTCCAGGCTATTCTGATGATGAAGTGAAGACTTAAAAATAAATAAATTAATAAATAATAAAAATGCCATATATAATAATAATAATAATAATAATAATAATAATAATAATAATAATAATAATAATAATATATAAATAATTAAATCAAATGTTGTATTTATGATTTAACTACAATATAATTTCTATATGAAGCAGAATAGGTTATAAGAAAATTGTACATCAAATCTTTTTTTTTTTTATTCAAGCTCTTGAGTTTATTCACCTTCCGTACCTCATGCTTTCTTTAACTCTCACAGTGCCTCCAAGGGGAGACTTTAGGAATTGTAATTATGGTGACAGCAAGAAGGATAAAATTCTTTCAATATTGAATCAAATATAATGAATAAACACAGCATAATGTATTTTCTAATAATTATAAATTCTTGTGTAGTATTCTTTAATAATATGATAATATATAATCCTACAAAAATACAGACTGCAGAATAAAGACAGTAAAAAAGTCCTAAAATCTGGAGTGTGTAGTGCAGAATGTGATCCATGGGGACTGAACTGTGGGCTCATTCACTGATGCACCACACAGAGCTGGTATTCTTTCAGCCTTACTGGTTTCTTTTCAACAAATCCCTACTAGCTCTGAGATCCATTCACACCCAGTCAACACCAGTGTGGCTCTTTCTTTGCTCATAATCGGTGAGCTCAGGCAGAAATATTTGAATCCAGCACACCAACTGTAGCCATCCAGAACAGAGAATTTAAGACAAGAACACAAAAAGCACAACAACAACAACAACAACAACAACATCAACAACAGAAAAACATAAAAATGTTGCATTACTTTGGTGAAATGACAAATCCTCTCAATCTTCACAAGATCACAGGGAATGAGGTTAAACAACAATAAGCATTCAGGAAATCTGTCTCTCTGAAGTACTGGAGACTGCAGTTAGTTCAGACTTAATTATAACTCATCATTATATCACCAGTCATCATTTGTCATCATCACTACCTTCTCCTGAAAGGTCTTTATAGTTTTGTCTTTCTTATCTTTATTTTACTGTACATTTCAAAGCTGTGATGAAATACGTATATTTTATAGGATGCTTAAACATCTCCGAAGCCAACCTGTATCTGTGAAAAAAAAAATTAAAAAAAATAAAAAAAAAGTCAAACTTGACACTGGGCTCAACTTATCATGGAAGCGGTCATCTGGTCAGCATTTCAACTTCAAAGTAGGGACAAAACATGGACATCTTAATATTTGCTAACTAACTGAATAATGATTGTTGTATATTGTCAGCAAATGATTGGCAGGTACACCCCATAATACCATGTTCAGCTGCCTAGCTGGCTTTATATTATCACAGAATAAAGGTGTAAAAATGACTTCACAACTTTTTGTTGATCATTGGTTACATTTTCCACCCAATATATATGTATGTAAAAATATTAATATATGTGGTGGTAAGTATAAAGTGTAAAGCAGTGTTTTTGGCTTTTTGTTACTGTTTACTTAATTTTTTTTGCAAGGAAAAGGTAGGAAGGTGGGGTCAAAGTGGCTAATTAACACCAATGACAGAAATAGTAACTTCTAAGGTGGCCTATTTGTACTCCTGTAAGAGAAAGACCATTCCAGTTAACTTATGATAAAAGTAATTCATATTTTTGTGAGAGATTGTTATGTGAATATCTTAAAATAAATACTAATTTTAGATGTTCGTATTCCGAAAATTTACAAACCCTGAATTCACACCTCATGTCCCCTGTCTGATTGTTTGCACAGAGCACAAGAGTCCTAACACAGAGGATGTTTTTTCTCACTAAGCTGTGACATGCTGCTGGCTTTTTAGGTTTTAAAGATTTTATTTTAAGATTTAATTTAATTAGTACGCTGCAGGCACTACTTTACAGAATGTTTACAGAATTTAAATTATTTGAATAAAATTGTGCATATATAGCATTCAGTTTTAAGAAAAACAAAACAAAAAAATCACTTACTTGCATAGTATTTGGTGTGGACAGAGATTTGCAGAATCCATTAGTTAAAACTCCTCGACTACACTGGCACTGCTGAGTATCTCAGTCCCCCATACTGTTCTGTGCAGATGAGGCATTAACGCAATAACCAAAGATCATCGAGGACTACCAAAAAGTAATTACAGAAATATGTCACAGTTTCCTGACAGCACTTTCATAATCAAAGCTCATGCCATCACATTGGCGTCATGTCTGCTTCCTTAATAAACTGAACCAAGCGAGGAGAAGTTCATACACTAGTGAAGAAAATAGGTCAACAAACATTACTCAGAACTTGTAGTGAAGCTCAGCATGAACCCTTGCACATGCTGATGACTTTGCTTTTTTTTTGTTTTTCATTACAACCACAAGCTGCTACACATAAGACTTCTCTAGTGAGTGTGAAATGACTCCTCCTGTTTATCCAGAGCAGATTGAGGGAATATACCAGTCCCTGAGCAGCACTTCTAAAGGAATGATCCCTGAAGCACCATGGTAGCACTGAATGTTGCCAGCCTTCATGATGGCCATTTGCAAAAGAAGGTCTCTACCACTTGCCACCCAAGTGCAAGGGTTAACCTACGTAAGCCTCGAAAGAAAGCAAAGGCCATTATCTGTGTCCTTTTTGTGGAGTTATTCGAGAGGTTCATTTTTATTGGGATTGTGTGTAATATGATCCTCTTCTGCACCATCAAACTGGGATATGACAATTACCAAGCAGCCACAGTAAACCTGTGTTTTGTGGGAGCCAGTACTCTCTCACCCGTTTTTGCCAGATGGATTGCAGAGACCTGTTTGGGAAGGAAAAAGGTTCTCTACATTTGTACTCTACTTCACTTCTTTGGTGAGTAAGTGTTCTAAAAGTAACACGTGCTTCAACTGTTTTCAATTTATTTTAAAACAACTCCTGGTACTTGATCTGCATAAAGCAGGTGTGTTTTACATTCAAGTAAAGATCTTTTACCGAAGCAAAAGTAATATACTATGAGATGTCTTTAAAGTATTAATATAAATAGAAAAAATATAAATATTTAATATAGCATATAATTTGAACAATTATATACTACATGTTTTAGTTTGCTTTTCTTGTGTTTCTATGTACATGTTCTTTATACAGTGCTTATGTATTGCTGAGCCAGAAGCACACACATGGAGCTCACCTGCCTGTTATGGTTAAAATATGTAAAAATAAACTATAGAAATCTCCTTTCAGTTTGCTTTACTTCGTGCATCCATGTGGTATACACTAAACTTTGAATGAGATTTAAAAGTTACCGTTACACAGAGCTTACGCACCTGTTCGCAGAGCTCACCTGGGACTGGCATGATTTAAAAATTCATTTTATTGTTCAATCTTGGGGACTATTCAGCAACATCCATCTCACAGTGTGCCTGTAAAATTTCAGCGCGTCATAGATAATAGTCATTTCAAGGTTTTAGATTTTTCAGTGTGTCTGTAAAATTGCATTAATTGGAGAGTGTTAATACTGCTGTTGGCCATGACTGATATTTCAGGTAATTTTTTATTGTTCTTTTTACTTTATAGTCTATCTGCCTGAGAATTATGATTTATGTAATAATTATATTCATTCATTCATTTTCTGAACCGAATATTCCTAATTAGGGTCGCGGGGAGCCTGGTGCCCATCTCAGCCAACTCTGGGTGAGGGCAGAGTACACCCTGGACAGCTCGCCAGGCCATCGCAGAATGTAATTATATTATATTATATATGTAATTATATTGATTACTGATTATATAAACACTCTTACTTGTAAATAATCATCTCAGCTGTTCAGGGTCTACTGCGCCCGTGCCCGGAGTCGGCTGAAATGGCCGCCAACCTCCCTGTGAACCCAATTAGGATTAATCGGTTTAGAAAATGAATGAATAAATCTAGTAAATCCTTAATTGGTAACGAAGAGGCTAAATTAAATATTAATGAATTAATATGGGCGGCACGGTGGCGTAGTGGTTAGCACGTCCGCCTCACAGCAAGAAGATCCTGGGTCCGATTCCCTGCTCGGGCGTTTCTGTGTGGAGTTTGTATGTTCTCCCCGTGTTTGCGTGGGTTTCCTCCGGGCACTCCGGTTTCCTACATGCACAGTAGGCTAATTGGCTGTTCCAAATCCCCCCTAGGTGTGAGTGTGAGTGCAAATGGATGTGTGACTGGCGGGCTGTCCAGGGTGTACCCCGCCCTTGCCCA
>JBCNYG010000007.1:9984750-9995257 GCA_039654305.1 Porochilus rendahli | reverse complement strand
ACAACAACTGCACAAACGGATAGCGCAACACTGGAGAGCCACCTCTTGAGATCAAGACTCAGTGGCCCACCTACATCTCAAGGACAACAGACACTCATTTGAAGACAGCAATGTACAGACTCTGGACAGGGAAGAGAGATGGTTCAAAAGAGGAGTAAAAGAAGCCATTTATGTGAAGAGGGAAAAACCAACATTAAACCGAGGAGGCACTTGCAAGGCAGCCCTTGATCTCCTTCCCAAGAGGTTTCACTCTACTTTACACTTTAATTCAGTTGAACAAACAACCCCATATGCAGACCAGGTAAACAACCCTAGTGGACAAAAGACCCTAACAAGCAATGGAATGGATGTGTGGGACAATGAGACTTGAGAGTCACTTGAGAGTTTTTTCCCCTCAGCCTACATAAAGCAGGAACTTTACACCAGATTTTTCTAACTGACGAAGTTTTTTGGATTAAAAGCAAAACAACAAAAAGAAGTCCAGTTGCCTCAGCTCAAGCTTTTTAAAATTCTGTGGGTTGAAATGCCTTGTGGACAAGCTCTGCATTACTGCACCAATAAAGCTTATTCCTTTAATTAAAGCCATATAATGTATAGTAGTAGTAGCAGTAATTTAAAACAAATAACTTAAAAATATTTTCTGGAGTAGTCCATCTCTACAGCAGCTGAAAAGACAATCCAATGTCTGGTTTGAAAAGCTCAAGGGGCAGTACATACATTATATAAGCTGACCAAAAATATTAGCGCCCCATGTAGCACTTCAAAACTTTATATTAACTCATTCGAAATTTGTTTTGTTGTTGAATATGCTACAGATAACAGTCCAATGAAACTCAATACCGTTATCTGGAAATCACTGACATTCATGTGAACATGGTCATCCTTCACTGACATTCATGTGAAGATGGTTATCTACACTCGATATCTTGTGTGTCCACCATTTGTGTCCCATAATGCATTATATCCTTGCATCGAGTTGACCAGGTCGCCGATTGTGCTAGGGTGGTAATATGTGGACGACAGAGGTGAAATTGAATTGCAATACTAACAGTCTGTCTGAAACAAATGGCTGATCAAGTGGCCGATCGTCTGATAGTGAACATTCAGCTGCAGAGCAAACGCTCTGATGGACATCCAACATGCCAATGGAACGTTCCCGCATGGCTTGTGACATATGGGGTATGGTGAGTTTGATGAAATTTGACATTTTAGGGTGGACTTTTTATTGTTCCCAGTAGAGTGCCTGAGTACTGCTCAGACCTGTGGTGAGGGTGGAATCACTGAGCAAGTGCCCACTGGCAGAGATGAACACAAATTTTGTGTACAATTACTATTTTTTTTTACCATTACAAGACAATATTAACCTAATTAATGCTGCATAAATATTTTAAAAGGGATGTTTATATTTTTGCTCAATATACACACACGTGCGTGCACGCATTGAATTATGTAGTTTTTTAAAATCATAGGCCGCGTGTAGTATAAATTTATTTATTATTTACAACATAGAAAACTTCAGTGACCACCCCAACCCCATTTCCAAAAAGGGACAGAACTATACAGAACAGTGTGGAAGAATTGAGCAATTATAGTCTGATTGTGATGCATTATTGCAAAGTTGATACTCTGCATGGACATGTGATCTATTGATATATATTTATAAGAAATTTCCCTTAGAGAGTGAGCACTTAAGGTTGTTGATCAAAGACCTCTATAAGGGATCACCACAGAAACATCAGAAAAACGGTGTTTTCCGCTATTATTCCATCAGTTCTTGTGGATAAAGCTAGGGACAATTCAGAAGCTTCATGGTATCCGTGATGCATGGACATTAAAAAAGCTTTAATTCCTATAGTAAATGGTCTTGGAACAAAAGCTTATGATCATGGCACAATACATCCTAAAAACATCACAAAACTTGCCACAATCTGTACAAAGTATTAGTCTCAAGGATAACACAAGCTAGAATAAAAAAGAAGGCATGTTGCTCTGCAATTAACATAGATCACTGCTGAACACTGGCAGCGATCCACCGGGAAATCATAAATAAACAAAACAGGGAGAAAAAAAAAACAAAAAAAAAAAACCACCAACTCTGGACACTGGATGTTATTTTTTCAAAAAAAATCCAATACAGAGACTTCAATGTCTTGAACTGGTGAAAAAAAAATTTGAATAGAGGTGACAACATAAAAACATTTAGTCCAATCCTGTGGGAAATGTACAGTTCAAAACAGTCCATTGAAAATGGGAGGACCAATGCTACGAACTCTTCATCATCTTCCTCTTCTTTAGCAACCTCTCTCTCCAGTCTTCAGGCAGAGCCTCAAAGTTAGCATTTTTCGATGCCTTTCCTCTGCAAATGTGAGTGTTGAAAAAAGTCACACTATTTTATTACTAAAAAAAGTCACAAGGACTAAAACTCAATTAAAAGGATGTTCTTTAAATATTCCCTGATAAATTAAAATGCAATACAATGTACTTACGAGGCAAGTTGCTGCTGTTTCCACTCTTCAATGCGCTTGCTGTTTAGTTGGTCTCGATCTTCATCACTAGAACTTGACTTCTCCTCTTCATCTAATTCCCTCTGGATGCTCTGCCATTTTTTCACTAAGGATGGCATCTTAGTCTTGCTCTTTTTCATCTGAAAAATAAGTTGGTTATTTTTGTGAAATCAAAACAATGTTGAGTTCACAGATCAAGCAGCATTTGTATAGAATGAGTAATCGGAGAGAGAGAGAGAAAGAGAATCCACATACTTTGTCTTTTTTTAACTTCTTGGATTTGTCTGTAGGGATTTTTGAGTACACTGGTTCAACTGGAGGCTGAGGTGGTGGAAGTGGCGGTTGCGACTGTATGATTGGCACCGTTGGAATTAAAGGTTCTGATGGCAGAGCAGGTGTGGCTACTGCAGTCATTCCCCAGTATGCATTTGCGGCGATTATAGGGGCTGAGAAATTATGGAGTAATTTACATTATTACAATGTCTGTTAATCATTCATTTTCGCAAAACTAAGAAATTAATATTCGGTACAAGTGTAAATGTGTATAAATCAGGCGTTTTAATGCTGGCCTTTTCAGTTACCTGCTGTAGCAGTAGGCTGTGTATAGAGTATGGGACTGCTCCCAATAGTAATGGCTTTGCTCATCTGTTCCGAGCCTGGAGCTTTCCTCTTTTGGGCTTTAGCCACAGTTCCTTGAGTGGCTGCTGCTTCACTGGCCTGAGGAAGTACAGAGTAAAAGAAATCTACCAAGAAATACATTTCCATTAAGGAGGTAATATTTTTATTTAAAAAAAAACCCTAAATTACCCTAAACTCCTCTGTTCCAGGAGCAGGTGGCTCAGCATCCTCGTCTTCCATTTCAACCTCCTCAATCTCTCCATCATCACTAAGGGGTGGAGTAGGGGGTGGTGGTGGAGACTCCGGAGGTGGTGGTGGAGGAGGTGGTTGTTCGGCAGGAGGAGGGGGTGTGTCTGGAGGAAGCGGAGGTTGAGGTGCTGTCCAGTAAGACTGGGTTTCTGCAAAAGAAGTCCCTGTAGTAAACACCGGTGGTCCTTTGACGGCATGTGATGTTTCACCACTATTTTTAACATTTAGTATCTTCAGCCTTAAACCTATGCAAATCATATCAACATCAGACAAAAACAAAAATCGATACAAAAGAGTTTGGCCACATACTTAACCAAGCAGCATGTATGTTCAGAAGCTTATGGTAATGCAATTCACACAAGAGCATTTGTCCACCAAAGACCTGTGCTCAGGTGCACTTGGGCACTGTAAGTTTGGAGTTGAGCATAGTGTGACCGGTAACTGGGCTCAAGCACTTCATTTAAACACCTTGACTTCACTGATTCCTATTTGGGTTAATAAAGGTGTCTGGTTTTCATTGAACTGATTCACATGAATTATAGTCAGTAGGTGAAGCTGCAAACTCCTCCTTCGATATCAGCTGCCTCAAAAAACTATATTTTTCTTTGCAAGCGGCATTAGCTGAAAATCACTGCATCACATGACTACTAAATCTGAACATATGCATCAACAAAAAAAGCCACAAATGTAACTACAAAAAAAGTGATTTAGCAGTTAATTTGAAGTGCAGACACTGTGTTTATTCCATTCATTTGAATCGTAAATGCATTCAAAGACAGACTAAGTTTACCTGTGTCTTTACACATCAATAAAATTCTAACAGTGTCATGAAAAAACATGTGTACCTTCAAGAAACAAGAAATGTATGAGCACTATTACACATGTTTCAAAAGCCATCCATCTGCTGGTTCTTTCTCTGCCTGTACTCTGCTATGCTATGCAAGTACATACACCACTTGAGTATAACCTTCACCACCGATTTCCTGTACAAAATCCGGTGCCGGACATTATTTGGTATTGTCGGAAAAATGCTCGGACAAGTCAGGGAATCAATGATGGTAGTCCGGGTCGGTCATGATTTTCCAACTTCCCTCCTGTCCGGCATGCTCCCATCCGAGCTGAAGCATCAGAAGGGCATAAAATAATGTCAGATGAACGGATCAGTGAAGGGAGAGCTAAGTGAAAGTGAGGACAGTGAACACGAGCCGGTCCCACATTTAAAATGAATGTGATGAAAGAAATTACGTTTGTGGACACACAATATTGTGTACTGAGTATTGGATAAGTGTCGTAAAAGTCCGAGAATACTTGCTGCTGAACTGCTGAATAATGGTGACTGCTGGACTGATTAGTGATTGTCGGACTTTTGAGGTTCCTGGTCAGCCTATCCCCTAATAAGATGGGAAATCGAGGGTGAAGTGTACTGAGACATTCTGAAAGTTTTGTGCTGATTTTTTTGTGCTATCCTGCTGAAACTACCAGCCTGGAAGCTCATCATCATGCTGTGTAAGAGCGACCAGAACAAGTATGCACAATGCGAGCGCAGACCAGCAGAGGAGTGGGGAGACTCATGCATGAACATGACACAGTGCACCCACAGCCATCATTCATTTTTCAGAACCTACAGTATTGGTTGTTATAGAGACTCCTACCTGCTAGGCCACTGGAATCCTCAGGTAGTTGACCTGCATTTTCCTGACAAACTGCAGATGGCTGTGGTGGCTTGGCATCTTCCTCCTCTTCTGTTACTGCTGGAAACTCCCACTGAGAGGCATTGGTCCGGTCATTCACATAGAAGTATCGCCTGTGTTCTCTAGAGGTGGAGAAACAAACACATAATACTGTCTTACCAGCTGGCCCCTTAACATGAGACCCAGGGAGACTTCAGGGGAACAGGGGGTCTCTAGTTCCCTAATAAAAATGTTGAGCTGGGCTTTGCATTAAGCCCAGGATTGAAGCCAGATTGTTTGGGGAACACTGGTGAAGAACCCACCTTATTCTCAAAAATCAACAAAAATTGCAGCAAATCCTGAAACTTTTATCAAACAGTAGTCATGGCAATACTCACACAGACAAAAACCCACCGAGATGCCTTTGAGAAGACATCTTCAGAAGAGGGTAAAGGAAATAGTATATATATATAGAATAGAATAGAAAATCATCAAATTTTGCATGGAAAGAAAAACAGTAAATTAAGTAGATTGGTCTGACCTTCAGGCTCCCACGGCAAGGCACCGTCTTCGCTTTAACTGATGCTCGTGCGCTCCCGTGTGGTCACTCTGTGTCACTCACTCTCCCATCATTTTGGGGCAGTCCTGTAAAGTTCAAAGCTCTTGCATGTGCAAGCACCTTCCTAAGAGCTAGTGGACCATTCTGTCTGATTTTGGGGTGACTGGACTCATCTCTTTGGGGCTCAGTTGCGGTCAGCTGGCTCTTTACAGACGCTCACTTATAACAACTTTGGATCATTCTCCTGGCTTGGCGACAATTTCCCAATACTACAAGCCAGTCAGGCGTTTGCCATATCGCAGAGGTAGTCAAAAGTCACGCGTTTGAGATGGGTGTTAAGACTTGTTAGGGAGGGGGGTGGAGTGATAAAATTGTGAAAGGTAAGGAGCTCGTACCTGTCCCAGTGGCACGACCAGCCCTTGGGAGTGGCGTTAAGTTCGTAATGTTTTATGTGCTCAGCAGCTTCCTGCAACCTGCGGCGGAGATAATTTCCATTCAGAGCTCCTTCTCGCCAATCTGCTATCCGCGTCTACAAAAGAGTGAGAGAGAGATAGTTAGAAATGCATTCTCATCACAGAACACTAGTTCATTAGTATCCTGTGTGGTAAACAGCACACTTAGTATCATCATATTTTTACTAAATTTGTCCATAGGCATATCTGGTATAAATAACAATCTTGTGCTAAATTTGACATATTTGACTTCTTACATGACCACGTGCATATTTCATATGGTACCTGTTTTCTTGAAAATAAGTCAAGCCGACCCAGTTTTAATATGCTCGAAAACCTTTACAATAAGTATAACAGGTATGAATTGGAAACCAATCCAACAAAAAGTGCACCCTCTAGAGTGTTAATGGCCATTTTTGATTAAATGACCTCTGTGACCTTAAAAATAGGTCAAAGTGACACAGTCTCGATAGCCTGGCAGAACGTACTGGAGGGACCATTCAACATAAATATAAAATAAATTCATCAAGAACTGTCACTGCTAGTTCAAGAAATGTCAGCAGTGGTGACCATCCTGTGAAAAAATAGTGTCCTTTACTTTTTGCAGGGGACACAATAAAGGGCTTAGTAGTAATAAAATGTGGTATTTCACTTAGTTATGATTTTTATGTAAAATATGGCAAATTCTTTAAATAACTCCAAATTAGAGTACTACATGGACAGATTACTGCACCAGTATAGAAAAATAAACTTGCAGCGGGTAAATATATATAAAATTTATATACCTCTGTTTGTAACAAAAGCAGTTGGAAGTTGGAGATGGTCTTTTTGTCAATTCCCAAGAATTCCATTTTGCTGGTTAAAGTGTTGGCAAGCTCTCCAATCTGAAACTGAAAAAGCCATTTTTAGGAAACAAGGTAATGACATGAACCATAATTGAACAATTTATTCAAGATATGCTCTAATTGGCTGTTATGCATTAACTTGCTCTATATTTAACTTTTTACCTTGAGGTCTGTTGTATCCTCCTCTTGTGTTTTGGACACAGCTTTTTCTTGTTCCTCTTTGTCCTCTTGTTTCTCAGCTGTTTTGCCATGTGCTAGAAAACAAAATATGCCCACAATTTAAGAAACCTAGCTGGTGGAACTTAGGAGGTAAAGGACAGGACAGAAAGCCAATTTAATTCATCTCAAACCCTGTGCGTGATACAAATGCAGAGCATTAACGAGTGGAAACCTATGCTTGCAAGGAATAGTTTGTGTAATGTTAACAAAATTGTCTTGAGTTCAGTTTTGATCTGGACTACAAGAGAAACATGACAGGAGGTGTTGACAATCGCATAAAAGTGTATATATAAATATATATATATATATATAGTTTTTTGAGAATGTCAGAATTATACATTAAAGGAAAGTTTTTGAAATTATACATATTCGTTCAATTATAGTTTGTAGACAAAGAAATTCAGAATTGGACACATTTGTCAGCCTTTTTAAAAATCTAGTGCATGTCTAGTTAAAAATGATCTTAGGATGTTTTCTTTAAAGGTAATTCCTACATTCCACACACAGCCAATGCAACAATATAACATTTAAAGATGACTAATACAGTAACATGGTTAGTGCTTATAAGGATTATAATTGTTGGAAATTTTATACATGGCCTTAGGGTTCAAGATTGTATTATTACTTTAAGAGTATTTATTTATTATATGGTTACCTGTATCCACAGGTTCTGAAGTCTCAAGTTCTGTTTTGTCAGAAGCTCTGCTGTTTGAGTCTGGACTTGGTGCCCGAAGAAAGGCTGTTTTCCACTTCGATTTCTTCAAAAGTCCTCGAGAACCTTCTTGACTAGTATCAGAACAAGGACTTGAACCGCCGGCACTGCCATCACCTTCTTCTAATGCACGAAGCTCAGCCTGGTGTGATAGAAGACAGTAGCGCTTTAGCACGTTTATAGTTAAAAATACACCGTGCTTGTAATCCTGATTGGCATTGGGCTGCATTTAGAGGATTGATGCTCAGTGTACCTACAGTGTCTATAAAAGCTCAGCACACCAATTTAAAAAAGCAAAATCACAAAATCTTAGGAAAAACAGATAGGAAATTATAAAAGGAATACAATAAGTGGGTTGTAAGTATGCATACATTTTTATGACAGGTCATGTGACTGTGCTTAGGATTAACCAAACACATTCCAAAGCAACTTGAAAAGTAATCATACACAAGTAGCTGTAGATTTTTTTTTCTTGGTTTTATACGACTGCAATGGGCTTAGAAAGCATCCACATCACCTCAGTGAAAAAAGAAACTGACAAGTAGAGAGAGGTGTACAAAGGAACTTAAATATTCGATGGAACATTGTACAGGGTATTGAGTATTTTATTGAGTATTTGTCTGTCAGGCCAATGCTGTTAGATATTGTGCATCAGATTATGACACAGATATTTGGGGGCATATGCTACACAGACGGGAAACAATTTATTTAATCACTGAAATTCTCTTGTGCAATCTCAGGGAAAATATTTGAAGTTTTAAAATTCAAGTCTTATGACATTTAAGTCCTATTAACATTTAAAAGTTTACATGACTGTTATATTGCTAATTATATAGACTAATGTCATACCTTCTTCCTCTCTAAAGCGAGCTCCAAGTCCTTGGTATCCTCCTCTGTCTCTTCTTCTCCATCAGAGTTTTCTCTAGAGTGGGGCCTACTTTGCTGATTACACGGAGCAGGGCTTTCTCCATCACACAAAGCAGGGGATCCTTCAGGCACCTCTCCCTCAACCTCCGGCACGCTTTCCCCCTTCTCATCCATCCCTAGAATCTTCTTCCTCCATTTCTCTTCTGCCTCTTTTACTTCTGTTGGTATTAGAGGTGCAAGGAGAGAGGCAGCCACCCCTTTCCTCTCCTCCTCATCACTAGTTAAAGCCACTACACTCTCCATCACTTCCTGTGTAAAGGAAACATTGGGAATTAGACCTTTTATACTGAATTAATCAGGCTGGATTGTGAAAAACATGATATCTGAAAATTATGGATATGGAGGAAATCTAAAACGGACCTTCTTCTTGGGTTCCTGTTTCGGTGCAGTGACAGTTGGAGCTGGTTGCTGATCCTGATAACTCGCTGTGTGAGGTAATACCTCACTGCCATTAACAGATGAGCTGTGAAACATGGAAACAGTTGAGCTGAAATAAACTGGAATTTTAAATAAGATTTTTTTAAAAGAGGGATTATTTAAAAAAAAAAAAAAAAAAAAAAGAAGAAAAAGTACTATTTTTATACATCATGTATTTAAATGTTTTTATTTTATTGCAAATTTGTTATCCCAATGCAATTTTTGGTAATTCCCAATGCTCACCTCACTGAATACTGCTGTAGACTCTGCATCTGATCAGCCAGATAATAGGGAAGTTCCCAGACTACTTCGTTAGTCTGGGTGTTCCAGTAGTAGTAGCAGCCCGTGTTCTCATCCCATACCTCCTGCCAATCACCCATTTCAACCCCAGCTACAGCCAAAGAATAAAACCATACAGACAATGCATAAGCACAAATTCTCTCTTTCATAATAACCAGCATCTAAATAACTGTTGTCATCAAATATAACACAAAGCAATAAATTACAGATGGAGCTCTAAAAGAATGTGGATGTGTTTTAGCCTGCATGCTCTGTCTGCATAATAATGCAACAATGGAAAATAATAATTAAACACAAAGAAAAATACATCCTCTGTCTGTCAAAACTTTAGCTATTTTGGGCCAATATCTATAACCAAAAGTATTTGGTGCATCCCTCAGAAAATAATGAACACATTCAATGTCATTCTAAAACATTGTAAGAATGTGTTGATGGCAGGGAGGGTCACAAATATAACAGTGAAAATGTTGAAGTTATTCACCTCCTGCAAGGGAGTACTGTGTATTATACTGGAATTCCTGTGCAGAGCCATTCTGTGCATAAGCATGTTGTTCGGTCTTGGGTTCGGGGCGAGGAGGGGTAGGTGATGGGGCACTGGGCTCCGCCTTTGCAGTATCTTCAGTCTGGACTGGCTGAGTGGTGATGGCATCAATTTCCTGCAGCAAAAATAAAGTAAAGATAATAGCACCACTAACACATGTCTATTTTTAAAAGGTCTTCATGTATATGATTTTCAATGTGAGTAAATCAAATGAGGAATACATCAAAATCAAAATAACTCAGAATGTTAGTACTCACAGCCATAAAGCTCGCTAGTGTACTGTCGATATCTGCAGAGCGATTGAGCTTTGCTTTGGAAGCAAAATTGCTGGCTTCAGATGCATCTTCTTCTTCACTGTCCTCATAAGCACCGAGCAGAGACAAGCCCTCTGTAAAAAAAAAAAAAAAAAAAAAAAAAAAAAACTTTAAGAAAAAAAAAAAAATTGACCCCCCCCCCAACCCCCTTTTCCCCCTTTCCCCCCAAAACCAAAAAAA
>JBCNYG010000007.1:9939380-9966990 GCA_039654305.1 Porochilus rendahli | reverse complement strand
ATCTTTAATGAACAAGGTATACCACATACACCTTCTTGGGTAAATGATTCATAATAAAGAAATGATAGAGACCTACATTATATTAACTTCTCAATGTCAATTAAAATCACAGCTTAGTGCCTTTTTTTCAGTGTGTACAGTAGAATGAGGATACCCTTAATATTGTTAGTGGATTTGAGTTCTCTTATTTACAAACATGTTCCATATTTCTCTTAAAGAAGAAATGGACAAAGATTTATGGAATTAAATTGTTTCTTGTTAAATATAACCACACAATTCATTCATTCGTTTTCTGAACCACTTAATCCTAATTAGGGTTGCGGGGAAGCTGCTGCCCATCTCAGCCGACTCTGGGCAAGGGCAGAGCACACCCTGGACAGCTCGCCAGGCCATGCCACATAATAAATTTTTGTCATTTCTAATGTTTGGCCTTCGGGACTCAAACCCAAAAGCCTGAATCAAAGTAGGAAATGTGTTGTTTTATGCAGCATCATAGTCCTGTAAGTGCTGCTTTTCCTGAGCTACACAGTTATTTTTCACTAAGCACTAGTTTGCCTAGGGTAACAAAATCTTACTACCATTAAAATAGTATGAAAATGAAACAAAGTCTGCGACTTGTTAACATGCTTATGTGATTAACCATGTTTACAACAGCAGAAAGTAATAATATGAACCCATTTCAGGCCTAAAATGATAGGCTCGGGGTCAGTAAGGGGTTAGAGGGTAAAGGCTATTCACCCAGCATTCCCAGCTGCAGGATATGCTATACAGCCATCTTGGATCTACGAGCAGAAGGGAAATTAATGCGGTTAGTGAATTCTATCTTTATGAACAATAAAAACACAATCCCGTGCGATAAAACACGAACGTAAATGAAGCAGGGGGCTCGTTTTTGATCATTTTGTGATTGCACGCGCGCTGCGTGTAAACAAATAGTGCGGTACACACACGGGCTTGGACGTCCCTGTTTTTGTCTGTGTTAGCTGCGTTAGCATTTAGCATGCGGGCTAACTATGTAGAGAAACCCAAAGCCGCAAACTGCTGTACTAAATAATATGTGAGTATAGTTCTCCAGAGTGCTGTGGTGCTGATATATCAATCTGTTTAGTACGGCAGTGTGATATTTTACATGTAGTTCGAGACATTTAGGCCGGTGTTGAGCGGATATACTGTGGGCCTTATACTCTTGTCCTTTCTGCAACGAAAGCCACTTTGTTAGCACCACGGTTAGCTACATGCTAGTAGTATAAACAGTAAATAATTAAAAGAAGCGTTATTATGGTGTTCACAGTATACTCTGGCTGCAAGATAAGAATAACACCGACTAACTAACTATTTATTCAGTGACGTTATTCAACCGTTCTTTTCGTTTTTGCGTTTAGCAACTTTAGCTCGATAAACTATCGGCTAACAACAATTAGCATCAGCTGGTTATTTCGAGCTAGCTAACAATTGCTGTCTATTTAATTAGCTGACGTTAGCTTGCAGTTCATTCCTCTAGAGTTTCCGGCTACTAAAGCCACCTGAATTGAAATAAAAATGTTTGTTTTAAGGAAATTGTACTACCTTCAATAGTACACGATTAATAAATAGGTTTCTAATAAAATAACTTATTGTTACTGTGTAATGCTGTTTACATTCATGCAACGGTATCTAGTTAGACTGAACCTAGTTATGGCTTTAAAAACTAGCAAAGGAGTTAAATAGCTATCAACAACTTTTATTGATGTAACAAGCACCTGCTGCTTCTTAGGGGAAAACCTGCCAGTCAGTGCTAACTGTCAAACTATTCTAGAAAAGGGTTGTTTATTGTTATGATATCAATAATGATTAGCCATTGATGTGCTTAAATGTGCTAATTTTGGACTTAACTTTTTAACTTGCATTTTTTGTGCTTCACGTCCTTTTAGAACAAAATTAGAAGTGCTTGTGTAATTCCTATCTGGAGTGTGTGTGTGTGACTCAAAAACAACAAAAACATAATGTGAAGGGTCTTGGCTTTGGTGTGTGTTTGTCTCTACAGGTGACGAACGGTATGTTCAGTACTACAAGAAAGAAGTTTGTAGAGGGGGTCGAAAGCGACTACCCCGATGAGAGTATGTACTATGGCCAGCCGTCGATGTTCCCTCATCGATCGGAGAAAGATGTAAATACAGCCATTGCTTGTTGTTATGATTATTATTGTTGTAATTATTAATGTTACACCGCTGATCAGAGGGATGACAAGGAATAGTGATTTAAAATTGCATAATGGAATTGTCTGGGCATACTATTGAAATGGGTGTGAAATTGTAATGTAGAGTTGGGAGATATGATGTAAAATGTAAAAGGAATACTGATCTGTTTTCTCTTTGTGAAGATGCTGGCATCTCCTTCGCCGTCATCGTCAGGTCAATTGTCGCAGCTTGGTGCAAGTTTGTATGGTCCCCAAAGTAAGTGCATTTATTCAATTTAGGAAGAGCACTGTATTATTATTATTTACTGTTATTAAAGAAATCAGATGGGTGAAATCACTGTTGGGAGTCCGTTCAAAACCACACTGTTTGAGTTTAAGGCTCTTTATTTCGTTGGGCTTTACAAATCATCATCTTTACTTGTCAGATCAGGTCTCAGATCTCTTTTTGTTTGTTTATTGTTTTTAATGGCGATTACGGGCCGTGCTAGCACATTATCACCACTTTTTGGTCTGGAGTTCTCTTTTCTCGCTTACAGACAAATTTTTTCACAATCCAGTCTGGATGTAGAGTAGAACACTTGATATAACAGACAAGACAAGCAGTTACTTATGTCACACTAGTAAAACACTACTCCATTACTCTGTCACGATGTTCAGTTAGTGTACTCTAAAGAGAACTACTATAAGATCACAGTGATGTGAGATCATATCAGTGTGATCGTGTTGTAGCTACCTTTTGAGTTTCCTTATTGTTATTTCATAATGACCTTCTTACTGTCTTGATACAAGGTACTGGTTCACACTTACTTACACAAGTATTGTCATTTTGGAACTATAGGTGCACTAGGCTTCTCAATAAGGAGCATGAGCAACAACAACCCTCAGTTAAACCGTAGTTTAACACAAGGTACTCAGTTACCGAGCCATAGCACCCCAACAACGGGGGTCCCAACCATGTCTCTCCATACCCCACCTTCGCCAAACAGGTACACCTGTTTTGTTTGTCTTTTTACTTTGAATAAACACTGTACAAGAGAAGTATTTAATAAGCACCTATAAGTAAATGCCATATGTTCTGCTCCACAGGGGCATTTTGCCTATGAACACCAGGAACATGATGAATCATTCGCAAGTGGGCCAGAGCATGAGTCTGGGTGGCAGGACCAACAGTATGGGAAGCTCAGGCCTTGGGAGCCCCAACCGTAGCTCGCCCAGCATTATCTGCATGCCAAAGCAGCAGCCGGCGCGCCAGCCCTTCACTATCAATAGGTGAAGAACAAGTCCGACAGGACAGCACTGTGAAGTGACAAACGCTGTAAAGTAAAATCCATCGGGGTGTTCGATCATTTTAAGAGTGTATATAAATGCTACGAGGGTAAATCGGAAAGTCTGTTGCCCAGACAGAAATACTCAGCAATTTTACAAGTTTAATATATTTATTTCTCAACATAATCTCCTTGAACATGAATACACTGGGTATTGCTCCAACTTTACAATTCTGTCTCTGTAGAAGCTGGCATCTTGCTCCTCTAAAAAAGTCTCAACATCCTTAATGACTTCATAAAATCAAAAAAATGTCTTCCTCGAAGTTCCAACTTGAGCTTGGAAAACAAATTACAAACAACTAGACACCCAGGGTACAGACCTAAGTAACTCTAATGAACTACAACTAGCATGAACAATTTTCAACTGAATATTACTGGAACAAATTGCAGTTTTGAAAATCAGTACCAATATAAAACTAAAACAATGAAAAATGCATAAGGCTACAGACTTTTGGGTCTGCTTTCATAACTTTTTTCCCGACTTCTCTTCGGGTGTAAATTTTAAATTGTTTTGCCTAGGTGGTTTTAGTAGTAACAATCTACTGTTTATTGTTCCGCAGTATGTCAGGTTTTGGAATGGGTCGAAGTCAGGGTTTTGGTATGAACTCTTTGTCAAACAACATCTTTAATGGAACAGGTAAGTTATTTGTGGAGCAGTTTGTCTATCTTAACAACTCTAAATGTCTCTGTACTTTTTTACATTTACCACATGTATTGCTGATGTATTTCATGGTCTGTGTTATAGATGGGAGTGAAAATGTGACAGGACTGGACCTTTCGGACTTTCCGGCATTAGCGGACAGAAGTCGGAGAGAAGGAAATGGAAATCCAACGCCGTTGCATAATCCTTTGGCTGGAAGGGCTCCATATGGTGAGAATTCATTTCCATAACCATCAGAAGGGAATGCATATACAACTGATTTTGATTTGTATCCAGACTACTAGATTTTATTGTCAGAGCTAAATTATGGCTGTGTTTACATCACAGTTGGGATGGTCACAAAGCCGTCAACTGAACAGTCCCAAGACTTCTCCATTCACAATGAGGATTTTCCTGCACTGCCTGGGCCTAACTACAAGGATCCAACGTTGAGTGCGGATGAAAGCAAATCAGTCAGTGTTATTCAACCTTTTATAACTAAATATGCACTGGGTACAGTTTTTAAGAAGCTGATATTGATTGCCAGTTTTATCTTAAATCTGACATGCTGATTTTGTTTTTGATTTTTATGGTTATAATAATAGTGGCAAACGGTATGTGTTTTGAAAACAGCCGTAGTTAAGATTACCCTTTTGAATAAAAAAAATTGCATAAGATGAAAAGACCGAACTAATTAAAAGTTAAGGCCTTTGTTTGGCATCCATTTCCATTATAAGCAGAGACACCTGTCTTACTTGACCAATTATTGTACCCTTTATACACAGAGAGGAAAAAGTGATATTAATGTGGACGACTATCAAAAGCACCTCAGCCCTCGGGTCACCTTTTTTTTTTTTTTTTTTTTTTGTACGCACCTTAGCCCTCGGGTCACCGGTTGTTTTTTTTTTGTACTGAACGCATATGTTATATGTCGCAGCAGAAGCCGCCACTGTGTTGCATGTCATGCTGAACTTTTCGTCTTCTTTCAGCACAGGAAAATTGAATGTTTATATTGGGGAGAAGGGAGTATGTGCATTTACTGCAGGCAGAGAGAGGGCCAGAGGGGACATACCTATAGATGGAAATGAGTTAGGACAAATGGACTGGTCAGAAGTGCTTTTAACAAACTCTGGCCAAATTCCAACAGTTTATTTGCAATTTTTGTTTTGTGGTTAATCCAGCAGAACTTGAACTCATCAACCAAGAGCAGCTCCAGTGCAGATGGCCCCAAGTTCCCAGGTGATAAAACATCAGCACAAAACAACAACCAGCAAAAGAAGGGGATCCAGGTGCTACCTGATGGTAAGGTCTTATTGAAAGCTGAGCTGCTGTTCCTCACTAAATCCACATCCTCTCACACCTCCATGTAGAAGTACCAGCGACCGTGCCACGAAAAGCCACAATTAGAAATTTTAAAATGTATCATTCATTCTTATCACCTGCACACAAACTTGCTGGCTTCCAGTGCCCGTCAACTTAAAAAAATTAGCTGTAAACACTGAATTCGGTGGCTTCCATGTTTAAGTTTTTGTTCAACTGGGAAAAAAAACAGAATTGAGTAGTAAAGATTGCTGTGTTTACATAGCCTCAGGTTAAAATCCTCTAGAATTATGTAGTTTTTCATGATCTAGTTAACTGGTATCATCCCTGAAGATGATTTCTGTTAACTAGAGCTATAGATCATTAAAAATACATCATTCTACAGGATTAGATTAGATCATACAGATAGAACAGGAGTTTTTCCTTTAACAGCTTTGCCACACTTCTTGTTGATTTACCATCTTGAAAGAGTTTTATAATGCTTTACATCGTTTCAACTGATTGCTCTGTTGTTAAGGTTGTTTTTCCTGCCAATCAGCAAGTCTGCAAACATTTTGTGGCAGACTAATTTGCATATTTAGACTTGTGCAGGTATTCGTTTTAGACATGCATAAAACAAGGTGAAACTGTTTTTTCCTCAGGATTGAGTGATTCCATAATGTCTTTTCTTTACTTTATTTGGGGGAAAAAGCCATTAATTAGAACAATTTTATTTTATTTCTTCAGGCATGTTTTACAAAGCCAGAATGTTCAGCTATTTTTTTTTTCATTGTATCTGTAACTTTATACTTTTTTCTTTTTTAATAAATCACAGGGCACCTAAGAAAAAAATTTTCTGATCCCTTTAAGTGCCTGGCAAAAATACTAGGGAAAAAAAATCCTTTTTTTTTTTTCAACTCATGCAGTGATTAACTATTGTGGACTTGAACCCATTATGGGGGAATCAGAGATCCAGGTCATTAAAACAAGTGAATTAGTGACTAAACACAGCTGCTTTAATTTTTTAATACTCATCAATTAGCTGACAAAGGGCAGCATACTTTAGTGAGTATTATATTAATAGCCTGGTTTATAAGTATAATTTACTCTAAAAAGCTAAACAAGAAGCAGTCTAATGACCCTTAAATGACTGGCCTTTTTTACAGGCAAGGTGACAAACATTCCCTCTGGAATGGTAACGGATCAGTTTGGAATGATTGGGCTACTAGCCTTCATCCGAGCAGCTGAAACAGACCCTGGAATGGTTCATCTGGCACTAGGAAGCGACCTGACCACCCTGGGACTCAACCTCAACTCTCCAGAGTATGATGCTTCTCTGTGTTTGCTGAGTGTTGCTTTGCATATTTGTCATTTTCATGTAAAGTCATCGACTAAGTCTTGTCGGATATGTGGATATTCATGTATAAAAGCCCATATCTCGCCAAATAATTAACCGATTTTACTATGACTTAAAATAACACTAAAATAACAACTATGACTTAAAATAACACTCTGATGGTACTGAGTAATGTATGCTAGCAGCAGTGTTGGAAAGAAAATTCTTCTAATCTTTACAGCTTCTTAAATATAAACATTCCCATTTTTGACTGGTCTTTTTGAAAAAGTCTTTTCGCAGAGATTTAATTTCACTTTCAAGACTATATTTATTACAGAAAAATAATCAAATGGCCTTGATTATAAATAAATATATAATATTGTAACAAATGTAATGCCATATTGAATATTTAAAAGCACCACTCAAGGTCAGTGGTGCCTCTGCAAACATGGCCCTGATCGTACCAGACTCCCAGGTGCTTGTCCATGATGAATAATTATCATATTAAAAGAATCAGACACCTTCAGGATGTTCAAATTACAAATAATAGGAATTTGTAAGTGGTAGTAAAAATTGTTGAGGCCCAAGACACTTGTAATTAATTTTTAATACATAAGTAAGCGATTTTATAGAGCAGGTTGAAACATAATGGGAAGCACTAATCTGTTTTTTTGTATTTTGTAAATATACCATCCATCTTACACAGCTTTGTGAAACCCGTGTACTGGAGACGACCTTTACCCATGATGTTTCACTTTCTTACATGACTGGCTCTTTGGTGAACTCTGGGTCCAGCAATTTTCTAGATGGTCATTAACAATATTGGCAGCATTGCTAGCAATGTGATATTGAATAATTAATCTCAAAAATAACATTTTCTATATTTCTTCTATTAAGTTTCCATGTGTTAGGGCTTTGTTAAGCACGTCACAGTGTTCTAGCTGTGCCTTGTAGAGGACTTGTTTTAGGCCTGCAAAATTAGTATCAGGAGTCTTATTACAAATTTTGTGCAGCCAGTTGTTTTGTGGATAGTTTTCTTGCATGACTGAGCTTATCTACCTGCATTAAAGGTGTGTGAAATTTCTTAGTACTGCTTTTAAATTATTTTCATTTGCTTTTAGATCTTGAAAGTTTCCACAGTTTTTGCAAAATATTTTAGTCAAGAGTCTTGATGGCCAACAAGTCATTTAAGCGTTTGTGATAAATTGCCTAAAAGCTTTAGGTAATCAAGCACTTTTAATAATTTTTTACTAATTACTTTGATCCACAATTTGATGTTACATGATGACTGACTGTGATGACTACTTTGATGACTACATGATGTGTACTGGTACATTTTCAGATATGTATGATTAATGACTCTTCCACATGTCTTATTAACCTTTTTGCATAAATCTCCTTTAACAGGAATCTGTATCCCAAGTTTGCATCTCCTTGGGCCTCTGCGCCATGTCGACCACAGGACATAGGTTAGTGGGTTTACTTTTACTTTTTTTTTTTTTTTACACTGCTTCTCTTTAATGTGAATATTAAAGATTTTGCAACGTCCCACCCTTGGTATTATTTGTCTTTACTCTTTTAGAAATGTATAATGCAGTATTTAAAGAAAAAATTTAATGTGTGTGGCTCAAGGTTTTTTCTTATTATTATCTGAGGAAGGTTCTCGCGAGTAATTGTCGGTTCTTTTCCCCCCTCAGATTTCCATGTTCCATCTGAATACTTAACCAACATTCATATAAGGGACAAGGTATGTGACAGTAAAGTTTAATAGAATATTTATACTACTGTCTCTTAGGTAGACATGCCAAATTAGACCAGACAGAGAGATCATTAATTACAGTTCTAATGCCACTGTTGGGCATGAAGGAGCTCTTTGTTCATGAAATATTTAATGCATATTAGCACCATTCATGTTTTCATTATGAGAATACATTTTATTTGTTTGTCTGACGTTAAATTTTACACGCATTGTTTGTCTACAGCTTGCTGCAATAAAACTAGCACGTTATGGGGAGGACCTGCTGTTCTACCTCTACTACATGAACGGAGGAGATCTCTTACAACTTCTGGCTGCTGTGGAACTGTATGCATACGTTTCATGAACAGATAAAAAATAAGACGTCAGTGACAACTAAAGATGAACTTATCAGACCACATGTGTTATTTTGTGTTGGGGTAATGTTTTATATTCTACCCATGTTGCAGCTTTAACCGAGACTGGAGGTACCATAAAGAGGAGAGGGTATGGATTACAAGAGCGCCTGGCATGGAACCCACTCTGAAGACCAACACTTATGAGAGGGGGACATACTACTTCTTTGATTGTCTTAACTGGAGGAAGGTTGCAAAGGTAAAATTGTCCTTTAATAACGATACAGACGTTTCGACTGGTTGTAGAATTCAAACTGTAGTCTAAAGATGTTTTCTAAAGGAGGAGTTGTATTGCCAATCTTAACGGCATAAGTAGTGTTATTAGACATCTAGGAGCAATATTTGAATATATGACCATTTTTAGAAATATGGTGGCATAAGTAGACTGAAGACCCAAAAAGGCAAAATAGAACCTTAATCTTGTGTAGTTATCTATGGTATCTGTGCTCTCAATGTTTTCATGGGAAAGTAGCACAGCTCCAGAATATGCTGTGGTCATCTACAGCTGCTTATGAGACTAAAGCTTATTTGCGAAGTCATGACTCAGTTGTGGTCCTTCCAAATATTACTCACTAAGCCCTTCTCCTTCCTGCACTTAAGGAGTTTCACCTTGAATATGACAAGCTTGAGGAGCGGCCACATGTACCATCCACCTTCAACTACAACCCGGCACAGCAGGCCTTCTGAACCGGAGGTGCTCAGGCTCTGTGAGCTGCAGGAACAGACCTCAGCACTAGACTTGGCCAACCACAATCTGCTTTTATTCCTCACCTGTCTGGACAAGGACTGCAGGAGGAGGGCAGGGGGTCTCTACCTTAACCAGTGAGGGGAGACACCATGCCTTACCAATAATGTGCTGCCCAAAATGACACACACATCCCTTACACTGTTTTTAAATATTCTCATACCCTCTTTCTTTTTCCACCTTTTTTGATTTTGAGCACCAGTCTGTATTTTGTTTACGCCTCAGATCAAAAGCCTGTTTGGTCTCTGGCAGGTGAACTGACTTGCAGTACGACAAAAGGCTACGTTTCGTTTTTCGAAATGTACCATGTTAGTAAACAGGACAGACACAAAAATCAATCCAATACATGTGAATACAAAAGGGCGGAAGAAAAATGCAATGTTCATTGTTGCACTATTTAGTAATAAAAGAACACAAAAATTGTTTTGTGCTTTTTTATGTGGAAAAATGCTCCTTTCCTGTTTTTGTCTGGAAGTATACACAACCCACTGTTAACATCACGGAATCTCTCGTGTCCTTTAGCCTTGTTTCTCCCCCTCCCCCCCTCCAGAACATTCCTTTGATCCATCATAACATTCAGTCCTACACATGACCAGGTTTTCTCTGCCTAACTCCAATAATTACAAATCAGACTGTTTTAGTGACCATTGTGGGAATAGCTTGTGGACCATCCTCACCCAGGGGGGTTATGACTAAGGTACATTGTTCCAGCTAAAACACTTCTCAGTCTTTGTTACGATTTTGTAATAAATGTGTACATTTTTTTTTTATTTTTTGGACATCACATGAATAAAGATATGTATGTACGAATGTGTATATATTATATATATAGATAGCTGTATCTATATATATATATACATGACGTCTATTTTGGAAAAAGGTAATTATTCTTTGCTCAGCCTCATTTTTAGGAGGTGAGCAGTGGTGGCATTATGTGTTAAAATGAAACAAACAAAAGAAAAGAAAAAAAATAGTGTTAATATTGAGCTGCCAGACAGGGCTCCAAACTTGTTACCCTGTGAATTTAAGACCAAGATTAATATTCAAATATATGGAAGGCCAGAATTTTTTTCAAAGTAAGTAAATCTATAACCGAAGCCCTCGAAAAAGGTGAAAACATTTCACATGCAGCTGTTTGAATAGAAGCATTTCATAGGAAAAGGAAAAAATTGGTAATACTGCTAACTAAAAAACAAAACAAAACAAAAAAAACACAGACCAGTCTTGTATTTTCTGAAAACATTGAACGCGTCTTTCTTTCCTTTGTAATAAAGCAGATCGGCTTTCCTGAACCAGTGTTTGTCTCTCTATGGGAGGGGTTCAAGGGCTTTGAGGACCCATGATGAAAGACTGGAAGTGAGTCTGGACCAAGACTGAGGAAAACATTTCAGTCACTGCATGGAACCAAGAGTTAACAATTTATAGTTATTCTAGGATCTAACACCCCGCAATTCAGTTCGAGCAGATTAATGATTAAGAGAAGAATTGAGTATGCTTTAAATCACTGAGATATAAATGACTTTAATATGAAGAAATCTAGTTTATTAGGATTAGTTTTCCACTAATTGTAGTTTTAATTATGGATATATTTTTTTAAATGACAAGGGTTTAATGAAAACAGAGAATCATTATTCAGGAATGTTTCCAAATACTACCATGAAACATTCGTGTCCATTACATCCTGTATACAGTGCATTAAAGCATCCACATCTCCATGTAAACATGATTTGATTAAAAAAAAAAGGGCAAAGCTTCTGTTGTACACATTTTTATACAGATTAGGCAGTACATATGGCAGGTACAAATGCAATATTTGCTACATTTCCATGGATTTAACCTCTGTTGACAAGAATAAATCAGATCAGGCTTTCTCCCACTCAACAAACTTGTTACATGAGGTTCCCAACATTTTTATGTGAGTTTGTATTCATTTGATTGCATGGCTTCACTGATTGGGTGTGTAGCCACTGAGAGTTTATGGTGCCTGTTGTAGTCTTAAAAAAAATCCTAAGCAATTAAGTTCAATGATTTTTCAGGCCAGTGAGTCTCAGTGCTCCATCATCATACAGCGATACGCTCCCAATTCCTTGGCCAGAGAACTTATTTTTAAACAAAGCCACCTTGTCACAATGCTGAGCACAGCACTCATTTTACCTTATGCAGCGTGTTGGACTGCATGGAACATTCTCATAACGGAATCAACTGCAGAACTTCAACTCGGTATAAGCACACTGCTGAAGTCATGGACTTGTACAACTGTTTATGAAAAACTGTAAATCTAGCGACAGGCCTTCTGATACATAAGCACCTGCACATTATCATTAAAGACATTCTAATCAAATTAGCAAAGAAAATTGTGAAATATGATTTGTTATTTTTAAAAAAAATATTCGCCTTAGTATTTTAAAACAGTGTCCATATTAAAAATAGTTCTTAAAATAAAAAGTCTCATTCAACAACTAGTTCTAGCTGCCAAACATTCTCACCTGACAGGCAGTATGAGTGTTTTTCTTGAAGCAGATCACAGTCAGTTCCAGTCCTAAGTGCATTAGAAGGAATAAATAGTCCACAATGTACACTGTATGTTCCTAACTCATGGTCACTGACCAAAGGCCATTTATTTACTTATCTTGCCATGTAATACTGTTAGAATTCAAAATATGGCACCGGATACACTTTCTGGGTAAGCTGGTTTCCACTCCTTACACATGAATCTAAAGGCTTGAAATGGGATGTTTTCACTTTCACTTGGCGCCTGGCTCAGTGGCAGCAGCCTCAGCTGAAGCAGCATCTTCTAAAATATAAAGTACATATAGAGAAATCTTTAATTATTATATTTAAATACATTTTTTGCAGCAGTCCTAATGGCAATTAAGAATATCCAATTAGCCAAAGGCGCATGTCTTTGGACTGTGGGAGGAAACCGGAGCACCCAGAGGAAACCCACACAAGCACGAGGAGGTCATGCAAACTTCACACAGAAACGTCCTTGCAGGGCACGTGGCTCGAACCCAGTACCTCCTTGCTGTGAGGAGGAAATGCTGACAGCTATGCCACTGTACTGCCCCCTTGAACAACTTAATGGAATTTTTGTTACACTTTGTTCCTTAATATGGTCTGTATTGATTCTTAATTTCCATTTTCCTGCTCTTATGTAATAGTACAAGAGTAGTTGACATACCCCTATCCTTCTTCTCCTGAGTTTCCTCCGCTGCAGTCTTATCGGCTCTGAAGAATATCCGGGCACTGCTTAGAGAGAAGTAAAGTAGCTCGAACTCCTGTCAACAGAAAAATATGTTAAGAAAAAACAAACAAAAAAAAAAATTTTCCCCACTCTTTTAAAAAGCCTGAAACCCTGGTACCCTCCACTATTTGTTTTCAAGTTATTGTTTTTTTTTTAAATCACACTCAAACGTTAACTTAAAAACAAACCTGGATAAGAAAAAAGATACTAGGTGCATTTCAAAGAAATATGCAATTGAGTGGCATAGAGTAATAGCCCAATGAGTTATTATTCAAGTACCTCACAAATATTCTCATCATTAGTCAGCTAGATTATCGATTTCCAGGTTTCCAATAAGAAGCCAGTTTTCATGGCAGGGCTAGGGATAGGGAATGGTTTGTTTACACTGAAGGCTTTTGCAAAAAGCTTTTTACATTGTTTTACTGTGGCAGTGACACACTACACTTATACGTTAAATGATTAAATAGTGGTATTTTGTTTAATTAATTGATTTTCTGAACGGCTCATTCCTAATTAGGGATGCAGGGAGGCTGGCGTGGGAATTTGAAGCTAAGTATTAGTTCCAGAATCCTTAACCATTACAACACTGTTGACTGATGATTTTGGTGCTTTTCTGGATATTTCGAAGACAATGAGTCACACAATCCCTCATTAAAGGCAGGATCTGCTGCTTAAAAGGTAAGAAAGAAAAGAAACCCTTCACTAATTATAACATCAACGCTTGTGTGTGTTGCCCTGCGATGGACTGGTGAGCTGTTGAGCAATTTGGCAAATAAAATTTTAAAATCTAAACATTTTTTTAACGTGTTTTTATAAAATGATTTTAAATCACTGATGCATCAATCCGCTTTATCTAAAAACACAGTGCCACAACATCAGACTGGTTTGGCGGTGGAAGGTCATATATTTGTTGCAATATAAACACTCACTCATTTGCTGAACTGTTTAAACCTATTAGGATTGCGGGGGGGCTGGAGCCTATCTCAGCCTAGACTGAGTGAAGGAGGGGTATACACCGAACAGCTCGCCAGACCATCACAGGGCAACACACACCAAAGGGAAATTTTAGACAGCCAATTAGCCTAATGTGCGTGTTTTTGAACTGTTGGAAGAAACTGGAAACCCACGCAAGCATGAGGAGGGCATGCAGAGTCACACAGAAACACCCGGGACTTGAACCCAGGACATTCACACATGTAAAGTGGATATGCTAACCACTATGCCATTGTGTCGCCCGCATTATAAACAGGTATAAAGGACATGACCTATAAGGGTCTCATTACAGTAGTTGTTGACACACCTGTAGATATATATCTAGCCTCTTCTGCGTTAAATTCATGGTCTGCATGAGTTTCTCATCTTGGTTGGTGGCCTGAACGTTCTGCTCTTTCACCACTGCATTCATCTCCCTCATGTATTTCTCTCGAACTGCCTGGAACCAGTGCAGTGAATCAAACTCCTGATATTGGTCCAGGAGCTTCAAGATGTAAGCCACACCTTAGGAGAGCAATATGAGGAAAAACTGAGATGCTGTCCGTCGGAGACACATAACAAAAACAAGGATTTTGTGAAACGGCAATATTTGACACTTACCCATGGCAAAGCCATCATCTGTAAATGCTGCACCACTTTTGTTCTTTTTGTTAAGCTTCTCCTTGCAGCTGATGGAGTGTTCTACAAAGTTTACGGTCTGAAAATGGTACAAAATGTTTACTGGAGCATCTCCCATCTATCAGGCTCACAGGGACTCAATCAATGGTTTAGAATGAAAATAGTGTAAATCACGTGGCCTTCACATATATCTTTTGGAAAGATGGTGGATTTAAAGAATATCTAGGACAAAATTGTAGACACGCTGAAGCTCTTCTAGTGGCTCAAGGTGGCAAACACCCCCAAACATTTCATTAGGCACTCATGACGTTTGATACTCTAATAAACATGTTTTTATTCTCATAGACTATATTACTGATTTATAATCATAGGTTCAGGGCTACTATTACATGCAGAAAGAAAGTCTGATAAAATTAAACCACAGAGATTCCTGCTTACCAAAGGAGGGACGATCATATAGAAGTTCCTCAAGTGCATATTCTTGACACTGCGGAACTCCGGAGCGAAAACTCCCACGAGCATTTTGAAATACTCGGTTCCCTCAGCTGAGTTACTGGTCAGGTCACCGAGTACACAGTCTAGAACACTAAAATGATACAAGTGTGTTTTCTTAACACTGCATTACTTTATACCCAAGATATTCTTCTGAGCTACCTAGATTTAGGATCTTCAGTAGAACACGTGTTAGGTGTCAACACACAGCTTTTCCACTGCACTCCGAGAAAATGAGCAAAAGATGGACGCAGAAAGACCATATTTTCCTACCTAGCTGCTTTCTGTGTTTCTTCAGTGAGACCCTCCTCCTTCACCAACTCCTCAAAGTTTACAATGTCCTCAAGATCAGGAACGAACCTGAGAAGTTATAGGTATATTTAAGAAATGATATTTCCAGTGACAATATTCAGTGCTCTACATATTTATGTTATTATAACAGGCTGAAGTTTGTATTTGTGTGTATTTAGGTACATAGCTGAGAATTTGGCTTTACCTGATGGCACTGCTGCAACAGTGGAGACCCCCTGAGCGGATCATCCGTACATACCCCATTGCATTACCTACAATGGGGAAAAGTCAGAGTATGCACCATGTTAAATTCAACTCAATTTCAGTTTTACTTATTTGATTTGTACTGGTTCATTATTATGGTGCGTTCAACAATGCACATCAACACAAAGCAGCGTTAAAGAAGTAGAACATTTAAATGTATAAATGTTTCCCTAATGTGTAACACAGAGGATAAAATGTGGTGGCAAAAAAAAAAAAAAACTCCCCGAAACAACATGAGGAAGAAATTTTGGGAGGCACTAGACCAAAAAAAACCAATCTTTTTCTGGGTGACACTGAATAACAGGATTATAAATAATTTCTCCTTTATAGCTCAACACTAAACAGGCAGTGGGTGCTCAGTGGTTAGGGCTCTGGGTTACTGATCCAAAGGTCAGGTGTTCAAGCCCCAAAACTACCAAGCTGCCACTGTTGAGCCTTCACTGCTCAGTTAAGGGTTGAAAATGATAACTGTAAGTCACTCTGGACAAGGGCGTCTGCCAAATGTCATTAATGTAAATGTAATGCTAATCATGCTAACAGGAGCTTGAGTAAAAGTATTAGTATTTCAATTTTAAGTCTGCTGAAAATAATTAAAAGTTATTCACTGGTCAGTGATGGATATTGGAGTGCGAACTGATCCGAGAATGATAAATTACAACATACAAATGATGTGAGGACTGCAGCGTGTAGTTACCAATTTGGCTGATAAGTTGTCTGAACTGGTCCAGGTAGCTCTGGCCATCGGGAGTGATGCCCAATTTCCTAATACCACGGTTGAACTTTTCTGCCCTCTCAAAGGGGTACTATAAAAAATAAAAAATGCTAATGAGAGTGCAGACACAAATAGAAGCGTGTGCTCATCTTTTAACAAAGGAAACCTGAGGTATCAACCTTCTGATCCGACTCGTCTTTGGTTTCTCTGAAGAACCGGATGTCTTTGATAAGCCTGGACTTGATGTGCTCATCATACATGAACTGACTGAAAATGTAGAACTTCTTACGGAGGAACTGATAAGTAAAGTTTACCTGAACAGAAAAAAAACATCTTATAACGGGATCGGACAGGAATCGGCTATACGAAACCTTCCCAGGACACAGAAGTAAAGTGTTGAACACTGTGTTTCTGATGATGAGGTTTCACATACAGTTGTGTTCATGATGCCAGTCCCATGAGTGCGTATGGAGTTCGCAATGTGCCGAATGTTGATCGTGTTCAAGTGCTTGTTGTTGCTGGTCTTCTCGATGAAGATCTACAAAAAGAATGCATAAAAAATTTAATTTGAGTTAACACTCAGAGAGAAGAAATCAGCTGCCTTGACCTTGCATGAGCGCCGAGTACTTCAAACCACACCTTACCCCACCGCCGCACACACTTACCAGAGCAAAGTGCACAGCACATGTGTGGTGCCTCATGTATGGATAAGGGGCTTCACCTCGGTTGGGTGGGTGGTATGGTTGGATTTGTTCAACACTCATGGAAGGTTAAGGTGCAGACTTCTTTTAACAACACAGAACAAACGGGCAAAAAATATATAACTAAAAACAGGATCTACCTGGTTGTTCAGATTGTAGAGATAACGAGAGACAAACACATGGATGTTCCTCATAATCTCCAAAACATCCAGCCCCTAACACAGCCACATGATTGCACAGAGCAGATGGTAATGTTACTGTATATACATTATTAACATAAAAAAAATTCAAGGCCTTGTAATGACATACAGGCTAAAAATAACGCAGCACACCTGTTCCAGAGTCTGGCTGGGGAGATGAGCCTCGGTCATGACCAAGCTATAGCGCTGCGTGGCCAGGTTCCTCATCTCACTGTATGTGGCCCAGTCATGGAGTGCCACTGTTGTCAGGTTGTAAAACGTTTTGTCCAGGTAGTGTGTAACATAGGCTGCATAAACAACATCATAATGTAATACACACAGACTGTCCACACTCACTGTTCTAACCACCATATGCAAATATATATTTAGAGATCACATGCTGCTGAATTCAAAAGCTTGCATTGTTTTTATTAATCTATTATAAATATCACTGTTTTTTTTCCACTGACCTTTGATGTCTATGAAGCGATTGAAGAAGCGGATAGGCTTGAGGGAAAACAAGTGTGCCAGATCTTTCATCCCTACTTTGAAAGGGTTACGGTCGTCCAACTTGAGATGTGTGTGCACAGAAAGCCGAAGGTCTTTCTCGATCTCCTTACACAGCTTGTCCAACAGATGCTAATTAGAGAGAAATAGAGACCAAAAAGAGATAATGAAAAATGTCTGTCAAACTGTCAGTAAGTCACCCAAACAGTGCAACCGCTTAATTCTATTAGGGTCACAGGTAGGTTGGAGCCTATCTGAGCTGAAACTGGGCGTGGGTACACCTTTAACATCTCGCCAGACCACTGCAGGGCCAACACACACGCACACACGCACAAGCAATATGAGACAATTAGGACTGCGGGAGATAAACGGAGGAAACCCATGTAAGCACGGGAAGAATATGCAAACTCCACCCCATCCCCAGTCGACTCCAGACAACGGCGGGTTGTTGTTGCATCACATCATGAGAATGATATTATGAGCCATGTGTTAGAAACAGTCCAACCCAATAATTGCTGAAATGTTACAGATTTCAAATCATCCTATTATAGCTATACTACCTATTACAGATAAATTTCCTTATAGCACAATTTCAGCAACTCCTTCCTCACCTCATTGAAGACCTCCATGATCTCGTTGTCATAACTCTCCAGTAGCTGCTCACAGGACTCCATGTGTTTGGCATAGAGCATGCCGGGCACACAGTCTCGAAGAGCACTGAACATATACTAGAAGCCAACAGTAGTGATAGTAAGCAGCATCACTGTTAGCAATGGAATTTCAGCTCATCTATCAGAAGAATTTCAAATAATTTTTCAAATCATTTTGTAACGAGGACAGTAACATTTCGGTAGACATACATGTATTCTGGCTGCATCCACTGCATGATCATAAACATCGTCCAGGTAAATGGGAAACACTGCACGGTGCCAGTAGAGAAAGCTGCAATCACACTGCACTTTGACCCTGAGAAGGGGTGAAAAAAATCATTTTTTTTACAATATTAAATATAAATCAATTACCATACAAACGTATGTACACTATATTCATATACACTCATAGTATTGAAGATATTCTTGTAATTTAGGAAGTCTCACCGCTCTCTTAATTCACTAATGAGGTCCAATTTCTTTAAGACAAGTTGTAACGGTAGGAGCTCCTCATCCCTGAACGTTTTCTGGAAATTTAAAAATAATTAAAAAATCACTTCGTAGAAATACAATAAAATACAATACACCTAATACCATGTTTTACATAGATATTGTACAAATGGCCAGAGAAGACGCACTCAGGTAAAGCCGTGGAAGCCGTAGCCTAATGGTTAGAGAAGCAGCTTTGGGACCGAAAGGTCTCTGGTTCGATTTCCGAACCAGCAGGAAAAATATGTGTAAGGGGACTGAGCTGCAGTTTCCCTTTCTCCACTTTCATGGCTGAAGTGCCCCCTACTCTATGGGCACCCCAATTTGTGTGGCGGCCCGATGTTCCAAGTGTGTGCTCACTGTTTAGGTGTGTGACTTTGTGACTGTGCTGACTTTGTATGGTTAAATGCAGTTTCACACAAGCTCAGTGAACAATTGTGAACATTCACCAAGCAAAGGTTTCCTTACCATCTGCGTGCCAACACTGAGTGCTAGAGACACCACCAGTCTTCTCTCCCTGGTGCTCGGGCCATTTAGCGTGTTCTCAGCAAGCACCAGGGCCGACAGCACATCCAGCCTCTGCTCACTATACTTCTTATCAGAGATCACTCTTTTCTAGAGTACATAAAAAAAGTTTTTTTTTTCCTAATTTAGGCATTTTATGGTATATGAAAATACTGAAGGATGACAAAATGATACAAATAATGTTCACAAAGGTTTGGACTTTTATTTACAGGATACAATAAGGACTTTACTTTAGCTGTCGAAATGGAAGCCAGAGCTTGTGATTGCAGCTGCTGAGTGATATGGGACACAGAGTCTGCCACCACAAGAGATCGTCTGTGGAATGTGTGCTCTACTGCCTTTGTTTGATCATTTAAAAAAACAGAGCGAGAAAAATAGAGAAAATTAATAAAGCAGCCCATCAATAAAACAATATATATAACTGAGTATAAGTTTGTAATTTTGTCCTTTAATTCTAAAAGCAGAGACTCCTGGACAGTGGACAGTACAATATGTATATATGTAAAAATCAGATAATGATTACAGTACAATGGAAAGGTTTACTTTTAGTAGCTCTACTAGACGACAAAGGGCCTTCACAGAGGTCTTGGTCATGGGTCGCTGAATGGACATGTAGAGGTTCATGGTTGTTTTTATGATGGTGTTGATGCTATATGCATATAGAATTCCCTGCAGGCAAAATAGTCATGAGAAGCTGTCTTTATAAAATATATTTATTACATTATTATTCACTAAACGTAACTGTAACAATTATCACCACAAAATAAAAAACTCCCTTTAGTTTACTGACTTCTTAAAAGCTGGCCTTAGCAATCTGGAAAGCTATCAAAATTTTAAACTAGCATTTTATCATGGCTCTGACTATACCCTCCCCTGCTCTCTGAGGCCCTTCCAAAGCCTGCCCTCTCCACTCCTGCTCTGACTGCAGGTTAGTGCACAGTAGAGTCACATGCATGTATTTGATTGGATATTAGCAGTGATTGGTCTGAGATTTTAAAAGGTTACAGTGGCCACAGATGACAGATTTTTTGGACCTTTTTCAGATCTTATAAGTAACCCTGGGTTCACATTTGGGCACAATGTCCATGACCTCCATGATTTGAGAGACGTTTGAGGAGCGTGGGGTTTTGTGGGATCAAATTGTGATGATCTTGAGAGAACTTGGTGGATTCATGATGATCAAGCTGATCATGGAAAAATTTTTGACTGTCAACAATTTTGGCGCAATTATTAAGATTTATTACAATTTCACGCCAAGCATAACAGAAGGTGAGAATCGTAGTGGAGATTAACAGAACTTAACGCATCATCGTAGGAGATCTTGATGAACTTGGAAACATGATTTCTTCAAATTTCATCTCCTTGATGCACCCTGCATCCTTTTTATACCCCAATTATGCCTCAAGTGTGCTCAGAAATTGTGCAGCTTCATGGTTGTTTTGAATGGCAGAGATCGCAGACATAGAGCCCCCGTGTAAACCCAGGGTTACTGATAGCTGCCGGGGTGTAAAGACCATTTCAACCAATATAGCAAATTGTGTATACAGCTACAAATTAACTAAGCCCGGTTTTAACTGTTAAGCTAGCACTAATATTTCTTCCTGATTTTAGACATAACCAAGACATCTTCTCTTACAAGAGCTTCCAACCTGGAATGGCAATGGTCATGTGTTGCCAATAAGGCATGTGATTTCTGCTGGTCACTTTCTTTTATTTTTTTTTAATTGATGCTCATGAAACAGCAAGGGCGGTGTAGGACACTCGGAGGAAAGTTCTATCCACCAACTTTCATATGTATGAGTGCACACATGCCCATGATCATCAAGTGTCACTGTGAACAAGAGGAAAAAAGAATGTATGTCATCCCACCTCCTCTCCTAGACTTCCTGTCACGGATGATTATGGATTTAAACCTGCCTGTGATTTTTGCCTGATAGAACGAATACTTTTTTCTCGCGCTTTCTCATTCACTCTCATTACATAAATAGCTTTAAATAATGTATTCCCATTTGGGCCACTGATGCATTGTTTAGATATATGTTACAAAACATGGCTATAGTGTGTTATAACAGTGCTAGATTCCTTGCTCAAGCTATTCATTGGAGATAAATGAGACCAGGTCGACAAATGCACTCAACTCTCCACAGAAGTCAAACTTCTTTTGCATAATCTTTACCTGTACAAATACATTGCACCTGTTGCTCAGATCCTCTGAGAGTTTGTCTGTTTTCTGCTCTTTGGATAAGATTCCTTCCATCTTCATCATCCAAGAGGTTACAAACACATAGTAAGACTGCACATCCCTAAACAATAGAGAAAGAAACAGCATTAGCACAGCAGAAATGGAATAATTATCACACAAAACATTTATCATCCATCTTCAGTTACTGCTTTATCCTGGTCAAGGTTGGACTGGAGGCAGAGCCTCTCCTGGGAATACTACAGAGGATGAGCCTTAATTTACCCTCAGACCAAACTCATGATACTATCTTAACGCTGGAAGGTATACAGAGAGTAGATTCACTGCATTCAGCTGTACCATAAAACTCACTTCGTGAGGGTCTGTGCCTTTTGTTGCAGGAATGAATCTCTGCTGCTACGAATGGCCTGGAGACTTTTCTTATCCATCAGTTTGGCTGCTGCTGGGATTTTGTTTACCAGAAATGTATCAGGAAACCAGATTATGTTGGCAGTCAGTGTAACCGCAGGGACCTTGAAGAGAAAGAGAAGTGTGTTAAATATATTAGAAAACAAATTCTGCTTTAAAAAAGTTATACATTTGATAAATACAATTGAAGACTTAAACATTTTTATTGTTTACAAAATTGGATCTAATTGGTATAGATCAAGCTTCTTAAATCCGATCCTGGACGACCTCCTGCCCCGCACTTTTAAGCGATTTCCTTGTTCCCAACACACCTGATTTCACTAATTAGCTAATAACTTAGTAGATGTAACATAGTAGGGAAAACACTACAATCTACAGGACACCGGGACCTCCGGGACCAGGTTTGCGAAAAAAGTTATGATAGTCAACTGTATAAATTCTGAAACTCTGCGAATGCTTCAGATTTTTCGCAAACATACAAGTACAGTGTTTTAGGTAAAGAGGTAAACACACACCTGAGTTTGACACAAACCTTTTTACACACATCCAAAAGAGCTTTGTAAAACCTTTTGTCGACTGTACGAAAAATGTGGAAGTGCAGCGCAAAGAGCCCACAGACCCCAGCATACTTATCCCTTTGGTCAATCTCTGCAGGCTCCCCTGTCAACATAAACACTCAACAATTACATCCAACTAAATCAGTTACATACATCTTCAGTACTTTCTCAGTAACACAAACTGAGGTACGATATAATTTTTATATAGCGCTATTATTATTAATACTTTAACGCTAGTTAATTAAAATGAGTAAAAACAAACCAAGTTTTGACTCCACATTGGCGAAGATAGTGCGAATGTTGTGAGCAAACTCCTCAGCAAAGGCACTGTTTTTAGAGACTGAAACACCTTCTCCAGGATTATCAAACCTCTGCTCGACACAAGCCTATCAGAAAAAGAAAAAAAAAATAAATAAATGATCCCACATTTCCTCACACTGCTGTACACATTAATATTATTATTTAGAATGCAGAGACAGATGTTGCAAATATCTACTGTACTAACGTTCATATATTTGTGATTTTAACCACTTCCATATTTAAGCATATTTCCTGTTTATGCATTATAGAAGCTATTGGGGCAAATACTGATCAAAAGGTTGGAAGTTCAAACCCTGGCACTGTAATAGAATTTTTAATAGCCGTAATAGAATTCTCATAATCAGATCAGGCAGACTACTGGAGCTGTTGGTTAATGGTAATTTGTTATCTCCACCAAGTTTTACCCTTAGTTGTGTTTGTTAGCAGTATTATGCAAAAAGTTACGTGTGTGGATTTTCATGAAATTTCTTCTAGATGTGGGGCTTTGATCCAGGAAGACTCCATTAAATGTTGGAGATGATCCAGGTCAAATTATAGTTTCAGGAATTTTTTAAGGATTCTTCAATACCGTGAAACTATTTTTTACATTTTGGTTTATATGAGCGAATGCCAGGGGAGGTTTGCACCCCCCGAGTGAGCTTTTTAACTGACAAGGTGTTACGAAAAATATTGGAACATGAGCCTGACAGGTATTTCCTGTACTCCCCTGTGAGTTTTATTGTTCAAATAATTTTAATAACTCCGTGAGAGCTTAATATTTTAATATTTGCCTTTTGATCAAAAGAGGCCTTGCTGTTCCAATACTTTCAGAAGAGACCATATCAAGGATAATTTATAACACTTAAATTGTATCATTCTTTTATTGTACAGGGTTTACACACAGAGTTCACAGAAAGAAGTAAAATAGTATTCACACTTTTTAGAATGCCACTTTAGACCTCTAAAGGGACTGGTATATACATATTTTACTTTACATACATATATTTGACGTTATAAAATTTTTTAATAATTATTATTATTATTACATATTATGTTGAGTTAGTTATTACTCTCTATGTCCTTTTGTTTAGGTAGCAATGAACTGAATGCCTTGAAATTTAAATTACATTTTACACACACACCACTGATCTAAAAATAAACACTGGATGTTGCACTGGACTGCTGAAGCTGAAGTAAACAGATAAGCTTAAGCGGCCATCTTGGGAGCCTCAAAACAACTTCTGCTGTGGTTCCCTGCTGGTGTAAACAACCATAATTTCCCTCTTTATTTTTATATTTATACAACTTTTTCTTATGTTTTATTATGCTGTCTTGTGCAGCAATTAACTGTACATACAGAAAAGGAACCGGAAATGGGAAACATTTCATAAGTAAGCAGTTTATAATATATTAATACCATTTATTCCAAAATGTCCTGGAATGTCCCAGGTGTGAGAAAAAACAAAATACCTAAAATATCTAACTTTTACATACCTGTTACAGGTAATGAATAGACAATCTCTCTAAATTCATAATTATAATAATAAACTCATTATTATAATAATAATATCATTTATGTTATTAAAATTCACTGTTCCTAGGCCAAGTAATTCAGTTATTAGGCAAATGAGAATTTTTCTATAATATTATTTACATAAAGGCATATATAGATGTGCACATGCATGACGCTAACTCATAATTATACATTCGCATCATATGTATATACACATATATATTAAATTTTGTACATAGGATATGTAAATCAAGCCATTGTCCTGCCATTAACAGGTTTCGCAGTAAGCAGGAATTATTAAAAAAGTGGTTAGTGAACATAAGAGAAAACTATAATCCATCAAAACAAGCAGGGCCGTGTTCCGACCATTTTGACTAGCACTGGTTTGACAGAACAGAGTAGACAGCAAGGCTCCGTCAGGGTGCTGTACCTACATTACTACATTATTTTTCACATCTTATGAAGCCTGTAAGTAACTTTTAGTCAATTATAATTATTCTTCTTTATTATGAAGTCAGTTTTATTGGTATTTTTGTTATCAGGAATCATGCTGATATCATCATCATTATAATTTCACGCTATAATAGAAATTGCTAATAATCCCTGGAATTATTTCACACATTTCTGTGTAGAAGTAATAAAACAATAAAAGTTCTCAATCTTATGTATGATACACAGTATACTTGTTTACAACTGCAGCTTTTAAGCGGGTTATAAACTAATGTTCAACATTTATAAGTACATAAAATATTTTAGTTATATATATATGAACTGTTAACCAATATGTAACTAATAACACTTTGAAAACAAGTAGTAGCCCTACACATTATGAAACAAATATGCTTAAAAGCCAAGCCCCAGGAAGCCTAACCTCCTACTTACAGGGGCCTGTAACATGGCTGCCCACTAGTCTCAAAGCTGAGTGGCTCGCTTAGTCACATGCATCATCCAATGGTTATCTAGATCAGTGACAGACACACTCACACACACACACACTCACCTGCTTTAGGCCAAAGGGGGCAAACTAAATACTGAAAACAAAACACTGAGTTTTCTGTTGAATTTCTTAGTGATGCGGTAAAGTTAGCAATGCCCAGTGAAGTTTGCATGGTCACCCCGTGTTTGCGTCAGTTTCCTCCAGATTATCCGGGTACTTCTCACAGTCCAAAAACATGCACATTAAGTTAACTGACTGTTCCAAATTGCCCCTAGGTATAAGTGTGAGTATGAATGGTTGTGTGTGTGTGCGCGCTGGCCCTACGATGTACTGGTGAGCTATTTCAGGTGTAAATGAATGAATGAATAAATACATTGTACAATTATCTTTCTTCATCTAACAAACACAAATAAAACTTGTGAATTTTTTTGTGGTAATTGTAATAAAAATTTCCAAAATATTTCTATGCCTTTGATTAATGACAGGTGGTCTAATAAATTTGAACAAAGATTTCTGCTTAAGAATACCCTTTCCTAAGAAAGCGCATGTACAAGAAAAGGCTTCATAATAACCTGAAAGATCATGCTGTCCAGGAGCTGACCCTCCAGCTTCGATAAAAGCTTCTCAAAAGGCTTCAGCTTTTCTTCAGGAATAGCAAATTTAGATGGGTTATGGTGGACAGATTTGAGTAATCTATAAAATCAACAGAAAATGTAATTTAACTCAAGATACAAGAAGCCGTATGGTTGATTAAATATGCCATGTTAAAACAATCCAGATTACATATGAAACTAGTTCTATTTAATTCTGTGATTAATTCTACAAAGCAAGAAAGTGCAAAATAGCTTTCATTCAGTGTTCACCTTTTGTACATCTTCCAATGATCCCTTAAAGTACCATGATTTTCCATGATCTCATCCAACGTGATCAGAACCACCAGGAGTTCACCTAGATGCTCATACACAGTCTGCCAAAAACACAGGAAACATTCTCTCACATGAAAAATCACATAATGAGAAAGAAAAGAAAATAGAAGAAGAAAACTTGCCTGAAAATGTACACGACTCGACTCAATGATTTTTGTGGCAGCTCTAAAAGTGCCACAAAAAGAAAAGGAAAAATATTACAGAATGTTGCACAGATTCTTCTAAGATATAAATTAACCCCCGATATGTAATTTGTATTAATGAAAAGCTCACTTGTTGCTGCTGTACAGCGCAGCCAGCTGATGAACCAGATTAACCACAACCTCAAAGCACCGAGACACAAAGCACGACAATTCCTGCAAAGAGAGAGAGTCAGAAAAAGAGAGCAAGACAAAGAGTCAGAGTAATAATACTCACCACAGTTTCTGATTTTATACACAGTAAATCGCAAAGAATGTAAAACCTGTAAAAACGAGATGAAGCGTCCCATCTGAACCTGACACTCTCCCTCCACCACACTGCTATCTGAAACTGCCAGACGGGAAACACACCACCATCAGAAGAATTCAGACATACTGTTGTTGCTTGTGTGAGATGGGCTAAAGCAAATTGATACAGTATCTGCTACTAAAGTAATGACATTCTGGTAAAAAAAAAAAAAAAACGAATATCTGGTCCATCAGTGTTGATAAATGTCTGGAAGAGATAACCCAGACAGGAGAAAAACAAAACTGATTACCTCCTTCACCATAGTACAGCAAGCCGTTGTAGAACTTAGTTTCAGCCTGAATGAGAGAGAAGAAACCCCATCATATTTTCATAATGGTCGGGATCTAAATCCAGATCCCACCTAATAAAAACCAGGTAAGGATGAAAGTAGCTACCAGTACAGGATATATGTGACCCATCATATCAAATCAGGTATTAAGTCCCATTTTGGGGTATATGAGTAAGGCATATTTCCACATTCCTGGGTCAATAAGCCCAATTTTGGTACTAAAATCAGTGATGTACATGTCTGGTTGTTGGGGTATGGCCAATTTTGTGCAGGGAATTTAGGATATAAGGATGGAAGTTAAAAACCAATGAACCTCAAAAAGGTCTTTAGCAACCACCGCTCTATATTAAAAATAGCACCATAAAATATATATTTTTTAAATATATATATATATAAAATTTCTCTTTTTCTGGCTGGTAAGTGCTTAAATATCAGAAAACATTCATTCATTCATTCTTTTTCTGGACCACTTATTACTAATTAGGGTCGCGGGGAGGCTGGTGCCCATCTCAGCCAACTCTGGGCGAGAGCAGAGTACACCCTGGACAGCTCGCCAGGCCATCGCAGGGCAGAAACCCACTGACGGCTATGCAGCCTACTCTTGACGAAAATCAGCAATGGTTCTTTTACATGCCTCTCACCACAGACAGTGAG
>JBCNYG010000007.1:9899518-9915255 GCA_039654305.1 Porochilus rendahli | reverse complement strand
GATAAAATAAAGCAGATATAATAATAAAACAAAAAGTAAAAAAAAAAATTATAATCATATATTATATTGTCTTTTATAATCACAATCACATTTTTTGAAAAATTAAAAAAACAGTAGAAACAATAAGTAAAGGCAAACAGGAGCAGAGTCTAATGCAGGGTCGAAAGCCAAGGAATAAATATTTGTCCAATGTGGATGGGAAGCTCATTCCACAATTTGGGGGCCGCCACAGAAAAAGCTCTATCCCCTCTAAGCTTTTATTTGGACCTCGGCACCTCCAGGATCAGCTGATCAGCTGACCTGAGGCACCGAGCAGGAGTGTAGAGATGAAGAAGCTCAGAGAGGTAAGATGGGGCCAAACCATGTAAAGATTTAAAAATAAATAAAAGAATCTTAAAACGAACTCTAAAATGCACGGCCAGCCAGTGCACTGACGCCAGGATGGGAGTAAGGTGCTCCCTCTTACGTGCTCCGGTTAAGAGGCGAGCGGCAGTATTTTGCACCGGCGGACTGGCTGACACCATAATAAAGTGCGTTACTGTAATCCAGCCGAGATGTAATAAAGGCATGAATTACTGTCTCAAAGTGCTGGTGTGCAAGGTAGGGCTTCACCTTTGCCAGCTGCCTAATGTGAAAAAAGCTGGACTTTACAACCACACTAATTTGCTTTTCCAATTTAAAATCACTGTATATCTTAAAACCCAAGTTTGACACTACTGTCTTAAAATAAATAGCTAAAGGACCCAAGTCAAAGGGAGCAGATTCACAAGGGCCACTGGGACCAAACACCATCACTTCTGTTTTTTCTCGTTAAAATTTTAAAAAAGCCATCCAGACTTTAATGTCTTCGAGACATACAAGAAGTGGTGTGAGGGAGAAAGCACCATCCTTTTTCAGTGGCATTTACATCTGGTTATCATCAGCATAGCAATGGAAAGAGATGCCATGCTTTCTCAGGTTGGAGCCCAAAGGCAAGAAATACAATGAGAACAGCAGAGGCCCCAAAATCGACCCTTGTGGAACCCCATACAGCAGTGGAGCAGAGCTGGACTCTGAGTCTCCAAGGCTCACACTCATCATTCTGTCTGCAAGATATGACCTCAACCACTCCAATACAGTACAACGAATACCCACAAGGCTATGTAGCCGAGCCACTAAGGTATCGTGGTCCACAGTGTCAAAAGCCGAGGACAAATCCAACAGAACCAGAACTAAGTGATGTCCGGTATCATTTGCCAGGAGAATATTGTTAAATCTCTCAGTAAGGCTGACTCTGTGCTGTGGAGAGTTTTAAAACCAGACTGGAAGACCTTCAGGACACCATGTTCATCCAGAAAAAAAAAACTTCAGCTGTGCATCAACAACTTTCACTAAGATTTTTGAGATAAAAGGGAACTTGGAGATAGGCCTAAATTTGGCCAGCACAGTGCAATCAAGGCCTGATCTCTTGAGGAGCGGCTGCACCACTGTGTGTTTGAAGCTTAGTGGAACAACAAAACAGGACATACTGCTGTTTATAATAGCCAGGACAGGCTGCCCTATACTAGGGAAAACCTCTTTAAACAGCCTAGGAGGGACGACATCACAGGGAGAACCTGATGGCTTAATGAGGCCAACCAGATCTTCTAAGTCTGCTAAAGAGACTGGCTCAAACTTAGACAGAACTGCAGAACACAGATCAGGCTCAGAAGGGTCAGATGCAGGAGGAGAAATGAGAGCCCTGGCAGGAGCAACCTTGGCAATAAAAAAGGTCCAGAAAGCAATTACACATTTCCACGGATGCCTCCAAGCTGACACACACTGCACCAATTTAAATGAATCAATAAGACTTAAAAAAGCCTTCGCCAACGGCTTGTCAGGACAGCAAACATGGGCACAGCACTGGGTCGGGCTGACCTACCTCAGATAAAGTTACCTCAAAGCTAGAAAATGAGGAAGAGACTGTGCGCTGCTTACATTTAAATAAATTTTTATAAACTGTTGCCGTCCCCCCACTACGACCCAACGCCCGCGGGGAGTTAAAGTAAGAGCAGTCGGGAGTTAAAAGTTCGACCAGAGCGCTGCACTCACCGGCACCGATCCAAGTCTCTGTCACACAGAGGAAATCCAGGACACAGGAGCTGAAGAAATCAGCTTGGTAAATCTGGCGTTTACCAAGCCAATCCTGGTGGGAACTAGAGCCAGAAATCTGAATCAGAAATTTCTACAAAAATTTAACAAATAATTCTTTCATAACTCATGATTTGCTGCCTTCCGATTGATCAATAGCTTAGAATGCACCACCTTTAAGACTATAGAGGAACAGCATTTCACTATAGTGAATTTAAACAAAAATGTATTTTGTTGCTAGTGTGGCAATACGTGAATCACCGCACAAAAAGAAAATTTCGATACTTCACTGAAAATATTTTTTCTTGCATCTTTAATATTAAAAAGAACAATAGCTCTCAAATATGGCAAAAATGATCAATAACGATTTGTAGACCCAATAATGGCCGGCAACCACCAATCTTTAAATTGCCATATCATGGAAAGTTTGCACGTGTTCCTCCTAAATCAGTTACTATACCTGGTACAAATTTCATTAAATTCCAAGAAGATTTCTAAAGCTAGACGACCTGACATTGAATACCCATTCCTAAGAAAGAGTTTACAGAGCAGGGATCAATCAGAATATAAAACAATTGGTGAAGAACTATTGGTCACATTTCTAAATCAGAGCACTCTATGAGTGAACTCATTCATCGCTTCTAGCAAAGGATTTTGATGGATATGTATAGGACGAACTCCACCGTCTCATGTGGGGGACAAAATGAATTAAAAAACATGCAGAAAACTGTCAAGGGACACCTGAGAGTTCTGGGAGGTGCCGAAGGGGCAACAAATTGAAGATGATGCTATTTATAGCACAGTTTTTCCCAAAAAATCCACACAAAAGTGCCCATTCACAATAACTGCATGAGTATATTAACTATTAACTATTAACATATTAACTGAGTTAATCATGTACAAGTCTTCCACGAAACAGCAGTTTTTTTAAAGTCATTTACAGATGTAGAAGGAGTTGTGGATTAAAATGTGACAAATCCATGTCTTGCTCTGGGAAACCCCCAAATTAATATAATAAAATAGGAGGAGAAAAACAATATGATGTAAGATTCTGTGAAGGCTTGGCTGAAATATTTGACTGGTTGAGAAGTTTCAAGTTTTTTTTTCATATACAGGTAACAATGAAACATTACTACCGGCAATGAAATTCTTGGACTCAGAGACTCAGAGCCCCCTCAAAATTGCACTTAAGAACAAATATTGCACATAAATTAAGTATCGAGATAAAAATACAAATTGAGAACAAATATCGCACATAAATATAGTATTGAGATAGAAGTACAAGTAAGAAATATATATAAATGTATGTATGTATGTATGTATGTATGTGGTATAAGGAAAAAAATGACTACAATTTGCTCCCTACAGACCTGTTTCGTGGTTGCCCACTCATCAGGGAATATGCAATAAAATAACTAGACTTGGTGCCAAGTGCAGTACACAGTATTGGCCCCGTGAAGACCAACCCACGCACAGCCCGAGGTGCCTGTAGTGAGCCAACCGCCAAGAGACGGAGAACGACCGTGACTAAGCTGAATTTTACAAGGGTACGTTTACTTTTTATTATGATAATTCCGTATCATAAATGTGTTTATGTATAGGTCTACATAGACATACATAGATCTAGAATGAATGGTATGCAGGCCCTGGGTTCAACAAGTACACCTGTATTACAAAAATTTACTTTTTTATTATTTAGTGATAAATGCATAGTATATATAATATACTAAGAAGGAGGGGAAGAAGAAGGAGGGGTGATAAGAAGGAGGGGAAAAAGGAGGAGAAAGAAGATGTTAATGAGGAGGAGGAGAAGGCATCTGAGTGTCCAACAACTTAAAGGCATCATTTCAATTCCCCAGAACAGCATCTAAGGCAACAGAGGTCCTGAGATCTACTAGGAACAGTATCAACTATCTAGATGAAGAAAGCTTCATTATCCACTACAAGTCATATGTATGACCTCATTTAGAGCACTGCATCCAAGCCTGGAGTCTGCATTTCATCAAGGATATTAAATATCTGGAAAATGTTCAAAGGAAACTAACAAAGCAGTTCCTTGATTTCAGCACTTGACCTATGAGGAATGTCTTAAGAGGTTAAATCTTTATTCACTAAAACAACAATGCCAGCGAGTTGTTTGTAGCACTCGATCAGGTCCCCTCTAAGACAAAGTAAACAGATTATCAGCAATTCTTTGGCTTGACAGATACTCGTCCCCTCCAGAGCAACTCACTGAAGTTAAATAAGGAAAAGTCCAGGTTGCAGGTCAGACAGAACACCTTTAGTCAGCGAGTGGTTAACTATTAGAACACACTGTCTTTACAGCAAAATTAGACAAATATTGGGAAGTGACAGATATGGGACACAACAAGTCTAGCTTGTAATATTCCATTAAAGTCACTGAAGTGTAAGAGTAAGGAGGACGATGAGGAGAAGGAGGAAGAGGATAGGGGAGAGATTGGCATTCATATGGAGAAAAGCTGACTTAAATCTGATTAAATATGCAACAATGGAATTGTGAAACTTAATGATAACAGGTTAGCAAGTTAGTACACACATTCCATGAATTTGAGTTAATAATAATATAAAATGAATATTTAAAAAATAACATTGTATTATACTGTGCACAACCTACAATCATTTCCATAACATTTACAGTAGCAGTGCTTAGCTAAGTACTGACAAAATACACAAACATAAAATACATAAGTGTATATAAATTCTTAAATGCTTACATATAAGTAACAAAGCAAAGCCCTAATTGGGTGCTATACACAATATTTAATTTATTTATTATTAAATAAGTGATATATAAATACTGGGAAAAGAGGGACAAATCTAACCAGCTTGGACTTTCACACCCGATTTACGGCAAACTCTTCCCGGTCTGTTATGATTGGCTAACACCATTGCACACTCTATGATTTGATTGGATATTCACTTGCCGGAAATGACGGACAGCCAATCCCTTCATTCGAAGTGGAATGTTAGCGAATGCAGGTATGTTAGAAAACATACTGCGCTGCGCTATCTAACTAGCCATCTTAAAGCTAACTAGAGACACTGGAACTTCTGACGTGTTGACGTGCAGCGAATTATTTAATTTGGCACTTACCTGGTTATTAGGATCTTACAGGTCTGATTATTTCCTGCAGCAGAATTCGACTCTTGCATTTCCGCACATGTTATGTAAATTCTAAGGCATCAGATGAGTTCTCATCTGTCCTCTTTGTAAGGTGGACAAACACGTTTACCACGCATGCCTAGATCAGCTGCTGAGATGAGCACGCGCTCTGGAGCTGAAAGGTGGTGGTGGTGGTGGTTATATACATCTATGTACGTAAACACGACGCTCCGTCGATTATGATGTATTGTGCGGTGTCCACAGACCGTTTATAAGTAGACCAACCAACGAGCGCTTAGTATACAGGTGAAACTCGAAAAAACGGAATATCCTGCAAAAGTTCAGTTATTTCAGTAATTCAACTTAACAGGTGAAACTAATAGATTGTATAGACTCAGTACATGCAAAGTGAAATATTTCAAGCCTTTATTTATTATTTTTATGATTATGGCTTACAGCTTATGAAAACCCCAAATCCAAAATTTCAGAAAATTTTAATATTGTGAAAATGTTCAACATTATAGGCTCAAAGTGTTAAATTATAATCAGCTAATTTTTTCCAAAACACCTGAAGACTGGTGACCTGACAGTAAAACCATCAGTGACACCATCCACAAGGAGGGAAAGCCTCGCAATGTAATTGCACAAGAAGTTCTCAAAATGCTGTATCAATGCATATTAATAAAATTTTATGTGGAAGGGAAAAGTGTGGAAGAAAAAGGTGCACATGCGGCAGGAATGAACGCAGCCTGGAGAGAATTGTCAGGAAAAGGCCATTCAGAACTGTTGGGGAGCTTCACAAGGAGTGGACCGTGGCTGGAGTAAGTGCATAAAGAGCCACCACACACAGATGGATCCTGGACATGGGCTTTGCTCAGTGGTCCAAAGTCCTCCTTTCTGATGAGAGCAAATTTTGCATCTCATTTGGAAACCAAGGTCCCAGAGTCTGGAGGAAAAATAAAGAGGCACACAGTCCAAGATGCTTGAAGTCCAGTGTAAAGTTTCCACAGTCTGTGTTGATTTGGGGAGCCATTCATTCTGCTGGTGTTGGTCCACTGTGCTTTATTAAGTCCAGAGTCAACGCAGCCGTCTACCAGGACATTTTAGAGCACTTCATGCTTCCTTCAGCGGACAAGCTTTCTGACTTCGTTTTCCAGCAGGACTTGGCGCCTGCCCACGTTTCCAAAGTGCCAAAACCTGGTTCAATGATCGTGGGATTCATGTGAACCCTATAGCGAATCTATGGGGCATTGCCAAGAGAAAGATGAGAGACTTGAGTCCGAACAATGCAGAAGAGCTGAAGGCTGCTATTGAAGCATTCTGGTCTTCCATATCACCTCAGCAGTGCCACAGGCTGATAGCATCTGTGCCACACTTCATTAAGGCAGTAATTCATGCAAAAGGGGCCCAAACCAATTACTGTGTGCATATGCATGATTATACTTTTCAGAGGGCTAAAATTTCTGTATTTAAAATCCTTTTTTATTGATTTCATATAATCTAATTTTCTCAGATTTTGAATATGGGGTTTTCATAAACTTGAAGCCATAATCATCAAAATTATCACAAATAAAGGCTTGAAACATTTTACTTTTCATGTAATGAGTCTATATAATGAATTACAGTTGAATTACTGACGTAATTGTATGGCAGACTTAAGGATAGAGACAAAGGGTTAAGATCATATTTTTGGGGCGAGAGAACATGGAAGGATAGAAACATAGTGGAAAGGAGGCAGACAGAACAGGAGATCAGTGATAAATCATGGGCATTGACAACTTTTGATAGGCTAGATATATTGAGTTACATCTCACTAGTTTTTCAAACAGTTTATTTAAAAAACCTGTTTGAAAACCCAGTGAGACAGTCCACGACTTAAAGAACAGTTCACACACAATTGTCCTGGATGCCTCCAAATCAATGGTAATGAAGCAAAGACCATAGGGCCAGACAGGGGTGTGTCATGAGCAAGAAAGGGATACCAACCATGCCCACAGGGCTAATCATATTAAAGCTGAAAATAAGCAGCAAACCAGATCAGAATGTATATGAAAAAATGGAACGACCAGACTCATGGGGAGTTGCAATGGCAAGTAGAGGCCCCGTTTAATGAGGAAAGATGTGAAAAGCTGAAGGAAAGACTGGAGTGTTTTGGGGAGAGATAAAGAAGACAATGGGTGAAATGATGGCTAGGAAGAAAGAGATTGTTAGATGGTCCCAGGTGGAAGGAGAGCTACAGAGAAAATTTGAAAAGAAAAGCAAACCCACTGCCCCACCAGCGGAGGAGCTTGAGTAGCAGGAAAAGCCACCCCTGTACAGAGAAACGCCTGTTATACGAACAGCAGGTATTTACCCTGGCGGAACAACCACAAAGAGTGAATCTAGAGATAATAGGAGGACACTTTAAAGGTGAGGTGATATACAGATCGAATGAAGATAAAGGAACAGGGGTTGCACTATGCCTAGGACATGGACAAAAGAGGATATTTATCCCAGAGTTTGAGGGAAACCTGCAGAAAAGTGGAGAAAGCTTGGACTGGGACCCAGAGTACTGGGGAGGGCTAGTGGTGGAAGATGAGTTGTGCAGTGAACTGAAGAGATGACCGAGAACAGGAGGCTACTCAAGCACACCTGTGTTCAAAGTTGAAAGGAAAAAGGATCAACCATCGAGGGTGGGCAGTACAGCAAAAGAATCCCAGGGTGTCTATGATTTGGATGAGCAGGACAGTGAAGGGGCCCAGTGTGAGAAGCCCGAGCAGGAGAAGAAAACATGAGGAGGAGGGATCTACAAGACATGTACAGTGAGAGAGAAGAGGACAAACCGGGAACAGAGAGAGAATAAGAGTATCACATATTAGGGAACGTGATACTGACACCATCAATAAAAGCTACGACTGATGGCCAGCTTTGTGGAGTGAAAAGTTAACAGCCTCCTAACATTGGAGGAGTGTATGCAGAGTGTGAGCTGGACGAAACATGGAAACGAGTAGATAAAATTAAATGCACAAGCAAAGCGAGATGGAAGACTATGTATGCAGATAATGCAGGAGGTGTATGGACTGAAGCACATGCAAGGGAAATTTGTGGCACTGAGTCAAAGAAGAATTAAGGGGACTGAAGAAGAACTGCGCCAACTCTATCAGGAACTGGCAGAGACATGCAGTGGACTAGAGAAGAGAATTGGTGAAGCCAAGCAGACAATGAGAGAATTACAGAGCCAGATAAGGGAGAAAGAAAAAAGAAAGACAGAGCGAGTAGTGGCATGACTATGAAGTTAAGGTCCACTAAACTTGGAGGGATTACAAAAGAGGAAGGAATAGAGGAATGCCCTCCTGAAAGCGATGAAGAGCTGGAGAACGAACATACCAATGTGCAAGGCGGCGCGGCGTCCCAGTTACCAGTGATTATTAATGGCCACGAGATCTAATGGATCTAATACATCAGTAGCCTGCCAAGCATCTGAGCTCAAAAATGTATCAGAAGGTTTGAAGAGCACATGATCGGGCAGGTGCCGGCACTAGGAGACATTAAAGAAATATGGTCTCAATCACTGGGTAAGGCCAAAGTAATTTAAATATTTGACCATGTCAACCTGAGAGGAGAGGCCAATGGACAAAAACACAACTCAAGATCATTTGGGAATTTCTGCAACCTGCTCTGGCAACCTCTATGGGACGCATACCCAACGCAAGCAGATCCAGGAGGAGTGGACAAGATAAAACTGGAAGAGAGTGTAGCAGAATTTGTTTTGAAGCTACAAAAGGCATGGAGAGAAAAGATGGGAGGAGCGTGGAATAAAACGGCTGCAAGCCAAACCCTGTTCCGCATGATGGTAAAGAAAGTTCTTCTGGTGGAGGTCCAAGAGCACCTGGACACAGTGGTGGGACTGACTACAATGGCTTGGCCCACCTTTGAGGCCAGCCCCCAGTGGCTCAGCCTAAACCTTCGGTACCACAGCCAGTGACCATACTGGTCGTCCCACCACAGCAGGTGTGCAGCATTCGTAAAAGATGTGGGTGGCATGAGTGTGTGTGTAATGAAACTTTACCTGCATTGGGGGAGTTATGAAGAAAGGTAAAGCTTTATTGTATTCAGAGCTTCCACATATTACAAGTGTATGAAAAATTGAGATGGTTTGCAAAGGAACCACTAATGATGAATTTGTTTAGATTTTGCTGCTCCGTGTTGTCCAGGTCCAGTAACAGATAGCAGACACAGTATCCACAGAGATGAGAAGAAACATAACCAACATAAAGAATCGTACCGAAATTTAGATTGCTCAGTGTACAGAGAGCTCATTCAGTAAATAATAAACACGAATTGGATTCTGGGATGGATATCCAGCTTCTAAGTAACCATATAAAATATTGTATAGTTTGTGGACGCTGTCGTCATGTTAAATTGAAAAAAAAAAAATAAAAAATTCCTGGTTTCTCGTGACCGCCTGTACCTGGAAATCGGCACTCCATCCATCCATCCTGCTTTTCTGGTGTTTTTTTCAAAAGTTTAAAAAATGCCTTTATACAACACATATTTTATAAAGGTATGTGTGGAGCACCATTTTATATATACATTATTTAAAAATAAAGAATAAAATCTTAATATAAAATGTATGTTCCTGTGTAGTATATACTAAAACAGTTGTTTAACTAAGACTTGGGGAACTATGGTTTATTATTGTAAGAAAACTTTTTCCTTTATCCACTGCTCCCCCCTCTCCGTCCGTCCCTAGCCCCGCCCTTTCCCGCCGCCAGCGCTGGGAGAGGCTTCAACAAAGGAACTGTACGCAGCAAAGTATACTCTGTTCCTCTTTATCTGCAAGGCTGGCAACAGCCTTGCAGATAAAGAGGAAAAGGTGAAGAGGAACAGACTGTTCTAATGCAACAAGAGCCGAGAAGCAAGGTTACATATTTTACAGTGGAAAATTACAAGTACAGAATATTGTGTATTGCTATTAGGACTTCGTTCTTTTCAAAGAGCTGTCCAGGGTGTACTCTGCCCTCGCCTAGAGTAGGCCGAGATGGGCGCCAGCCTCCCCGCGACCCTAATTAGGAATAAGCGGTTCAGAAAATGAATGAATGAATGAATTTTTGTGGCCTCTGCTCTTTTAATAATGTAATTACAGCAATGTAAATCTGGAACGTTTCTAGAGCATCTCTGAATAGGAGGTACAAGTTGGCTTGGAATGATGCTCCTTTTTGATAATGAAAGAGTAGAACATGACATGGTGTACTTCTGTGAGAAAATATTATATATGATAGTGTGGCTACTCCTTAAGGTGTTATCACCTTCATGTGTCTTTATATCACAGCATAACAGCAGAGGCTGCTGCAGAGTCACAGGTTTATATAATTGTTGTTAACAGTTAACAAGCATAGTTTAAATTTTGTGTGAGAACATTTATTAACAGAGGAAGCTAATTCATGGAAACATTATTTCTAGCTATCTTTCCAATTTGTCTTGTACACAAAAATAACTTCATGTTCCCCCTTTCAGCTTTCATCATCTCATCCTTTGGATGTGCCAATCAGAAAAGAATGCGAACCACCTTACAGATTCTAAATGATGGAAAAATTCAGTGGATCTGGAGATGTCCCGTCCAATCATCTATGCCAAACATATAATAAAATACCAGTACCGCTGGGCATCTTTCTAAAGGACAAGGAAATCCTCTCTTCTGAAGGACCAATTGCAAGTGATTTAAAACGATCATCATGTCTGCAAACCACCAATGAACAGATTCTGGCACAGCATCAATGCAATAGCAAGTCTACAGTGTCAGTTCCTATACTAAGTGGACAGAATAGAAATAATGGCTGTTTAGCAATGCTCTCTAGAAAAAACACTCCTCAGCATGAATCAAAACTTGTCTGTTCAAATGATAGACCACCAGAACCATCTGCCATACTAGAGAAGAGCTTGCTACAAATATGCCCAAATCAGATGAGTTCATACTCTAAATGCCAAAATGTCTTGTCTGCCTCATCGACAACAAATGCACCGCAGCAGTTTATGCAGCATATGATTGTTCTTCCTTCTTCTACTGGGACCGTTAATGTTCAGAACGTATTACACAATCAACAACCACATGTGAAGGTTATTGATAATTTACCTAAGGACTCCATTCTTCAGAGAGTTTTGACTTGTGGGGGTTATTTTGGTGTTCTTTTAACACAAACTCAAATAATCAAACCTTGTCAGCAACATACTTGTATTCCAAAAGATATCTATCAGCAGCAGCGTGCACCTCAGAAAGCTACTGCTGTTGTTTCACCGTTGAATCAACAGGTTAGTGTTACTGTTTCAAAGGACCCAACTGAAGTGGAGGGAAATCTTAAAAAACGATATGTACTTAATAGGAATGACCATCAGTCTCACATTCCACCTGCTTTACAATCAACGGCCAATGAAAGTGGTGTGAAAGCTTTGCATGATGATACTACGCAAACAAAGAAAATGGCATCAGAATCAGTACTAATCTGTGGATTTTCTAAAAGTGTAAATAATAATAAACCTACTGGGCAAAGTGAAAGACTGTCCTCGGTCCCTCCTAATAGTGTGAACATAAAGGAGGTACAACAGCATCCTGTTGACGATAACTCTAGGGCTAAATTTTACAGTGAAGATAATGCTGCAGTGATGGGAAGAAATTCTAGAAGGGATAACCTGGCTACCTTACCTGTAAATGAGTGGTCTCTTCCGAGATTAAAGACTTTGGTGAATGAATTAGAGCAGATGGAAAAAAAGCAGCAGAAAGATGTCCCTTTTAATGACCTCTCCAAAGAGATCATAAAGTCATACTGGAATGGTGATTACAAAAAATTATGCCGTGCAGCTTCTTCAGTGTATGTCGACATCATGAAAGAAGTCCGACTTCATTGTGGGGAAAAAAATTCTATTATTCTCCAGGAAGTTTCAAGAGAGCACCTGAATGAAATTGCATCAACTGTTCACATTTTAGAACATGGCACTGCACCACCCAAGATGGTGAACACATCATCCTGCTTGAATCTTTCTCGGACCCTCTGTGGTAATGATGAGGTACATGGTAGTCTGTCAACTTTAATCACTTCGCAAAGCAAGCCAAAAATTTCTGACAAGGATGCACCAGTGAAACAGATGGAAAACACACCAGACCCAACAAATAAGAACATGAAGACATCTAATAAGGCACTTTATGGAGGAGAGACTCAGAGAAAACCATTACCACTGAATCAGCTACAGAATTCCAGTGTTAAAAGTTACATTGTATTGAGAAATGAGCCTGTGGCCATGGATATTGGAAAAACCTGCTCTGTTAAAGAGACAGGATGTGATGTTATGACTGAGAAAGAGGTGTTGATGAATATAACACAGTTGGAGAAACAAGACACAAAGGATGAAAATGAGGCATCTTCACTTGTGTCCTTAAAAACACAATCACAAGATGTGAGTGTTGGCTGTATAAATACTAAAGCCTCAATTAATGACCTGACTCCTGTGTTGGACAAAACTGGCTTTGTGGATAATGCAAAAAAGGACGATGATGCAAAAGTTTTGATAGACCCCACGGTTCAGTGTACTGTAGAATTATTTGACAAGGATCAAAATCACACTGATACTAAAATGAAATCCGATGAAATGAAAAGTCGAGTTAAAATCTACTGGAAATTGGAGCACTACTGTTGTCCTTGTAAATGGTTCCAGCATTTGGGCTACAGAAATAAAGGACTTTGCAGGTGTGAGAAAAAGGCTGAACTGAGTCATCATGCTGACTCCTCAGGCAAAGGTTCAAAGAATGTAAAATCAAATGAGCATACGCATTCTTTCCACAAACACTGTAAGCTCATTGATTGTAATATTTGTGTGATGAGGGGTAAAAGGCAGGCAAAAAAGAGACTTGAACACAGAAGAATTACCAAAACAATTGACAACGATGAAGACGCCAGCGTGAATGAAATTGAGATTGTGGATGTTTTCACAGACTATGAAGATGTTCTTAAAATGTCAAATGCAATATCAGAGCAGTTGAAGGAACGAGACCACAAAGAGATCACAAAGCCAAAGTCCAAAATACATCACACAAAACTGCACCTTGCATTATTTGGCACCTCTCACCTAAGACAAAAGAAAAAAATGTCTGGGTTCACATCATCGGACATGCTGCCACCAGAAACAATCAATGTAAGATTAAATTCTGGCTGCAGTGAATACCCTTCTAAACAACAAGTTTGGAATTCCTGGAAGGAGAGCTTTGTGCCATTAAAGACATCAACTAACCGAAGGCCAAAGAAGAAGAAAAGCACAAAAACATCAGTATCAAAAAATGACGCTGAAGAGAAATCTGGGATAAAAACAACAGCGTTTGATCTGCTTTCTTCTTCACTGTCACATGAAGACACACAGACACATCACTCTGAAGCAAAACATAAAAATGCCTCCCTTTTAGCACCAACTGATAAAAGAAAACATAAACATGCAAAAAAATCCAAGAAAAAATCCATGAAAAATATCAGTCATACCAGAAGGGATCAACCAATGAATTTGGAACGAAGAAAATTTTTGGCATCATATAATCACAACAAGAGATGGAATCGTGCACACTATGGGACTAAACTAAAGGAGTCGTCGTTTGAGTCCACTCAGGTTATTAATATGAATAAAAATAAATCCAACACTGAGTCAACCTTACATTTTGGAGTTCTGCCAGAGTCTTTCAACATATCAGATGGTGGTTTGTCCACTGAAGCTAATCAGGGTGCAGTTGCAGATAGTGGTAAGGTACCACATGCTTTCTGTGATTCATAGAGATTGTTTTATTAATTTAACTGCTATAACTTTATTATTATTATTAATGTTGTTGTTGTTGTTATTTTATTTCTAGGCTCAACAGTTAAAACTGTGCTACAGATCAAAAGGATAAGGGGCAATTCAGGTTATTATTATTGTTGTTGTCATCATTGTTGTTGGTGTAGTACAGTAGACATAAATCAAGTTGTGCATTTTATATTTTACCCTAGTAGATGCCTGGCGTGTCAGCCCGAGGAAAAAACTATGCCTTCCTTCTAGACCTTCCCAGTCAAACACATCTGAGCCAAGTACGTTCCAAGAATTCAAGAGGAAATATGAAGAAAAAAAGCAGAGTCTTCAGTGATGCGATAATAGTAACATTTTCTTTATGAATCTGTACATAGTATGTGTAGTTAACTAATTCATGAAACAGTGTTGAGCCTGTAACTTAACTAAACAGGAACATAATTGCTTTACGTTTTTTAAGTGTTTTCATTGAAACCAGTTTAGCAGCATTCAGAAAAAATAAAAACATTGTAAAATGTTATTTCTGACCAAAATGCTGGTGTGTTTTTGCATTAAGGTTTATAAACCATTGTAACTCCAGTGTTAGTAGTTAGTTCTTGGGGTTTTTCCCATTGTATGTGAAATTTTATATTTATTTTTTTAATAAATAAATATCAGTGATGGCTGGATACATTTATTTGGGTTTGACTTTCCAAGGTTTCAGTCAGAGCTCAGTTGTGACCAATATTTCATCATGTATGAAATATGTATGATTTCAAGGATCAATGAAATAAGTGCTGAAGAAATTTTACTTGCAGTCCATTTTGATTGCTCATCCTTGATGTTTCTACAGCTTGCCTGCATTATATGCATATAATGGCTGCATTCAAACAGTAAAAGCCTCAGATACTCCTTGGTGCTAAATGACTATATTTCTAACACCGAACTACAAAGTTGTGCAGGCAAGGCATCTGATGTGCTGTTGTTGACTGCTAACTCTTAAGGAAAATCTGGATCAGATGGTTTATCTACCTAAAAGAAAACATTCATTGTATTGTGTTCTGCTGTGAACATGTGGAATGAGATTTGGCAGATGGTAGCAGTTAAGACAAAGCTTTATTTTGTTTTTTTTTCACAGAATTAATTAACCCTGGTGTTGTTGTCCTAGAATATACCTAAGTCCCTATAGAAGAAAAAAAACATTAATGGTATCAGCTGGGCATTCAGTGCATTTGGGTCTTAAAAAAAAAAACTTTTTATTTACACATGACCAACTGAAGTACCCCAGATCATAACACTGCCTCCAGAGGATTGTATAGTGGCCTCTATACATGATCATTGCTTCCTGAGCCTTCTGTCTTACCCTGACACTTTTACCGTTACACTTCTGATCTTCATCTGCTCCTTAAACAGTCAACTTTTTTCAACCAAACTTTCACAGAATATTCTTGACATCATGTTACGCTTTAGCTCCAATTTTATTTTGTATTAAATTACATTGATCATTACTCCACATGGGGGTCAATGTGCAACCCTTCTTACATCTGAGAATGGATTTTTACAAAACTTTCATTACAGAATCTGCAGAATGCCACTGTGCACCTTTATTTCATTTTGCATTGTCTTCTATATATGTGTGTGTGTGTGTGTGTGTATATATATATATATATATATATACACTCACCGGCCACTTTATTAGGTACACCTGTCCAACTGCTCATTAACACTT
>JBCNYG010000007.1:9842993-9877003 GCA_039654305.1 Porochilus rendahli | reverse complement strand
CGCCCGAGCTGGGAATCGAACCCAGGACCTTCTTGCTGTGAGGCGGACGTGCTAACCACTACGCCACCGTGCCGCCGGTATTTATAATTATATTTAGATTTTAAAAAAATTAACTTGAGACTGAATGGAGATCATAGTACAACACTGCTTGTTCACACTTAAGTTGTCTGTATGTGTGTTTAGAGAACTTTTTCTAAAGGAGTTGATGAGACGGAGAGACAAAGAGAAAACCGAGGCTGAAGTCAAGATAACTGATCTTAAAAATGAGGTACGCAACCTGCAACTTGGTACCATTTCTAATTCAAGTGGTGCTCATTTAAATAATAAATCATGAGTGCATTCAGATCATCTTTACCTGGCTGTATCCATCCTCATGCAGCTTGCTGGACTAAAGGATCTGAAGACCATCCAGGAGATGGGCTGTAAACATGTCCCCCAGCCCATAGACTGCCTGGTGGAAGGTAAGTGCTCTGCATGTGTTCCTATTTGATATAAAACAAAACCAGTGCCAGACCTGACATGTAAACTCACACATAATTAAACTGTGGTAGCAGAGCACAGCAGGGCAACAAAACAACTAAAGCAGGAAAAAGAAAAGGAAGTGCAAAATGTGCAGAATGTCCAAACTCTGCAACAGGTACGAGACAACAGCCAAAGAGCAACCGTTAACTTCTATCACTGTCTTTAAACCTTAGCTTTTTTCTATGCTGACTGCTGCTTTTTTTACTTAGGGAAAAGAAGAGAGTCAATCACCATTAATGAAGAAACAAGACATTGTAGTAATGTCTGATATAAATCCCGACCAACAGAGGATGCTGATCACTGAGCAGGTGGGAATAGACACGGAAAATAATGGTGATTTGTATAAAATGTTGACGTTATCATAGACGGTATGTACATAGTTCACTCGGATTAAACAAGATTCTCAGCACAATAATTTCATCTATGTGAATATTTCTTCTTCAGCTGAAAAGTCTGTTCAAGGAGAGGAAGCAGACGGGTGATATGGTGTCTCCCATGAAACAGAGAGAAGCTGGCTCAGTACTGGACTGTAGCTCAACTGAAATGAAAAAGGTAGGAACTCAGGAATTTAATTTCTATGCAACTAACTGAAAGCTCAATAAGGCTGTCGTGTTGTTAAGTTGATGCTCATTGGCTGTTATGTATCACTGACTTGCTTGACAACAGGCAGTAATGATATTAGTAAAAGATTTATTATTAATAACCAATCTGAAACCCCAAAACAGAAGCTCTTACATCACCACTCAGACTCACACAGAATAAAAACACACAATCTATCTAAGTTCGGCAAACAGACTTGCAGGTAGATAAATATTTGTGGACAATGCCGAAATCGGATGCTTGACAGAACATGAACTAATTTAACAGGTAATTAAGTAAGAAGACAGCCAGTGAAGGAAAGGGGCTGAAAAATAAACCCATGTTCTGACACCCATCCATAAAGATGTCTATGGGGAGCTCCACTTTTAGGCAGTGCTTAAATTCATACACTAAATTCATACGTCTGAGATTTACATACAGAGGTTCTATATCTTTGTAAAGCTGTTTGATGTACATTGGTAGAAAGCACTGTACAAATAAAACCAAATCGAATTGAATTGAACATATAATGCTAAGGGACACTGTGTGTGCTGTTAGACAAAGTATAACTACTTCAGGCTTTTTTGCCCCATTAAAATACAGCATGCAAAATAAACTAATCTTTAGTTATTGAAAAATATTTTTATTATTAAAAATAAATGCCTAATTTAAGATGTATAGCATTATGCTAGTCTGATTTGGGTGAGCAAAGATGGGGGAAAGATTTCATGTTTACCACGAGTAGCCGGAAACAAATAACATTGGACAAAAGGAAATATATGTTTAGACCAAGGGCGGCATGGGGGTGTGGTGATAAGCACTCTCAACTCAAAGAAAGAAGGTTGTGGGTTTGAATCCTGTGGCTGACTAATTTTCTCTGTGAGTTTCCTTAAGAATGGGCGGCACGGTGACATAGTGGTTAGCATGTCCGCCTCACAGCAAGACGGTCTGGGTTCGATTTCAAGCTAGGGGGTTTCTGTGTGGAGTTTGCATGTTCGCCCCCTGTTTGTGTGGGTTTTCTCTGGTTTCTCCGGTTTCCTCCCACAGTCCAAAAACATGTGCAGTAGGCTAATTGGCTGTTCCAAATTGTGTGTGTGTTGGCCCTGCGATGGTCTGGTGAGCTGTCCAGGGTGTACCCCGCCCTCGCCCTGAGCCCTCGCCCTGGCGCCCTGAGCGCCAGCCTCCCCGCGACCCTAATTAGGATTAAGCGGCTTAGAAAATGAATGAATAAATCAAAGAGTTTCCTCAAGATATGCTGGATTCCTCCCACAGTCCAAAGACATGCACATTAGGTCAATTGTCCATACCTCATGCCTGAAATCGCCTGGGATTAGATTCCAGCTTCCCTCATGACCCTGAAGGTAAGCGGTAAAAATAATGAATGGAGGGATGGATGCTTAGACCAAGTCCTAGTTTTATAAATTGATAGCAGTAATCCACTGGGAAAATTTCTCAATGACAACAAATTTCATTTTAAAACGATAAGGTTGAAGAGTTTTAATAAAAATATAAGTTTATGAACATAGAAACAATAAAGTGGTATTTATATATGTATATATGTTTGCATTGAAAATGACATTTTTTGGCATTGAGAAATTTTCCTGATGGGTTACCTTAAATACTATCAATTTATAAAACGAGGACTTGGTCTACACATCCATCCCTCCATTAATTATCACACTCACACTCACATCTTTCTTCAGCTTTATCTCTCCTTCGTTAATCAAAATAACATCTGGTGCCCAATACAAACAGCATTCCAGAGCTGACGTTTTTGTGTGATTTCAGTTTCAAATGGCCAAAAATGGGTTCACACATATGCGAACAGTGTATATCTACTTGCATTTCTACTGTGTGATATTTTACACAATACTTTGTTCTACTTTGCAGTAAAACAAAAGTGTCTACAACAGATCCAGGAATTCAAGAGTTCCAGCAAAGACTAACATGGAGATGTTGTGTGTGATTTAATTATTAAGAAGAGGAGGCCCTGAGTAAAAGTCCACTCCTATTATGTGTGAATGGAATATTCCTATCCTGGCAGTGTGTGAGGTGTGTAACTGGAGCTGGAAGATAATGAATATACTCAGGTTGTGGAGGAATGCACTATTGTATGTGTTTAATTGTAAAATGGCCTCTTTATTTTAAATATCACATCATTACCTGTTGAGTGCTTTCACTGAAAAGATTTAATTTACATTATTCTATCATGGAATTATATTATATTTGAATAAGCATGCACCACCACAACCACCCCAGATACTTTTGCATGTAAATTCAAATTATTGTGATGAAAATGGCCTCTCTGGTAGTCTAATGGTCTGTATTCTGCACTCTCACTACCGCAGCCCGGGTTCGGTTCCCGCTTCAAGAAAATGTGTTTTTAGGGTAGCAAGGTGAGGTAATGGTTCAAATGTTCTCTAGTTTTCTCCCATAGCCTAAAGACATGCGCATTAGGCTTAGACTATTCTAAATTGCCTCTAGCTGTGTGAACGGTTATGTGTGCATTGGCCCTGTGGTGAACTGTCACGTTATTCAGCGTGTACCCCACCTTTGCACAGAGTCAGCCTCTTAGTGACCCTAAAAGTATTAAGCAGTTTGGAAAATTTATGTAATGAAAATCTGGTTTAAACACAAAAATTTACATTTGGTTTGCCTGAATTATTTTTAGGATCTAGTACCCTAGAAAATATGGTTGAATATAGAATTAGAAAAAGACCATCTTGAATTTGGCCAATAATTTCCAATGCATATTAAATAAACAAGAAATACAGTGTTAACACTTGGAAATAAAATGGAATCAGTCACAATGTCTTTCTGAAACCATTTGCTTACTCCTGTGTGTGAATCTTAATGACCCCTTTAATAGGCACAATGATCTAGATAAATCCAGTGTGTGTGAATGTATATGTGAGAGACCAAGCAAGACGGAGTGAGAGAGAAGAATAAAATGCAGCATGTTTGTTTTGCACCACTCCTTAATCATTCATCATAATCATCACTACATCCTTCACAAAAGACCAGCAGCTGTCCGGTTTATTTCAGACACCTCCCCCTGTCAAAACTGTGGAGTGGGGCAGAAAAGAACCTTGTTCATACTGTAAGCTTAACTCAATTTATCCCAGTTGTTCCATTAGAAAGTCAGTAATAGATAACAGTGAAGGTGGTAAAATAAATATTGCGTTTGCCCTGGCCATGGCTCTTAAGACTGCGGGTCTCCACACTTGTAGAGTATAGCATGTTAAAAATTTACCACAATAAAAATCTATACAGGTATAATCATTTTCATTCTTTTCCCCTCTGCTTTAGGAATTTTACTGAGATGCTTCAATGCATAAAATGTATGCACACAATCTCTGACATAATACTGTCTTTGACTTACAAGGTGAACTACATTCTTCTGCATTCTACTTCTCCGTGAGGTGTTTGCTGTCGTTTAATTCCTGACACTGTTATGAGAATACTGCCTCAAATTTTTTATTGCAAATTTTATATTGATTTAATTTAATGACTAAATTAAGCAATAAATAAAGACTTCACTTCAAAATCAACACACATTAGACCAAAGAAGGACTGCAAACACTGGAGGGGAAAAAAAACACCACACGCAGGACAGGCTATACATGACTCGTTGCATTAACTCAGACTTTAATTCCACGTCGTCACGCTCCATGTGTAAATAAAGTAAAAACACCAGAAAGAACACAGTAGAAACACAGTGTGATTATCTTTGGTTTTCAGCTGGGTAGTCATCAGATAAGTACAGCAATCAGAACAAATACAGATAAAGCATCCACACATCAATAACTCTTCTCACATAAAAAAAAAATCCTACTATATTAGCTATGTGAGGTATTTTTGTTAGCAACCTGAGATCACTTCTGAATTTAATACAAGGTCATTTATAAAGTTTAATATATTTATTTGCGTTGACTTAACAGGAAATGATTGAGGTAATTCCTAATTCATACTATAAATATGTAACTTGAGGTAGCTATAAATCAAGTTCTTCCACTGGTGTACAGTATACCTAGCCTTGAAACATGAGGCAGCTCTGTGCTAAAAAAAACAAAACAACAACAAAAAAAAACCTGTTGATCAATCTGAAATTCCTGAGAAAATTGTTTTCCAATATGGAAAGACTTTTGAGGCCTTGGAAAAGAAAGTAAATGGTGAGGAAAAGAGAATTGGAGGTTGTTAGTGTTGTTCGTAATGTTTCTTAGTAAAAGGTAAACAAAGCCAGTATGTATATCTGGAAAGAACACTGTTTATGAAGAAATACCCTGGTCCTTATTTTTCAGCATTATCTGCTTTGATTCATAAGTAATTTCTGAAAACTGATTCAATCCTCCATGAAGTAAAGGAATAAGGGCCCAGATTTGTGAGCCTAATTGATCGTCCAACGCTGACAACTAAATGATTGACATGTGGAACACCATGAGTCCCTCATAAGGTCTTGATTCTTTTTTCTTCAAACCAACTTGTCTGTAAATGTAAATAGAAAACTTGCTGTTGGCTTCGTAAATATCAGTTTCAATATTCAAAACTCTTCTCAAAAGCAATACAATACTTCTGGATAGTTAGAAACTAAAAAAATAATAATAGTGAAAAACAGATCCACAATCAAATCAAGTAAATACACAAAGTAAAAAATGAAAAAGTTTGCCCTCACTCACAACCAAAACAAACAAACACTTAATGGAGCTATGATCCATTTTAAATAAAGCCAAATGCACAAAACCAAAAAAAAAAAAAAAAAACCCAGAAAGAGAACGAATAAAAGATGATCCAATGTGGATGCTTGAAGATCCACCAATGTTGTGCACAGGTACGGTAAACTCAATCAACAAAATGTCCTTCAATCAAACACCCACAGTATGATTTTGGCAGAATATTTTGTGCCATGATTGTTTGCAGGTGCATGACTTTCTGGGCATAAATGCATAGAGGAAGGCATATTGCATTGGTATCAAACGTCTAGAACATTTTAAAATGCTCATGACAATATCAGTTGAGGTATTTGTTGTAATCAGATCATTCTCATTGCAATCAGATCAAGTCCTGAGAGAGTCTGTAGTAGACAAGTGGTAAAGGGCAGAGGTCATTTGCAGGAGGGTGGAATAACTACAGCTAATCTTTGGAAGTTTGTAACACTCTCAGCAAACTGAACCTGATGTCTTAAAGAGGAGGTAGATTTGGCTTTGTAGACCACTGGACTCTGTAGAGCGAGCTTCCACAAGGGAAAGAGGGAGAGACCGTGTGGCTGCAGGGAGCTAAGGAGAGCTGCTAGCAGCAGGCTCTGTAGAACCCTTGGAGGAAGAAGGGATGCTGGGGTTGACAGAAGAGCTCTGGCCTATGGGTGTACCTGGGGCTCCAGAGGACTTCTGAGCATACAAGGATCCTATACAAAAATATCTCCAATTAGCAAAAATACATAAACAACCTAAAGTCTAAAACTTTATGAATGGATTGTTGATATATAATTCTGTCACAAACCTGAATAAATGGTCCCATTAACCTCTATTGATACTGTGATACTGGCTGATCCATTTGAGGAGATACTGAGAGATAGATCCTGCTTTTCCTCTAGACAAGAGAAAAAGAAAAGAAAAAACAGATTGCGTTAGTAATACAGTTAATGCCATTACAGCATTCACAACTCCCAATCAACACAAAACACAGATAAGATGAAGTATGAAGCCACTCACCACGGGGGGTACTGGCACTGTTGAGGCGAAGACTGGCAGGGCTAACTTGTGATGCCATTGCAAGCAGATTCTGCTGGAAGGCCTGCTGTAGCAATCTCTGCTGTTCCTCAGCCAGACGGGCCATCTTTCTCTCGGGCCCCTCTACAGTAGAGGCACTAGTAGCCACAGCTGGAGCACCCATGCCAGTCTCCAACCTCTCACGCAGTTGTTCCAAGGTGGCAGCCCTTGCCAGCTGGTGTTGGTGGCCAAGTGCCAGAGCCAGGGGTAATCTACCAGGCAATATGGAGGCTGGGCCATCTTCAGGAACTAAACATTCAGATTGAAGAATAACAGTGAGCAATTATCACAAATGCATGACTCATACACACTGAACGGTATGAGTGGGATATGAGGAGAATATAAATATGATTACTTGTTCCTCAAACAAATAACTTTAATTGCAAGTTCTGTTATATATAAGCTGTTTTTTCCAGGGAGATCATTTGAGTTATTGACAAAAGTGAGTGCACACAGAAATCTGAATCCATACAGAAATTCACAAAACATTGGCACAGCATCCAGAAAAACAAATTGGCTTTGACATGCTGGACTTGTTTAATCAGTTCTACAAACAAACATACCATCCTAAATTTCAGCCATCCCTCTCATGGTCATAATTATTAAATGGGTCAACATATGATATAGAAAATTATTTGGTCGTGGGGTTGTCATCGACCAAGGTGGATAACACCCTTCAAGATCGAATAATTCTCTGTATCCTATGAAAATTGAATTCTATAATTATTTTATTATACATTCAAGTTAGGCTAATATGTTGTGCATGCCAATCGTGCAATAATTATTCTACTTCTCATGACGATGACGCAATACCAAGAATTACTTGATGGCTTTGCACCGATCAGAAAGGAGAATGAATAATAATAATGGTTGTCATTCTATGCTGCAAACTTGGGATAATACGTCAATCAAAACAGTGGACAAAAACCACACAGTTCATTAGTCAGTGATAATAAAAATAGTAAATAAATTGAACATTCTTCAAACTGTCATGCTTAAAAAGAAAACTACTTTATATTTCAAAATTCTTTTAAATTATTAAAATAATAACAAATAAAGCAAGCAAACATTTTGTTTGCTTGTCTGATGTTCCTGTGTAGTATATACTAAAACAAGTATTCACCCCAGGCTCAGAGGACACAGCTGAATCGTACAGTCCCCTTGGCATTCCCTCTCAGAACTAATTTTTCTCATCTCATTTTCTGAACTGCTTTATCCTTTTATTAGGGTCACAGGGAGGTTGGAACCTGCTCTGGGTGAAGGCGGGGTACATCCTGAACAGTGTGCCAGACCATTGCATGACAACACTCATTGAACTATTCCCACTCACATCTGAGGGCAAATAGGAAGTGCTAATTAGCCTACTGTGCATGTCTTTGGACCGACAGAGGAATCCAAAGCACCCAGAGGTAACCCACACAAGCAGGGGGAGAACATGTAAACTCCACACAAAATTGCCCTTGCCAAACTCGAACCCAGGACCTTCTTGCTGTGCTTTGGATTTGCTAGCCACTGCACCATGCCACCCAAATAACTGTTATATATCCTTTTTATAATACCTTGAAAGTTAGACACAAGGGGGGAGCTTAAACTCCCAGGTGACTCATCTTTCTTAATAGTACGTGTTAATAAAATGTTTCAGTTCTACACAGTAGGTGTTTACTGTTGTTCATATAAAACCTACTGTATTCCAACACAATGTCTGGTTCCCACAAATTACACTTATTTTCCTGAATTTGAATTTATCACATTCAACATGGTGAAGATATTGTACTCGAACCAGGCCCTTGACTATTCAGCGCTGTAACAGGACTATCAAATTATATTATTATTATTCAACTACCTAAACAAACCTCTTCAATGTTTTAGTGGATGAAAGATATTACCCACGATCCATCAATCAGCTACATATACAGCTAACTTATTCCTTGATTTAGGTTTTAAATAACAAACTCCAGGTTAATGTAGAGGAGGGAATACGATAGTTATTACCTGTTCCTTTCTTTAGGGCGGGACTTGGTGTGCTCTGCAAGCCATTATGTCCAGAGTTGGGCAGGTGCATTTTGGGAGGAGAAAGGAGATGAGGGGCACCACTACTGGGGGAAGGAGAGAAGTGGTACAGGCTGTTACTGTACCCGGGCCGACGACCTTCTCGACGGTTGCTGTCGATGGCAGCCTGTAGCTCTCCAGGAGAACTGAGCCCTTTCTTCTCACATTCATATGGGTACAAGTACTTCATATACCTATAGAGACGATGCATAAGTAATAATCATTACTTACTGTATGTACAACCTCCATTACAGCAATTTTAACAGGAGACTAACAAAAGGTGACTGAACAGAGAACTGCAACACACATTTTCACAAGTTAATTTTCTTACTGTGTGCGGAGGGTGAAGGCAGCACTGGTAATGGAAGTGGGCAGATTTAGACCTTTGGTGATCTCTCTCCAGATTTTCTTATTGATCACCTCCACCAGACCTCCCTTCTCCGTCACAAGCTTATAGAGCTTATAGAGGTCGAGCACCTGCTTAGCCATGATAGGGATACGGTTCACTGGGGTGCCTGGGAACAAAACAGCACACATTAAATCGAGAGTTTTTCAAGCAAATTTATTATGAAATAATAAATTAACCACACAATCTTAAATCTCATTCATGATTTTTTTTATTACATCATCCACTTATCCCATTAGCCATCACATGTTTTATTAGGAAAATTAAATAATGAAATTAGGTTTCCACTCTGCAGAGACTACTGTGAGGTGGACTAGGACACTGCATGTGAGAAAAAAAAAGGTAAAGTGCAGTCTGTTATCCCTAACATGATTGTATATAGATCCATACAGGGTGAGTCATGCAGGAATTACAGACAGCAGTCTACACTTAAACCATAAAAGCATTAAAAGCCCAGACTGGAGATTAATTGCTGTATTTTCCAGCCTAGAAGTTCCACTAGCATAACAAAAGCAAGTCCCAATAAAAAGCAGTGCTTTGTTTGAAGACCAAGTGCTCAACCATTCTTTTTTCTTTAGATCTTAATGTACGGTCTTGTTTATGCTACAACTTGGTTTATTCATGTCCTTTATGAGCAACATGTTTGTACTTGTAAACCTTCATACGTCACACTGATCATTTTATCAGGTTATTTATATTACCTGTTAAAAAGATGTCATGTGTCACACTTCCCTGTCAAGCTTTTTTTTTTGGCACGTCTACACAGATGTTTTAAGATCAATATCTCAATCCCATCCTCCCCAATCAAGCCCTGCCATGAATAATCATTATCCCAGCTGTCAGGCATGCATCACAAACAATAACATGACTTTTGAATAAAAAATAACAAAAAACCCTTCAGTTTTAAACCATTAATTTACTATTAAGTGTAAAGATGTTTAAGACACTTAATTAACAGAGAGAAAAGGAAGTGAGTAGCTTCAGTTTTGGCAGCACGATCTGTTTATTACTTTTACTGACTTATTTATACTCCTAACTTCACCACAAAATGCACAGTCATATCTACTTATATATTTCCCATAACTGCAAATCTGCTGTCCATCAAGCGTCAACACTTTCTTAGCAAAGCCCTATAGGCATGGAGCATGACTTTGATGACTGTTGCATGCCCGTCTGTCTGTCTGTACATACCCCGTGGCTGACACAATAAACATGGAGGTCCTTCACAACGTTTCTACTCAATGGTTAGTGCAAAAACACACCAAGTTCCTTTAGATGACTCAAGGAACTGAGCGGAATGCACACCTTCACACTTCATGTAGTGGACAGATGTCATGGTTTTCTACATTTACCACATGGAAATGAACATTACTAACAAATACGTCAACCTGTCAGACCTGTGGTGGCTTCAGGTTTTAGATATGATGCCTGTTTCATATCCAGTCTATTATCAAATGGTTCTCGCTACACACACTAACAGAAGTCAATGGTCCTGAAGCAAGAGTCGTAGATCAGGTTTAGCACACATGTAGTCGCAAATGTTACTTTGACGTTACACATGTAAAATCTGTTTGAAGATCTATGAAGTCAGCAGTGGATATGCAGCCAATCAGTAGCAGTGAGTTCCTTCTTATCTTAGTAACACTAGGGTCTGAATCATTTATGAACAAAACATGTCTGACTGCTAGGAGCACAATACAAAAGCTCCTATGGAGGGCGTAGAGTCCATTAAGTCCACATACACATAACAGAATGTATAGAATAGAATAATAAATTAATCGATAAATTGGGGGAAAAAATGTAAGCAGATTCTGCTGGAGCAAAAAAAATAAAAATAAAAATAGTGCAAGATTTCCATGATTCCCAGGTCAGCGTTCCAATTAAGATTTATACTTAACTTTTTTTTTGTGTTTGTTTTTTTGTTTTTTGTCTTTTAGAAAAAAAACAAAATATGTGTGAAGTGTTTTTCCAGGATTAAAGTTCATAATAAACTAATATCTGTGTCATCTAGGGCAACTAATACACTTCCATGCTCTGATACACTTATGTGCAATAAATACATGAATTAATATAAAAGAAATCTGAACTGGTACGTCATTATTAATTGTGATCCATAAGAGCAGTTTTAGTAGAGACTGATGTTTTCTGAGCCAGTGGAAAACCTAATGAGCAGTAAACATTTCAGAGACTGAAAGCGTTACAACAGCTGTGCTATTTCTCCAGAAGCACAACTGCTTTAACAAATGTGCTTCCTTGCTCGTGGGAAAAAAACTGTCATGGGGCCTAAAGATACCATTAAAATAACTCACATCTAGACAGCAAAACAGGCACACACTTGTGTATATATGCATGTACACACAAAACACACATACGCACCTGTGTGTGTGTGTGTGTGTGTGTGTGAGAATGTGTGCGCTGAGCATGAATCTGAGCTCAATATGGTACCACAATCTTTCTGTCTCTAAAGTCCTGCTCAGGAATCTACCAATATTCCTGATGTGTTCATTTACTCAGAGAGCAGGTCATGATTTAAAGCAGCAGACTTCCAAGACAGGCTCCAGCACTCCCTTGGGATGATCAGGGTGAACTTTGAAAACGAGTTATTTAACGTTGGGGATGACATTACCCGTACATCAAGCGATCAGTAAATGGGCTTATGCTCAGGGTTAACCCCAGGTCACAATGCAAGGGATTGAGAACAGGTCAAAACTGTGGGACACAAAGAAGTACCATCAGGGGGATGCAGCATGCAGTGTGTACCATAAATGTAAAACTGACCTGTGAGGCTTAAACACAGTGGAAAAAACATTCACCATCAAGAAAGCTTTTATAGCAATCTTTTTATGGCCTGTGACATTTCTATGGCTGTTCCACTGGTCACATGGTCTATAATCAGCCAAATAGGGGAAAGGGCATTAAGATAAATCGGGAAAGATTAATGACATAAAAGGAAGCACAGTGGCTTTAGTACTGTGATTAGAATCTATAGAAAGACCACGTTAATGCTGCCAGGACCTGACCTTGCTGAGGTCACAACTAACAAGCCTGACACAAAAAAAAGAGAATAACAAGCAAAGGTCTGTATCTATTAAGGGCAAAACGGCGGCAGATGGACATTGTGTACCAAATGAAATCCTTCAAGAGTAAAAATAAAAAATTAAATACAACTAGTAATGTTTTTTGTAATTAAGTACAACTAGATTTTCATTGACACCTTCTTCTCATCTTTATTCATTCTTGCTCAGTAAGCAGAAATAATCGAGTGAATATGACCTTTGGCCTACATAGTGAGGAAATGGCCGCCCACATTAAGAAGCCTTCACTCATTAATGAAGCAATAGCAGGCACAGTGATGGCAGACAGCAGAAGGAAATACCACACTCAAACAATGCTCGTCTTTCTTACTGTAGAGTTAGTGGTAAGAGGAACAGGAAATGCACAGTTTAACACCAGGTCAGACATCCTGGATGGTTGAAATTGTAAAAAGAACAAATTGCTAAGGGACGAGTTAGAACAAGATGTTCTGCACTAATGTGTCAGGATTAGAAACAGGACAGCTGATCCTTGTGTGCAGAAGAAATGAGAACGTGCAGTTATGGAGTTAGCAATATCTTCAGTAATGCGTGTTTGCAAAATATTAGGTCATTAACCAATCAATGATCATTTCAAGAAATTCTAATCAAATCAGGGGTTACTTATTTACTCTCTCTCTTTTTTTTAGTGTATTTAAAAATTGAGTAGCAATTGCAAGTATTGCAGCCATTTCCATTTTAATGATGATCTGCATTTCCTAAACACCAGCAGAGTCTGAGTCAAGACAGAAGCTGGCATGGTGTTTGAGAGGATCTAAGTGCCAGTAAAAGAGCCTAAAAACTCAACTCCACTGTCCATTTTACTCGAACATTTACATTTATCTCTGCATCTGCCTCTAATCTGTATGCCTGAACACACTTAATTGCAGACAGCCATTCCTTTACACAGTAACGGCACAATGATGGGATATATGTTTGTTGATTTAGCAGATAATAGAATCTTCTAATTTGTTCTACTAGCTGATAAATCCTTTATTCTTCTGCTCTAAAAGGCATAACCTGCATACAACAGGTCTGCGTCACACTGGTTGATATTAAGGGGATACTCCAATATTACTGGTGCAAAGCTATTTGATATACATGCACGCATTACGTTTAATCAGATATACATTAAATACACACACACACACACACACACACACACATATACTGGTGGCCACCACCAGTGCTGGTTACTCGATTACTTACATTCGAGCATTAGAACAAAAGCAGACCACTTTTTCATATAAATACGTAAGTGTTGTATAAAACAAGAAAAAAAATTATATATAAAAAGATATACATATAGGATGTATATGCATAAGCATAAAAATACTTAAAAAATGCTGGTTTGTATTTGAGTCTTAATAAATAAAGGTGACAGCATGACACTAATGCTACAAGTGTAAAGATAAAAACAAAACAAAACTGAGTAAAAAGAGCATGGCTGCACAGTCCACCTCTATCTGCAGAAATGAAATGAGCACACAGCAGGGAACTTGGAAGCGGTGGGGGGAGGAATTCTTGACTTTCCAATATAAATCTTTTGCAGATCACCATAAAAGTTTAGCATTCGTGCAGGAGTACAGCAGAACACATAAAAACACGGAGGAAATCCATTCAACAGGATGTCAAAAAACACGGAGGTGAATAACAAGCCTCACGAGAGCTGAACACAAAACGGCCAGAAAACAAGAAATACTTAACATTAACTCTGCATGAATATAATCTTTATGTAGTCTATTCTAGGTCAATAGATATAAGAAATTGCACACTCTGTTTTGATAATCTACTCCTAGGATATAATGTCATATACCTTGACCTGAAGCATCACATTACTTCATTTAGTGTCAATTAAAATACAATTGCTTCTTTCCTCATTTCTTATATAGCCCTGAAGTGCTCCAGTGACCTTAAACCTTTCTGTTGTCTCATTTCTTCGTGTGTGTGTGCATTCTCTGTATATCAAAAGGTGAGGTCTTACATTTTAGGGACTCATTAATCTTCTGCAGGACAGGAGGCCCCTTAATCCACTTCTATCCGATCCTCCCCCTTGCCCCCTTAAGGCCGTGAGCAAGTGGACACCCCGCCTGCCCCCACTGCGTTTGCACATGTGCTCTCTCGCTCTCTCTCTCCCTCACACACACCTCACCCATCTTGCCTGCAGCTCTCCTCCTCCACTGTTATCAGGTTTCAGTCACTTTGACATCTAGGACAATGCATAGGGGCCCAGTAGTATCGAAGAGTGCGCGTGTGTGATTCGTTAAGGGGCACTATTTGACTGATGCAAATTTCTGAAATGATCAAACGCGACAGACTGGAAGCTGTATTCAACAAGCAGTCATTCATGTAAACTCCTCATGATGCAGCACATTAATCCCACAGCTGGCAGTGTGGAAGATATATAATCAGAAAATAAATATTGATTTGTTTATCTCTTTAACATAAAAAATAAAATCCAGATTCTGGTACAAACAATGCAGGTGACACTACTTAAAAACTTTACATACTGAATGGGCTCTCTTTCTGCCCCACTTCATGTTCAAGCAAAGAAACTGATAAAACATCCCTTTGGCTCCGTGTCTCATGTGGCCCACAATACACTAAAGTGCCTGACAGGAACAACTTGAGAATTGTTAGAAGCCCCATTTTTCTCTGTCTGACTCAACTTACACGTCTTTCACACTAAAGCAGTCAAACAAACATCATTAATCATGAAGTGTGGACCCCACCGACAGACATTTGGCATGATCACACATTTGCAATTCACCCTCCACCTTCTTGACACCTCCATTTACACACAAACACACAGAGGGCTGGTGGCGACGCGCAGGCACAAACAGCTCCCCATCTGGTTGAGTTTAAATCCTAAAATAGGGGTGAACAGCCTAGTCAAGCTGTGTCCCTGAAAGATTAGCCTGTCTGATGATGCTGCCAGGCTCATCTCACTGCACCAATATGACAATCACAGAGGCTGAGGACACATGAATCCACTTAGTTAATTCCAGAGACTCGTCCTCCAGTGTTGCCAGCTACACATTGCATGGCTTTTAAAGATGTCAGATGACAGTACTGTATACACTGCACTTGACAAAAAGTTGTAAAAATCCCAGACGAGTCTTTCTGGGCACCAAACTATGTTTTACCACAAAAACATGAGACATGGGAAATTACACAACACTCTATATAAGACAGGCTGGCACTCTCACTTCTAGTCACACAAACGTTAACACAACAGCATGTGAAATTGACAGGTCCAGATTTGTAGCCCGCTAAATATTTTTCAGGCGTTTGAGCTGTATCAGCGAGTCTCTCAGAAAGTGTCTTTGAGCTGATTAAGCAATCGAGCACCAGTGTGCAAGTGCTGGATACTGATTTGCCTCCAATCTGGGGCTTTTTATTGTGACCTCCAAAGACTATCAGTACGTTAAAAATCAGGGCTAAAATCATGCAGAGTGAACCTAGAGACTCGTGCAGTCCCTGAACATCATCAGGTCAAACTAGAGTGAAACTGCTTTTATGGCGAAATCACTGAAAACAATGTCTGTTGGGTCATGTGCAGTGTCAGTATTGTGAGCGGTACACGTGTGTAAAGAATGGTGGACATTTATGGCCTTTTCTCATATGAACTCTGGACAATGTCCGGGGAATCAAGTTGCCCTTTCACACGTAGAACACAATAGGAGATTGTGTGTGTCAGCTCATTCTCATCTACTGGAATTATTCTGTTCAGTTTAGGCATGTTGTGGCACCTGGGTCGAGCGTACGGGAGGCAGAACATGACAGAAAAAGTGTGCTGTGGAAACCGTGGACTTGCAGCCACTTTGCAATTTGGCCATAAACAACAGAGTCTCTTGGTGATTATCTGACGTTTTTAGCTTTGTCCCTTACTGAGAGAAATTCTCAAGCCCAGTTCTCTTTGTGATACTCTTCTGGCTCCCTTTCCGTTTCATTATAGAAAGAAAGTCATTAACATGGCCTCTGACACGATGTACTCTGGCATACATAATCTGTAATCCTGCTTAATGTCCAGCCCAACTGATTGGATTATTTGTTTTCTCACATGCAGCCACTTTGGATAACGTCTAGATAAGTTCAGGGTTGCAGTGCATGTGTGAAAATGCCTTTAGATACTGAACGGACCTATAAATAAACCTAAATACACGGACAGAATAATAGTTAATGTGCCTTGAAAACACGGGATGTTTTTGGAGAAGGATCACATAAATGTCTAGCTTTAATACACAACAAGGCGTTGTGGACCAAATTCAAAGTGTTACTTATTAACAGACTTGTTAACGCCTAAGTGCCTAAAATGTTCAGCACGCAATATTTAAACACTTTAGATTTAATACTCTCTCAGGCTCTGAATAAGACCATAAAGATAGAGACCAAAGATTTGTGTTGCCTCACCTCTTTTCTGCATGAAGGTGAACAGGTCATCTAGAAACTCCTTCCGGTTAGGGTCATTGTCCAGTTCATAAAGCTGCATATAAAAAAACAGGGATTACATAAAACACAGTTTTCGCACACGACATAGTACTACTATTAGGTGGCTGTTAAATATCATGTAATGATCATTGTATCCTTGCTTACTTTTCTTTTCTACAATCACTCATTACATGTTACAATGTTGGCACACACTGTACGTTCTTTGTGAAAACATTGCGAAACTAGGTTAATAAGTCACTGTTAAGAACATGACCATGACTTTCGGCTCTTGCGTTTACCTTAGCAAAGTCTCTGGAGGCCTCCCCTCTTCCTCTTCCTCCATCGCTTTCTTCATTCCAACTTGGATTACCATTCTGTGGGTGAAGAGAGACACTTAATTCCAAAACAGTGGATGACAGAAAGAATAGAAGCCCGCACAAACATTAATAGGTTAAACATTCCAATAGAAAGGGAGGCCATGGAATAAATACTAGAAAGAACCTACTGAGGATGGGGGGAAAAAAGGGTTCAAAACAAAATATGCGGATCTTTAAACCCTACAGAGTTCACTGGGTCCAACTGTATAAAGTACACTTATGGAGATTTCTGATTCTTTCTTTTAATTTTTTTTCCCAATATTAATTTTACCTTTATATTATTACACGACAAGAAATATTTGGCCTATAAAAACCCTTGCAAAGTAAAGAAGACATGTTGATACAAAAAAAAGCACACTGATTTGTTTACACAAAGTTATGACGCCAAGAACACAAAAATAACACGGGATCAAGACAGGCAACAGCCATTAAGGAGTTTATATATTTACATATAATAAAATTTCAGACAATCAAAACATCAAAGAAAATTCCAGACGGACTCGGCTATGACACCGATCTGGCCATCCAATTTATGCCGATCCATTGTGTGCACTCTGCCATTCATGGCGTTTCTATTACCAGGTGACCAGAGACCAGGACGATGCCAAAGTTCCTTGTTAGTTTCACATAAAGTCTACACTTCTCTAACATGGCAAAGCAAACTCAGGCTGTTACCCAAAAAGCACACTTGTCAAATGCCATTATTACATCTCAAACTACACTTTAAAAACACTTAAGAAAAATCAAAATACACACTCACTCATAGTTCAGGAGTGTAATCGCATTTTTTTAATGAATAGAAAATTGTCTTTTTTTTTATTGGGTGGCACACTGTTCAATGTGTAAACAACACTCACTTGCTCTCTCTTGCATGCATGTTCTCATGACCGCACGCACACACTCTGCCTGACCAGCCCTAATGATGCAAAACGACTGAAATTACAAAAGCATGGCTTCTTTGTAGGCGGGGTGCGAATTCTCTAATCCTTTACTTGTTTAGTGGAATAAAACGACTGGGGAAAAATATGAGGTTTTTTTTTGCATTAGGTAGCTTAAAGTGATCTTTCCTCTAACGTGCTAATCTATATGTGCTCTATTATTTTAAACTAATAAATATACATCATGCTAGTGTTTTTAGGCTCTTTTTTGACGTCTGCTACATCAGTGGTCCTAATGGCAAGCCTCACAACAAACGTACAATTCCTTAGCACACACTCTTTGCTTGATTGCAGGCTATCCAGTTTGTTGCCCTGAGCAGCTATAGAGACAACAAGGCAGAGAGGTAATAAAGCAGATTTACAGGAGCTTCCCTCCATCCCCCTCTTTAATATGCTAAGTGAATCACAGCTGGGGAGAGAATGGGATCTTCAGAGTTTATAGTAAATACACACCAGCTGGGCCCTCACGAGAGGAGATGTTCAGTAGGGGAACTGAGGATGCAGGAAACACTGTGTGGTATTGTGTACATGTGTTTGGAAAAGTTGTGCAAAATGTATACTATATAAACCCGAAAGTCATTAAACGTTGATTACAAAATACTGAAAAGCAATAGAGATGCACCCAACATGACTAAGCTGTAAGACTTAAAACTATGAAGTCAACTGCCATTAGCTTCTCACATACAATATTAGTATTACGTTACAGACAAGACATTTATAAACAAAGCAACATGTTATCAAGCTTTGGCCTCACTAATTATATTAAAGACGACTGATCGTAAGAAGGCAAATTAGCCAAGAGGAGGAACCAGATGACCATCTGGGTTAGAAAGAGGAAATGAATCCCCATCCCCCATATCAATTCAATAGACACTACATGTGACCATGTTGAATAATTACTCTGGGAGATGGGACAAACACCTTGTGCTATCAAATGGAAATGTAGTGGTTAAATGCATATAGTGCAACATCCTGAAATGGGAAGGGGATATACGTTTAATTTATTTTCTCTGTACTGAGGGAAACAATCATCATCGTGCATATGGCAACAATTAAATTAGATTCCTAAAGAAATAAATACCATCTTAAAATATTTCCCCCAACATTTCCCCAAAAGTCAAACATTATAACAGTGTTGAGACGTTCAGTCAGCAAAGCAGTTTTATCCTTATCATTAAAGGAACATCCTTTCTTTCTCTCCTTTCTTTGAATTGCCGTCACATTATTCATTCCACTAAAAATCGACATACGAGATTCAAATAAACTGATCACTCTTATGATGAATACTCACTCCTGTGGCCCGCTGATGACTTACACACCGAAACATTACTGTATTGAACTTGGTTATCGAGAGGACACTTAAATCCCACAGATTCTTTGTCACCTTTGACTTACAACCACAGTACACAAGTCAAACGCTGATCAGTGTAAACCTCACTGCATCATATTAGAGACCATCCAAAGAAAGATATAAAATATCCAGTGCAGCAGGCAGAGATCAACACGAGCAGCAAAAAACAAAACAAAACATGACTTTACTTTAAATTATACAGTGGAAGTGTAATAGCAGTGTTGAAATTCACTTTACACCAGTATTACTCAGTCTCCAGACAGAAGAGCAGACAAAGGGCCATAGAGGAGCCTATAACTGCTGATCTGGAGGTCGGCAACTGTTTGAAGACAGACTGAGAGCTACATCAAAGGACAGATAGCCTTTTAAAGAAATGGATACAGATGTGAAAATCTCACTGTCCACTACAATCACAGTGATTCCGCTGCTCTGTAATGATGACAAAGGCTTATGATCATAGAAGTAATGGGTAGTGTAATCTTTCCCGAATGATTTCGGTGAACAGCAAAAAACACCTTAGAGCTGATGGTAATAAAGATTTAACTGTTTCATGGCCTGTAATGCAACTCTTTAGAGCACATACTTTAAGCACAAATACATATACAATGGTACAAGGTTGAGCCGAAATGTTCATCGGTTGACCCTGATTCAATGGTTGAATTTGACTGAATGTGATTTTTTTTTAACACATGCTCCCCTGAAGTCCACACACATCTTTCTATTGGTTGCAGAGCTTGGGTCCCTTTGCTCTCATCCTGCTACTCTTTCTTAATCAGCCTGTGAACATTTCAGCCCCCTCTCATATACTAGTTTGAGGAGCTTCAACCTTTCTGAATCAAAACAACTTCAGTCAGGTTAGGACAGGCACCGATGGTCGTGGGTGGGGGTAGACCACTGACATTCTAAACATTCTATGAGGTAAAGGAAATGGATAAGGAAATAAAAAACAGACCCCTTTGCTTCCTCCTCTACCTTTCTGCTCAATTACCACCCCCATCCATTACTTCTTCAGTTAAGTCCAATGAACTTGACTAAAAAAAGGTCACAAATCACAGGACAACATTGTCACTCCCTCTTTTCTTTTCTTTCTTTCTTTTTTTCCCCCCACACACAAACCCCCGGTGAGAATTCTCACTGATTCAGGAGAAGAAACCCTTAATGCCATTTGGAATGTTTCCTTTGGGCGGGTCCAGACACCAATATCATACCCCTCCCATACCTCACACACTCACCCCAAGCCACTAAAGATTTTAATTATCAAATACCTCAGATTCTCCCTTAGCAAAAAGTAGTTTATTCAAGTGTATTACGAGTATACTATTTTAATACTAAAACAGACAACGTATACTTGAAGTTTACTTATTATATACTATGTTTAATGTATTTCAGAATAGTATAGTGAAGTATACTCGGTTTATAGTGAATAGTATAAACAAAAGTCTAAGTACATCAATACTACAAGTTACACTTGTACTAAGTATACTTTTATAAACTAATAATTTAGTCCAAATAAGTATTAAGTCAGTATAAGTTCTAGTATACTTATACTCAAGTATACTTAATAAAATAAACTTCAAGTATACTACTTTTTGCTAAGGGCTAGCTTGTTCTTCCTTAACCATAACATTTACCGCCCACCACTGAAATGTCATGAGCATTTAAAAAGTGCCAACAGTTTCAGTTATCTCTAGCAGAAACATCTGGAATGTCCAACTATTGCAATCATTTTAGGTTATGAATAAATGCTGCCTGGCTCAATGCTCAATGGAGGGAGTAAAATATGCTAATCTTAATGACGCTGCTGCACAGGATGACCAGATCTATCTCACAGATGGCTGCACTTTGCATTGACAATAGAAATCATAGGTCTCAGGAGGGTTATTCAGCATTAATGCCCAATAATACCACTCCATCACACTGAACTGCTGAGTACATGAAGCACATGATGACAACTGAAAACCAAAACATTGTGAAAAGGTTATTATTATTAATAAGATTTATGCTGCATTAAACCTGTAGCTAAACATCAATGCACTGAACAGTAATTTATGGGAAATTGACATAGGGAGTAAATTCACTGAAGAATTTCATTAAATACATCCTGGTTGCTAGAATGCTACAGCAAACATCAATATTAAAAAATGGCCTCACTTCCAGTAAACACTAGATTGCTTTCCAACCCCAAAACCCAACCATATTTATTCATCCAGTCTTTCACAACAAGACATTGAAATTATGAAAGGCGGCTTTCCTCCAAGACTTGAATTAAATCAATTCTTCTTGCAAATAAATCGTCTAAATAAAGCAAAAACACTGATTCACTAAAGCAATATAAAGTAATTTTTAAGTAAGGAGCAGAATGTGCGATTTTTTTGTATGAAATTACAAAAAAAAAAGTGAACAGTGTGTATTTATCAACCTGGTAAGCTTCTGCACAGGACCTATAAGGAATTGTTGTGACATGCCCCGTACATGCATGCATTTAGCTATAATCTGGCATGTGTCTCCTTGCACATTGAACCTGATTAATCCAGCATTAATCATACTAGATTAGCATGCTGAGGAACAGAAATTGGGTTGTTGCCTCACTAAAAAATCCTAAAATCAATGCATGTCCAAAAGACACATTGCCTTTATTTATCTATCGAATCGAATGTAGAAACCAGCACAGACCAGAGTGCAGAAATCATCGTATGGGAGTGTGAACCATGATTCGTTTGTATTTCATCACTAACAATGTAAATGTGGCAACTGAAAAACAACATTCATCCACCATGCCCTCAAATCAGATATTCTTAGCTTCTAGATTGTATACCATGGAGACCCATATTACAGCCGAAAAAAGTAACCTCTACACTCTCAAAATAATGTAATAAAAATCCAAGACGACGCAAACAAATTCTACAAATGTAGCCTGAAATGTAGGATCATAGGAAGTCAGAAAAAACAACATGGCATTTAATACATCAAAGCATCTGGGGGGTACGACGTGGTATCTGGCAACAAATAAACAGCACAGCCTTTAATTCTTGTAATTTGAAGGGAGGAAACCTCCATAGTTTGGACATATTTGTCCAGCAGATTGCACAGATGGTGAATTTGGAGGTCGATTTCCTCAAATCATTCCTAAACAGATTTTGCAGCATGGCAGGGCACATTATCCTGCTGAAAGAGGCCACAGTTGTTTGAAAACAATGGCTTTGCCATAAAGAGGTGTACTTGGTCTACAACACCGCTTAGGTACTGGCCAGTGTGCCTCAGCGGTTTAGGCTCTCGTGTTAGTGATTCGAAGATTAGAGGTTTAATCCCCAGTACAACTGTGCTGCCATTGTTGGGCTCTTGAGCAAGGCCCTCAACCTCCAAATTCCCAGTTGTAAAAATTTAATTATAAATATAAGTTGTTCTTGATAACAGTGTCTGCAAAATGCTGAAAATATAAAATGTAAATGTAAACAGTATGATTTCCCAGAACATCTCATTGCTTCCAACGGGTTGCTTTCTTCAGACTCCATCCTCTTGCTATCTCTTACCCACTAAAAGCAAAGCACATAAAAAAATTGTAATAAAAAATAAAAAATGTGATGCATCATATCAGTCCCTGTTCTTCCATTGCCCATGGCCTAGTCCCAATGTACACATACCAATTGTATGTAATTTCAGTGATGAAAGGGAAAGGGGTCAAGCGTGTGACTGGTCTGCAGCTACGCAACTTTAAATGCACCAATATGCAATACACTGTGTTCTGTCACCTTCCGAATACACCCAGCATTAACTTATAAGCAATCAGTGTTCTTTCTTCAGTCTGACCACATATGTTACACCACAACAACGTGTCAAAGGAAGGGTTGATATCGCTATGATTCAGTGACATCCAGAGCCTGAAATTCATGGTTGTTTTAGTATACACTACACGAAAACAAAAGCGAAAGAGGCTCACTACAAAAGGATTTATATGGTTTACTTTAAACATTTTTTTTAAATAATGAGCTTAACTAACTGTGAGCTGGTGCCTCCTTAACTCTAAGAAAGTTAGTGAATACACAGCAGAAACAATATGAAGGAAACTATAAGGAAATCTGTTTATATTTACATATTTTTACAATCACACTGGGGCAGGTCAGATGAGCTCTGTGTGTTGAGGAGGCTAATAGTTCTCTTGTATCTGTCAGCATCTGTTTTATTCTGTAGAACATACTAATAAACTAAAGTAAATTGCGCTTGATAAAGTTTTTTTTCTATACTATATACTACAGGTACAAAAAAACCCACACTAAAATTATACTTATGGTTTATTTTTCCACTGAGAAGTGAATGCACCCCTTGCTTCATATAAGAGAGACAAACTAAGTGTTTATGACTGTCCACTCAGATAAATGACACAACGCACCAATCAGACTGCACCTTTGCTGTGTAGTATATACTGGTTTTATAGTTATGATTAATCCATGTATAGATAGATAGACACATGTGTATATATTATGTCAAATATAAAGATTTAGGCACTGCCTAGAAGTGGAGCTGTGAACAGAAAAAATTAACTTTGTATACAAGTTGATGACATAAGTAGCAAAAAATTAATTTGCAACAAACATGCACAGTGACAGTAGCATCATCCTCAATGTGATTGCCTTTCTATTAAAATTAGTAATGCATTGCATGGTAGTAATAGTTTACTTTGCCATCTAAAAAAAATTAAGACGCCTTCTGCATATGGCACATATAATTCTATTTATGTTGTTAAAAAAGTGCATTTTATTTTATTTAAAAAGTTAATTTTATTTTATGGCTTGAAACACGTAACAGTTTGGAGGGAAGGTAGAGTTGAAGTTAATATCACTCAGACACTCATTCCCATTATGACGGTTACATATCGTGTTGCAAATGATCACCACAGAGTTCCCATGTGTACGGATGAACAAACACAATGTTTGTGACAAAAAAAAACAAAAAAACAGATCGATGCTATACCACTTTCTCTTAAGTATGGTGCTCTGCTTGGAGCTCCACTAAAAATAGTCTAATTCTCAGGCTCAGCCAGATTTACTTTGCTGCACTATGCTTCCATGCTCATTTCCACACTGATAAATGCATGGAATTAACCATACTACACCCAGTTTCTGTTATACGTTCATTCCAAAATGAGGGTCAATATACCAATGACTTTGGAGGAGTACTACCTGAAAACATTAGATTTATTAGTGTGGCAACAGCAGGTATAACACTTACTTATTGCCTCCATTTCATGCTCTCAAGTTTCACACCTGTGCAATTTTTTTCCATCACAAAGATACAATTTTGCAGCTTTTCCTACATTACCTAAACTCATGATTATCAATGGCCTGTTCCTCCAGCTATATGCATGTGACTTTACTTAGCAAATTCCTCTCCATGGACACAAAGAAAAGCAGGACAGAATGTGTTTTTTATCTAAATGCTGCCAATTAATAGGGTGATTTCCTAAGGATATAAGCAAACATTACTCCTACACTCATACTGTGTTGGTGTTTACTGATTGACTTGTCCTTTAAAGTGTGAAAAGCTTCAAAAAGACAACCCCCCACCCTCATTTAAAAAAAATGCCATTTGTGGCATCTGTTCTCTTTTGTATAGCCGGTGCCATCAAACCAGCCCCCCCTACACACACTGCAATCTGATACTGTCACCACTGCAGAGCATCATTAAATACTAAAGAGCAGACATAAAAAGGCAGGATAAAAGAAAGCTAAACAAAATGGAGACAACAAAGCACGACAAGAAAATTCTCAGTCATCAATAAATTCCTCTCAATGCGGTAGAGCAAAACCACATGGTCAGATATCCATAAAGCATGCATTAATATGGAATAGTCTCTTTCCTTCTCTCTGTCTGATAAATTATACGACCAGAATACTGCTGGGTTCAAGCCTAATACATCCTCCCTATGGAAAGAATTATTTAAACTAAAAAACAGAAGAAAAGGGAAAAAAATATATATATATACAGGGGTAAACCATTTGATTGTTTTAATAAAAGCACAAGTGAAAGAGCCAAATGATACTGGATAAACCATATTACATTAGTCTCGTGAGTACTGGATTTAACCTTAATAAAGCAGCGCAATAAAAAATATGCTATGCTAAGTATAAAAAATATAACTTTTTATTTTCTGTTGTTGTTTTTTTTTAAACAAAGTCAATAAAACCTCTTTTTATTAAACCATCTTCAATAATGAAGCCCACATCCAACCAGCAAGACATGAAGGGTGAAACAGGAAATATTGCCAACACCCACCATTATCCTATAAATATATAGCGACATGGGTGTGACCAAAACATCAAGAGTGCTGCCCATCTGCATGGAGCCTCACTTCCTGCCATAATAGCTTTATTGCTGGGTGAGCTGTATGGCTGATTCTAAAATACAACATACAGAGAGTTGGTCACGTGTCATATAAAATAAAGATACTGGAGTTACAAGCAATAACAAAACACTCAGTAATGTTGAAATAATGCTGAAGCTAGGGATCCGTACATTTAAATAAACGCGAAGTTTGATAGTTGCAAAGAACTCAACACAAATGTGAAAACAATCATCTCTACCACATTAAACGTGACTTACTTTTTTGGCTAAAAACATCAGAGCCCATTATAAAGAACATAAAAGAATGAGAAAATTAGGGAATTTCAGATGGTACAGACAGCAACAGCTGTAAGCAAAGAGAAAAATTAAGTTCTTTTAATTCTTTATGCATTGAATTTATACTAAGTGTATAGTCAAGCAACCGCTGTGCAAATCTCTATGACTGATCTCCTGTAGCAGAAGCACGTGCCTCCAACAACTTAGCCTTCTGTATGACAACACTGTAAGCGTGTCTTTCTGGACAAAAGCCAAGACAGCAATACACTGCCAAGTATCTGTCCCAAGAAAGCACCGCTGGCCAGGAATAATAGAGGAAAGTGAGAATACAGAGGGGAAAATGAGAAAGAACGAGAGAGTAAATTAAATGCTTGGTCTGCTCGGCAGACAGCCTGAACATACTGCAGTGGAAGATTGTTGTATGAAGAATACACTTGGGGATATGACTTTTAGAAGTGTATACTGCACGCTGTATAACTATTCTATTGCTTTATGTATTAAAACACTTTAAGGCACTAAAACACATACATGCCATACTGCAACATTTATAAATTGAATGCCTGCTCAAATAATTAAAAGCACATTAAGACTACCGATTCCTGCTTTTCTGAACAAGGTGTCTTTTTAAGAAAGTCCTTAGAACATAAATACAAACAAAATTGGTGTGAACAAAACAGACCTGTTTGGTGGAGTCATCAAAACTCCAGTCAGCAAGGCCATTTGGTGTATTGAATGGATGGCTCTCGGTAGGAGATGGGCTGTCCTCCGGTTCATCCTTCACTTTGGGTGGAGGTGAGCGAGCTTCCTTTTTTACAGCTGATGGAGATGCAGCATAGACTGGGAAAGGGTACGGAGCAAGTCCTACCCCCTGCTGCTGAAGAGCCAGGCTCTGCTTTCTGAGAAATTCCAACCCTTCACCTTCATCCTCATCACTACCATCATCACCATCCATCATTTCCTCGTCCTCATCCTCTTCTCCAGCAGAAGCTGGCCCTCTGTTCATCTCCTCCTCATCCTCCCCATTTTGTACTGATTCCACACTACTTTGGGTCGAAATTTTGCTTGGAGGCCCTTGGTTGCTCTTCAGCGCTTGTTCTCTAGCAGTGTTGAGGAAGTATTCTGGGTTTATCGGTATTCCCTGGGCACGGGCAGAAGCCATGATGGCATGTTGAGCTGCAAGCTGCTGGGCATATAGGATGTGGGCTTCGCTTAAGTGTCGCTCTTTTCTTTCCATGTCCAGTTTAGCTTGTTGCTGCCTCTGGAGATGCTCCATAACTGCTTCAAGTTTAACACCGGCCACACCACCCAGTGCTGGCTGAGAGAACGCTCCTGCCAGGCCACTATCCTGAGATAAGATGGACTAAAAACAAATAAACTGCATTAGTTCGATTAGTAAATTTGTCACAATAGCTATTTTTCCTGTAGTTTTGTCTGTACACCAACCTGCAAGCTTTCCTAATCAACAGAATCATTCCTTTTCTAAGCCACATAATCCTAATGAGGATCACGAAGAGGCCGGCGCCCATCTTAGCCGACTCTGGATAATTAGTTTTTATTCCTCAAATCAACCAACTAATTGTTTTTTTTAACCTTATAAACTTAACCCATCCTTGAATATAACAATATAAGGAGTAAATTCAGTTACTTGGAGTGATCCTGGCCACAACAGTTTAGTAATTACCTAGGCTAGAAGGGTAATCAGTCTCAAGACTGAATCTCTTAATAACTCCTGAGACTCTCTCGACTAACCCATGTGTGCCACTGTGAGAGCTCTACAGCCTAATCAAATAATGGCCTCTCCGCTGTAGCCTCTGTAGAGATCCAATCCTCCCCTTAGATTACGTGCAGACTTAAAAGTGTAAATGTACCAAGCTTGGGAGAGTCATGCATGATTCAAATACAGCAATAACCACTAAAAAAACAGCATACTGGCGTTTTACTTGCACAAAAACCCACCCATTTGTTCTTTGACCCCCATTTGGAGCTACTTTGCTCCGGTGACCGGATTTCCGGCCAAAACACTGGGTCATATATCAAATTTAAATCATTAACATCACCCAAATCGAGTGCATTCAATCAATACTACATATATCTGTCGAACCCTGTACCGAGTTTATTAATAAGTGCGTGAAACTGATGAAACACCAACACTTTCCAATGGTGGCGTCAAACTATGGCGCACTTCTAACCTCCCCGAGCCGCGCAGGACGAACAGCCCGGAGGGGGCAGCGGCGGCCGGGCGGCTTTTACAAGCGACAAAGCTCAGAACTTCACAAAGGCTCCAGTGCGCGAAGGAAATTGCTATTTATAACCAGGCTCAGATCCACCAGAAGGGTACGAACTGAACAACACGGCATACAGAACTCCAGCAGTCGTGACGTGTACACATTGAATTTCGGCGACATAAAAAACTCCATTCATTACAAATTACAGACACATCCGGAGGGGGGTGGGAGGGCATTAAAAACACGGTCTGGTGCGTAAATATAATTTATAAACAACTAGTCACTGGCTGTGGAATTATACAGTATCTATCAATCAGGCTGCATGAAGCTGGACTCACCGTTTGCGCCTTGCTGCTACTGGAATTGTCCACCATCCCTCTTTCTCTACACCGAGTGATTTACCTTCTCAACAAGCCGAGTGTACGCGCTCGATCAACTCGTCTAGAGTGTGTGTGTGTGTGTGTGTGTGTGTGTGTGTGTGTGCGTGTGCATCCACCCGAGCGCTTAGTATTCCCCGTGATAAGCCTCTGATAGTCCTCTCGCGCGCCCAAGGAAGAAAAAAAAAGATAGATCGATGTTGAGATTTGGAGAAAAAAAACCACAAGGGGCCAGCCAAAGGGAAACGCTTGCTGACCTGCCCTCCTGAAGTGGCTCGTGCATGGGGACTCCCACACTCCCCTTGGCTTTCCTCCACCCACAGTGCGCACGCGCGCACACACGCACCAGCGCACAGCCAGAACTCGCCTACAGCAACAAGTAGGCCCTCCAGTACACTGCAGTCCTATACGCTTTTTCACTCACACACACACGTTCATTAATCAACAGCACTTTATTTACATTTACATGTTTGGATTTACTAGACCAAACACTTTCCTTGGTAAAATGCAGTGTTGGACTTTCAGAACTATTAGTTCCACAAGGGTTCTGCAGGGCTTTTGTTTTTTTATTAAGCTATTCCACTTTATCTTTATTAGGCCTACTGTTTTATTTGTTCAGCCACCGCCCTGTGGATTTCTCAGTGCTGACTAGTCAGAAGGTGCTGAATAAGTAAAGAAGTAAAAGATAATAAGGAATGTTATAGGAAAAGAGTCCCCTATGTGACATCTCACATTTTGTCTCGTTTTTGTAGAAGCAGTCTTTAGAATTTAAGGCAACGCTAACTGGAAGGTTATAGTGATATACAATAACCTGGGCATTTACAAACGTCCTGAGTACCTAAAACAATCAGGATAGGAGAAAATATGTCTACCTCTACATTCATTCTATCTAAATTTTATCTTCACTAACAAGCAATAAGCATGTCCACCTCACAGCAGGAAGGTCCTTGGCTCAAGTCCAAAGCTTGGGCGTCTCTGTGAGTTTGCATGATCACCCCGTGCTTGTGTTGGATCCCTGGGTCCTCCGGTTTCCTCCTACAGTCCAAAGATATGCACATCAGGCTAACTGGCTGTTCCAGATTGCCCTTTAGTGTGAGTGTGAATGGTTGTTTTCTGATGATCTGGCAAGCTGTTCAGCGAGTACCCCACCTTCACCCAGTACCGGCTGAGATAGACTCCAGACTCCCCGTGACCCTAGTAGTAGGATTAAGCAAATGAGTGATTGAGTGAGAAATAAGCAGTATTGTTACAGCATATGTTGTTATGACACCATTCTCCCTCATTTTCTACCCCTCCTGCATTTTGATTAGAATCCACTCATGTGCAGATTCAGTGTTTTAATGATGTAGTGGTTTAGGAAGAAATGGTAATTTTGTGAGCACATTGTTGGGTACACAATCAGGTTAAGTTGATATGCTAACGTTGATAAATTGTATAAATCTTTCTACTTCTGTGTATTAACAAGGTACTCAAGATTCTTTGTCAAGGTGGGTTGTAATATGATCTTTTGGCAGAATTGGCATTTCATATTGTGTTACTACACTGTGCTAAAACAGGACATCAAACTGATAACATGATAAAATATATCTATTAGCTCAACCTCCAGAGTCAATTGGCAAACTCCGCCTATTCCAGAAGTGGATTGTTTGCCAATAACAGCATGGGGTTTTATATTTCACATATCACAGTGAGATATGGCACTTTGTGTTTTTAACTGTTACATTTAATGTTGGTGACCATCCGTGAGACATGTTAGTTCCTGTTATCGGTTCCATTATAGCAGCTGTAAACAGTTACCCACTGATGAGGTTCCCTTTTTTCTTTCCCCAGTTTTTATAAAAATTTGGCTTAATATTCACGTATAAACCCTGGTAAAATGATAGAATTACTACAATGAGAGGATGTTCATACAGTTTTTGTGTCTAAAAGTGGTGCATGTAGCAAGCTGAAATGCACCGTGTTCTCATACCCTATTATTTTGGCGAGCATGACCAGTTTCATCGGTTTGTGCTATAGTACAGAACCTGTGTGATCAGACCAGATGTACCAGCCCACACTACCCACAGGCGTCACTGAGCCTTGGGCACCCATAATATGTCTACCAGTTCGCTGGTTGTCTTTCCTTGGACCACTTTTGGAAAGTACTAACCACTGCATACCAAGTACACCCCATAAGACCTGCCCTTTTGGAGATGAATAGAACCAGTCGTTTATACATCAAACTGTGGCCCTGGTCAAAGTCCCTCAGATCCTTATGTTTGCTAAGTTTTCCTGCTTTCAACACATCAGCTTTGAGAACTGACTGTTCACTTTCTGCCCAATACATCATACATTTTGGCAGGTGCCACATTACCAAGACAGTTAATGTTATTTTTCTCATTTGTGAGCGGTCATTGTGTTCTTACCGTTATGGCTGATCAGTATCTATATCCCCAAAGAGAAAGTCAGTGTTGAGTGGCAGCAATCTTTATCTAATTGCTGAACATTTGGGTTTTGTGTACGACAGAGTATTAGGGTCACTTTAAGAAAAAATGTTTTTGGACAGACTTCGAGAAAAAATTGTAATTTTAAGATAAAGTCATACTTTTACTAGAATAAAGTAAATTCTTGTACATTTATGACTTTATTCTCATAAATTTTATACATATACAAGAATTAAGTTGTAAACCTGTTTTAAAAGAAGAAAGTCGCTATAATGAGAGCCGTGGAGCATTTAGTGAAGATATACTTCAACATAGGTTTCACAAACCAGGCGATACTTAATCTTTTGGCACATCGACACTTTATTATTAGACTTTGAAAAGAATCTGCAAGAAAATGAATCTATTCCGAAAAAAGAACCAGGTGGACTAAGATGAACTCGCTGCGTTTCTGGAGGGGAAATGGCTGGAAATGGTCGATAGCAGGGTTATAGATGGATACATCAGCGGGCCATTCAGAGGGGTTTGTGGTTTCACAAGAAACAAACTGGATGATAATTAAGATTTTGGATCCAGAGGGAGTCGGGCGCTGGCAAGCACTTTATTCTCGTAATATTACGACTTTTTTTGTGATATTATGACTTAATTCTCGTAATATTACTTTTTTTCTTGTAATATTATATCTTTATTCTCAAAGTCTCTGAAATTTTTTTCCTAATGTGGCCCTAATACTCCGTCGTATTACTGAAATATATCTCTGACAAAAAATAAATAATAAAAATTTTTGTTAATTATAACAAAAGAATTGTTATTTAATAATTATTGCTGTGATTAGCATATTTTAGCTGACAGCATTTGTTTTAACCCTAAGTGATTCAGTGAGTAGCTTCTCATTTCTGAAACTATCATGTTAGAAGACATATTCCTTGGCCATTCATTTCCTAAGCCAATTATTTAATCCTAATAAAGGTCGCTGGAAGGCTGGCACCTATCTCAGCTGACTCTAGGCGAGGGTGGGGTACACCCTGAACATCCCGTTGGGCCCTTGGCTATTTAATTAATGGCATTTTACCAAAAGACCAATAGAGAAAAAAATATGGAAATACTCAACATTGAGGAAAAACACCCTGTAATTTGCATTTCTAAAACAAATACCAGATAAAAAAATGCAATACAAGGCTAAAAATACAAACTAGGCTGCTTTAAAACACTGCGCTTACACACCATATTGAGCCGGTGTACCTGGCTGATTGACAGGAAATATGGCCTCAACTAAAGTGTTGTCAGTTGAAGCAATGGGAAGGATGATAAATCTTGTTCAGGAAGAAGTGTGGTATAAGATGGTTACTATCCAGCTGTGTCTAAAATTTGGTGCAGGTACAATAAAACAGGCAGTTAAAAAAAAAACATACAGGGAGACCATGGTAAAAAACTCAAAGCAATATGCCTTGAAAAGAGAAACTGGTGTCAGAACTGCAAAAAGCAACCAAACAAAAAAAAAGTTAAATGAAATGGGATTTAAATAACAAAAAAAAATCCAAAAGGAAACCAGTACAAACACCAAAACCAGTTACAAACACCAAATCCATTTGGATGGTGATGTTCAGTGATGAATCACAGCTCTTTACTGGCCAAGGAGGTGAAGCTGGACCTTTTTTTGGTGCTGTTCTAATCAAACATTTTAAGAGAACTGTGTGAAGAAAACATTACATTTCCATGTCCGATAAACATGTTACACACTTTCTTCATTCCATTAATAGAAAATAAGCTTGGTGGTGATTAAGTAATTTTTCAGGAACCCAGGATCTTCTTGCTGTAAGGTGGACGTGCTAACCACTACATCACCGTGCCGCCCACAAAGATCATTTATTCACTGCTATTCAAGAAGGTTAGAACCAGCTTGATGGAGAATATCGGTTTTTATTACAAAGTCCATGCCTCAAAGAAGACAGGCTGGAGGAGCAGCAAAGTTCTAACAGTTTTTTGTTGATTTCTTGTGGAAAAATACTAAGAATTAAAAGATTGTTAATGAGGCGTGCTTGATGAGAGAGCTTAAGAAAAATGTTTTGTTTTTATCTGTGATGCAACATTTTTTAAAAAAAGTTTTTTAAAAAATTCCATAATTTTTGCCAAGGGTTGTACCAAGATATTTCAGAAGTTGAAACTATACCTCAGCACATTACTTAATCTGATTACCACAAATAAGGGTTTTCAAATCAACTTTGTTTAATACATATGATTTTTATTTTATACTGTATTAATTCCACAAGGGAAACTTCTGCATTTAACCCAACCAAAGTGAGCACACACACTCAGAGCTGTGGGCTGCCACACATTGGGGTGCCTGCACCGCAGTGCAGTTGGGGGTTAGGTACGTTGCTCAAGGGCACTTCAGCCATCAATGTGACAGAAGGTAAGGTGCTTTAAAAATAAAAGGTTCTTCAGGTTTCTTCTATGCACCTAGCTCATTGGTCTAAGCCAGGGGTTCCTTAACATTTAAACTCCAACCATAATGGGGTCCATCTGCCAGATCCAATCATCGTTTTAATTCTTAATTTCCAAGTCTTAAGTCTTGATTGGATGATTGTGCAGTCAGAATTAAGGTTGGAGTAAACAGGAAGGTAGATCACCAGGAACAAGATTGGACATCCCTGCTCTAAGCTCCCAAACAAGTTCGATTACTGCCCTCTAGTGGTGAGAGCTTACGATTCATTCATTTTCTGAACCGCTTATTCCCAATTAGAGTCGCCCATCTCAGCCGACTCTGGGGGAGGGCGGGGTACACCTTGGACAGCTCGCCAGGCCAACGCAGGGCCATCAGTCACACAACCATTCGCACTCACACTCACACCTAGGGGTGATTTGGAACAGCCAATTAGCCTAC